>JAWWEW010000078.1:64967195-65008057 GCA_035583185.1 Anabacerthia variegaticeps | reverse complement strand
GTATGGGTTTGGGTTTTTTTTTCTGTTTTTTTTTTTTTTTTTTTTAAAATAACTACATAAGTGCTTCTGTTGCTGGGTGAGAATACTACTTTATATACAGTTTGGGTTTTGGTTCTTTTTTTTTTTTTTCCTATTTTCTGGTTTAATTGATGTATTACACCAAAAATGCATTTTATGTTCATAAATTTTAGGTTCACTTAGAATATATTATTTAATAAGTTAAAATTCTTTTGGCACACTATTAAGTAAAAAAAAAAAAAAAAAAAACAAAAAACCTTTTAAAAAAAAAAACTACCTTATATTAGATGTTTAATGTTCTTTGTCTATGCTTTTTTATTATTTGAAATATACACTATATGCAGTATGGTGTAAAAGAGTGCCCTGTGTAAATAGACCTATTTTGCATTCCTTTCAGGAGTGGTTATTGATTCCTGACTGCAGATACCTGTTATTACTTGGGTATCTGTGCTTGCAATCTTATTGAATGTATTATGAAGAATGAAAAAAAAAAAAGAAATCAAACCTTATTTTTGTACAGTTTTGAAGTTTTTACTTGGAACTGACCCACCTCCCCTTCCCAGTGGAGAGCTGTACAGTGTGTAAATCTGCCTTTACCTTGGATTGGTACAGTATTTTTGCATCTGTGGGACCTACTTCTTTGTTCTAGTAGTTTGAACTATATATAAACTGTACAATCTGTAAAGTTTTTATAGAATAAATATTCAGCTGTGAAAACTGGTTAAATAAAACTAATATTTCTTAACACATTTTAAATGTGGTTCTCTCGGAGAGTTGTCTTTTTCAAAGACATTTCCAGTCTGGTTTGAAAAGTTTTTTAAGAGTTGCTGAAACGAATCTTGTAAAGTAGAGGCTTCAATATTTGTGTTATTTTGTTTAAAAAGCTCTTCATTTCCTTAAAATTAAAATGTGCATATTAATTTATTATTGCAAATTATATAGACATTTTCTCTTACATGTAGGCAGGGGAAGAAGACAAAATCATTCTAATTTCAATCATTTTGTGACAGTTCCAAAAGAAATGTAATTTTTTTCTTTGCAGTCTCTTAAAAATGGGTCATTTTCCCTACAATGCTGGGTTTAGGTTAGGATTCCATAGTCAAAGTTGATTTTAGTGAAGAGCAGAAGGAAAGATACCTTTGCCTACAGTTCTGCAATATTAAACCTTTTGGAATTGGACTCCAATTTATATGAAGATCCCTTTGCTGGCACCTGGAGGGGTCTGACTCCATCTGTGTCACCTGGGGAATTGTTCATGCTACAGCTAAAGAATCTCTCACCTTGAAGGTAATTTAGAATTGAAGCAGTTGAAGGTGCAGGCAATTCAACTGAAAAAAATTGCTTCTGAATTATAAATGTCTACATTTTATCTATATATTGGACTGCAAGGGAACTGATTCTTCAGGAAACACTGCCCAGTTCTTTCCACTACAAGTCAGTAAATACATTTTCATGTGTGTGAAGGCTACAGTTAAACCATAATAAAAAAAAAGACAAGCAGGAAAACCTGAGCTGGCTTTACTCTTGCTCTTTCCTGACCCCCACATGTCCTGTCAAGACTGTCTGCTGTCCTGAGTGCATCACTACTACATGATATGCTTAATTAAAGGTGTTTTGGGGTTATCTAAAGGTCTAAACCCACCTGTAGGTTTTTTTTTTTCCATGCTCAAACTTTGTAATTTACGTGAATCCAGGATTTGAAACAGAATATACTTGAATAGAAAAATAATACTGTACATAATACTGCTAATAGTGCATATAAATGGGCTATAAACTGCTTAACAAATACAGTTCATATTTTACCCAAACTGGATGAAATAGGACTGCAACCAGCCATGGAACGAGGCAGCAAACAAATCATTTCTGGCCAAATGGACAGGAAGGAAAAGCTTTCTTTCAATAAACAGAGCCTGCTCTCTACCCAGGCTTGTTGGTGGCAGCTTAGGGACCTTCACATCACCTGGGACATCAAGTGTGCTGCTGAAGAGGAGGGAGGAGATGCCTCCACTCATTTATGGTTTGCCACATGATTTTCCCATGCTGAGGAACTGCCCTGCTTTGTACATATTTCTCTAGAAAATACTTCACCCACAGGTCTCTACATTTTTTTTATCTCTGTCATGAGGGACATGACTGAAATCACACACCAGGCTTCCTAACAAGCAAACCCCAAATACAATTGCCTCGAGGTACTCACAGGATGAAAAGCCTTTTGATGTGCAAAGATTTTGAAGTGCAATACAGAAGGAGATGATGGTGATGGAATTCCTGTTCTCCTCATCCCTCCTGCACAGGGGAAAAAGCAACAAACAAGGGGGAATTAGAAACTACCAAAAAAACAGCATGAAGAAGTCCAAGGAGCTGCCCAAAGAAATAAAGGAATGATGGATATTCTTCCCTAAAGTCCTCATTCTTAGCAGGCTCAGCAAGCTCTGCAACCCTTCAGCCTTCAGTCTTTGAGAACCCAGCTTTTTGTGCTGGATGATCCCAGACCATCCAAAACAGACATAACTACATCTCAACTCACTAGTTCCAGGTAAAGCAGGGTTAAAATTTACCGTGCCTTGAAATAAAGCATAAAAAGAATTATTAATGCAAAGGAAAAGGATTTGTTTCTTCAAGGATAAACAAGATTGCAATACTTGACCAAAACAAATCCATGCCTTATACAATACCAAAACCATTGCTTTGGCCTCAGCAACTCCTTGAAATTTGGCATTTTTTCCAAGATGTGCTCCAATCAAGTTGGACAGTAACCCAAGCCAGGTGCAGTCATGGACTGACTGAAACCCAACCCCATGGACTACCCACGGATACAGCCTTTGGGTCCAGTGCAATGTGTCATCTGGATGCAACTTCCACAGCTGCTTTTTAGTGTGCCTTGAATAGCTCTGCAGGGTGAGAAGGCAAGTGATCCTGCTGTAATAAACCTGTATTTTCTTTGCCAAGACTCAAAACCCTCCAAAAATTGTTCTGATTGCCACACAAACTGTACCACTTGTCTCGGGAGGAAAAGGCACTCAAAGTGGTGCCCTGAGTGAACTGGCTGCTGACAGCAGCAACTTCTGTGACATACAGATGCTGCTCCTCCCAGCTACAAAGGGTTTGGAGTTCTCTGGGCTTGTCAAGTTGGCACTGAGATCTCTAATCAAACAATATTATTAAAAAAAAAAATCAAACCTAAATCCATAACAAGAACAGATTTAGCTTCCCCTAGAATCATAGACATCTGAAGTCATTGATACTCGTCAGTGGGGCAGCAGAATTGGTTCTGATTCTTCCAACAGAAGATCTTTGCAAATTATTAGTCCTAATGATGTAAAGCAGGAAATTTGGAGACCTCACACAACCCCCCTCTCAGGTAGAATAACCACTTAAAAAATAATTCACATCCCTGATGCTTCTGAAAGGTCCTGGCACAAGAAGATAGGCTGTTGCATTTAAAACTGAAAAATGCAGTCCCAAGGTATTCCGTGATTCTCAGTAATACAGCAGTCTCTATATATATATATGTATATATATAAAAATATAAAATAATTCAACAAAAATCATCCAGAAGTTCCTGAGCAGGGTTGGCTGGCTGAAAATAAATGCAATTTTACCAGTATCTAACAAAAGACATGCACAGTCCCTGACTTTACTTTCAGAGATCCTTAGCAGGGTTTTGCATCCCAAAAAGTTGGTTCAAACCCAGAAAATTGCCTGATGGAAAGTTTCTGACCAGCCATACACCCAACCTGACACCACCATCATTGCTCTCCTGTCTCTGCTGTCCCTAGAGCTCCTCTGAGCTCACACTGATGAGGAACCACTGGCCCTGCAGATCCCTGGTGAGAGAAGAGCAGAGTCCAGCAGTGCTCCAGGTACAGACTCACCCAGTGTCCCCACCAGACCAACACACCACCAGCACCTCCCAGGCTTTCTGGGGGAAGAAGCTGCGACCCCAACTCAACCAGCAGCACGAAACTGCACCTTGGTAACCAAAGCCATGCCCATCTACAGCCTGGGGTTGGAAAGGAGCTATCCAGGAGCCCGACAGAGGCAGTGGCTCATTTCTCCTGGAGACTGGGGGGCCAGAGGCAACAGCATAGTAAAGACTCACTCAAGGCACCCTCAAACCATGAGTGCTCAGCACCTGGTGCCAGTTGTTCCTTTTCAACTCACATTTTGTGGAGGGGCATCAAAACACCTTCACTGAGCAAGAGCCAGGTCGTAAATGAGGAATTATGCACACATCCAAGACTCAGCTTTCAAATCATATTCCAAATTCAAGATGCATTTAGAAATCCTGCATTAAACCATAAAATTAAAAAAAATGAAGTAAGCCAGCACACTGTGGGTCTCCCAGCAGCCAGAGCTGGCTTTGTAGGTTGGAAGCAGCAGGGATTTGATCCCATGGAGTGACACTCTTGCTTGTTGCTGCCTCTGGAAGGGTTGCATTTATCAGAGAGCTGGAGAGCCTCAGACTCTGTGTCTCTGTGGGAAACCCTAAGGGGAAAATCAGGGTCTCCTCAGAACTGACAGAAAAATTTAAGACTTCCTCGAAGAAGAAAAGAAGCAGGGCAGAAGAAATCCAAGGGAAGAAGTGGAACTATTCCTAACAATCATGATAATTGCAGTTTTGTAAGCTAGGCTGGCTGGGTGCCCAGAATGGGTTAAAAAAAACCCAAACCAATTCAACTGACAGGCATATAACCATTTGCACAGCCTTGGAGCAAAGCAAAATGACCTCCAACTTGTCAAAAATCTTTGCTGTAGATTTTCCTCCACCCCTGGTTTTTTTATTTGTGCAAATTAATGAGCCTCTGCTGTGAAGTTTGACATTTGTGACAGTCACCATCAGGTTTAGACACATAACTGTGAATAAGAGCAAAATATATTTAAATATATATTGATCTATAGCCAGCCAATTGCACACACACAATGCATAATGTGCAGTATTCACAAGTATATTCTGCATGGAAAACTTAACGAGGTTTTGCCCATCCTGAGCTTTAACCACCTTTTTGTCTGTAACATTCTTATTTTTTAAAATGTTTTACTACCAAGTCACTCAGTTACCCTTGCATGGTGACAACTTTAAACTCGGGCTCACCCCCCCATCACACTGGCCTAAAAATGTTCCTGCAGAATTTCTGAATTCAGCACTTGGGGGGGTCAGAAGTGTCTACGAAACTACAAACCGGGGCCACCTGGCACAGCTTCAGGAGCTTCACTTTAGAGATCCTTGGTGCCAGATTATACATGACAGGGAAACTTTCATGAGCAGTTCTAGAAGCTCCAGAGATAGATATTGGCATCCTCCTTGATGTCCTCTGTGGTAAATGAAAAAATTAATTTATTTTCTTTTTAAAAAACAGAAGATGGAACAGTGAAATGACTTTGCACTCTCTTGATTTGACCTTGCTGCTACTATATAAGGTTGAAGAATCCAGGGCATTTGGGCTCTTAATTTCCCATTCACACTGCCATGAAACACTGTTGGCTATTATCTGCCCAAAATTATATTTACTACCTAATTTTAATAATTCCATCTTTCTTAATGATCATTTCGCTTCAGGAGAGAATGGGCAGTCCCTTGGGAGGCAGCTCATTTCTCTTTGGCCCTCTGTAATGTTCTGGTTTCTCAGCCCTTGCTGCCAGCTCCCCACATGCTCAGGATGGCATCAATCACAGCTTTATCTGATCTGCATCTTTTCTAATAAAAAGCAAGCCCATTTCTCTCCAAGCTTTATGTCAGTGTCTGTCTTTGAAGGCCCCTGGAGCTGCATCCAATTCATACCAACAATGAGTGGAGAAAGCAACCCCTTGGTCGCCTTCTCTCCAACCCTTCAGTCTCTTCTGCTGCTCTCCATCTCTCCCACAAGCCCCACTCGATGTCTCCTAACACAGTGCACATACACTGGCTCAAGAATCGCTGTTCATGCTGCTCTGGACACGTCTCCTTCCCCTAGCATCTCCCTGCTTTATTTATTCTGCTGACTTGTGCCAAGTGCTGAAGTCACAGTCTGAGTTTTCAGTTTGCTCATACCCCCAGCTCTTTTCTCCTATTCTCACTGCCTTTCCTCAGGTTTGAATAGCTCAGTCTTTTTTCATACCTGCCACGTATTTACAGAACTGACAACTGTGGTTTATTTCCCCTTGCCCCCTTCCCAGTGAAACCTGGCAGCTCCCAAAGCTCGCTCCTTGTGCATTTGCATATCATCTGGGATAATCTGGACCTCATGGTGACACGAGGGTTAAGAAATATGAAGCTTATTTTGGCTCTGTTGTGATTCCGAATCCTAGCGGCCAACTTGCTGCTTTCAAAATGTCATTTTTCAACAAAACCCACAGGCTTTAGAGCTCTAATTCGTCCCAAAAATACATGCAGATGAACAGGCTCCAGCCAGCTCTCACTTGCCACGAAGCCAACATGCTAATAGAGCTCCATCTTTGATTTCAAAAACCTCATGACAGGCTAATTAATTTAATAGTCCAGACTTCTCTTTGGTTGGTCTCAGTCCCCTTCCCAGGAAGCTTCTCCTGGCTCTTTCCAGTATCTTGAAATGGGTTTCCACCATCTCACACTGTTACTGTTCTTGACAGCCTGTCTCAGGATTTTCCCATGTCCCGACCTTTTCCATCACCAAGCCAAGCCAGACGCTACTGGGAGAGAAGAAGGGAAAAACAAGGAGTGACATATCCCTTTGAAAATTCCCCAAAACCTGGGAGAGAGGGCATTACCCTGCTGGCAGTAACACCCTCAGAACACCTACAGGGACACAACACCACAGGGCAAGCACCACATTTCTGACCCCTGTTTAAGAAGGGCCAGTCAAATGCAAAAAGATTGGCCTGGGTGAAACACCCCACAGTGCATTGTCCTCTTCTCCAGCCTCCCTTTTCTAGCAACAGCAAAATCTCTTGTGCAGCTTCACCATTCTTCTCCACAACTATTTTTGTTTGAAAGGAAGCACTGGAAGGCAGAGATTGTCTCCTTTTACCCATTAGCACAGCCTTGACATGATGCCCCAAGCAGGCATTTCATGGTCAGTGTAAGAACTGGTTCAAAATTGCACCATCTCCTTCAAAATGTGCTGCTACCCAGAGTGAAACCTTCATCCAGAAGGTTCATCCAGGAAGGTTTTAGACAGCAGGAATCAAGTTGATCCCCTGTGCAATAAAACTGACTCAATTACAGACAGACACAGTGAAACATCTGTGGGAGTCAAAAAAAAACCAAAACAACCAAACAAAGCTAAGCCTGAAGATCAGTGAAGTCAACACAAATTGACATGCACGAGAAGCTGCTACTTATGAGGATTCTTTGAAAAATCTGAGTCCAGAAACATGTGCCCTAACACAGGGTCACACAGAGCTGATGAGAGGACACAGCCCCAGTGGCCACTGTCACCAGGAGATGCCACCCACAACAGGACTCACTTAAAAGTCCCTTACAAGCCCCTTGTTTGCAGATTAATCAAAGCATTTAAATACCTCTCACAGGCAATTATCAAGAGGCTTTTTTTCTTGCCATAGTTCCATAGGGGAAAGAAACCAAGAGGGTTTTTTGCACAGATTCTTGTATTTGTAGATTTTTCTCTTAGAACAGAGCGGCATCATCTCATTTGAGTGCAAATGAATGAACTTCAGCATGCTCAGAGGTGTTGTAAGCTATTTGTTCATTAAGAAGGAAAACCCATGGTTCTACCCAATTCAGGACACTGGAAGAACCTGGGAGCTCTCTATGGATGCTGAAGTCAATCATCTCAACACTCTGTTCTTTTCTGCCCACAAGACTCTCAGAGGAGTTTAGAGAAACACAACAAACCCTCATCTTAAGCCTGAAAATCCTGTATCTTTTTGTGTATTACCATCTACAACATTCAAGGCCAAACTTTTCATGGTTAGCCTCAGCCCAAGACCAATTTCTATATTTGGTTTCTTCCTGATACACTTTGGTTTTTTTTGGTGTTGAAATCAAACCCAGAGGTAAGAAGGGAGGCACCACAGCCACTTTAGAGCAATAACTGTGTGAGCTGGCACACTCCAAAAACCTGAGGTGCTTCTGCCACATCCTCACAATTCCCAGGGACAAGCACTCGTGACATTCTGGTTCATGAAGCAATTTCTATCTCTCAGAAAAGCTTCAGCCAAACACCCCTCAGATGTTACCACTGCAGTTTTCAACCCTTCACTTGGTTTCCAAAACACCATTTTTTGTGTCTTTGGGAAAACAACAGAGCAATGACAGAAGGACATTTTCTTCCCAGCTCCCCACCCTAAAAGTCCCCAGCATATGATGCACTTGATCAAGCCATGCATTAAAGAAGAAGCAGAGAGAACAGCATCTGGATCAAAAGAAGTCTCATATTTAGTTGAAACTCAGCAGCAACTCCACTCTCAGCCCCCAGGGAAGATGTAATTCACAAAAAGAAACAAATCTATAGAATAAAAATGTTTTTTCTGCCCAGTCTGCCAACACCAGTGAAGAGTTTTGCCTCGAGCTTTCCTACATGGAAGAGTCATGGCTACACTCCAAGCTCCTGCTTCCATAGGAGTTATATAGAGAGGTTCCCACGGTCAGCAATACCTTGGGGACTCGAAATTCTTCATTATTTAAAAACACACTCATTTCTCTTGAAGGGAGGGCACAAAGGAGAGAGGCTCCCATGCCAAGTAACCCGAGTGAGGTTGGGCTGGAAGCCCTTGCAAAGCCACATCTTATATCCCTTCCTGAAAACATGTTCCATCCCTGCTGGATCTTGCCCCTCTTCCTTGCAAGGCATGGAGCTTTGGGTTCACTTTATTTCAATGAGAGGCTTAATGGCTAAATGTTTTGAGCACTTCTTGGGGAATAGCAAAGAAAGCCTGGCAGCAAGAAGTTGAGGAAAAGGAAAGGAAAAAAATTAAGCCTCTGACCCTTGGAGAAATCAGGGAACCGAAAAAGCATCCTACTGATTCTGCAAAGTTTAAGGGACTTCTATCAACAGGGATCAAAACTTGGCTCCTAAAACTCATGCATAATCCCCCCAAAAAAAGGTCTGGCTGCTTCCCACTAAATGCATCAATTTTTGCCTAGATCACATCAAACTGACATGCTTATAATGGGAGCCATAATTAAGAGTGTTTCAACAAAACAATGCATGGGAATTTAGCCATGTCGCTGGGCTCGACTGAAAGCGAAGTCCTACAGCTGAAAAGCCCAGCCTTCCTCTCGGGGAGAGCAGAACAATTGCTCTGGCTGCACAGTGACATATTCCAGGCAATTACAAGAGCTGCAGACCTCAGAGCCACACTCTGAGCATGACTGGAACATAAATAGATTAGCAACTGCTAAGGATTGCTCTTCCTCCTCATTTGCAAAGGATGTTCCCACTTGGCTTTTGATGCCTTTAATGATGCACAGCCATTCTCTGAGCGAGAAAAGCCATTTCACATTTTTATAAATATCCCAAGCCCTCCATGTTACCCTTAGTTACCCTTCATCCCTCTGTTCTCTATGATGCTGCTGACTAAATGGAGTCATGTTTTCCCAGCACATGAAGCAGAGCAAACCCCACAGCGCTTCCTTCACTTCCATCACCCTCCAGGCAGGTTGGGGAAAGACAGGACTTGTCTTGCCCTGAAGCCCTGGCCAAAACCACCCCTCCCTGAAGAGCGGTCTTGAGAGGAAAAGGGATGCGGCAGGCGCTGATTTTGGGATGTGAAGTAAATTCTGTGAAAGCTAAATGGTAACCTGTGGCTCTCCCAGAGCTCCTTTACAAAGCAAGGAGCATCTCCAGGTCTGGTGCACAGAATGGGAAAGCGTCAGAGCAGCCAAGCTATTTGTAGAAGGTCACCCAGCAATTTGTTGCCAGGGCTACAGGTAAAACCCAGATGTCTCCATCACAGCTCTTCAGGTACCCTTTGCCTTTCTGTCTCCCCCCACATAAAAAAATGCAAAAGCAAAAACCAAAAAAAAGAAAAAACCACCAAAAAACCTCCACTTCCATCATCTCAGGCTGCAGTGGAACCCAAAGGAGAGCTGTAGTCCCTCGCACTGCCCACCAGTGAGTGCAGGTAGCTCACCACTCCGCATCCCTGATTTTCTGCCTCTGTTTCAAGCACAAGAGTAAATGCACTTTGAGGGATTGGGGATCCAGCCTGAAGGCTCTTAATGACCATGGGGAATTAACTGCCTGCAAATAAGCACCACAAAATAGCACCACAATGGTCTGCTTTTATAGATCTTTAAAAGCCTTCAAAACTATGGGGGCACTGCTACTTTTTACAGATCTAATCTGAGGGCACTTATTTTTAAGACTTAACCTATGGAATTTGCAAACCCATACTCTGAGTTGCTAAATGCCTGCTATTCCTGCTGACATTTAAGATCAGAGCAAGTACAGAGGTTCCACATGTGATTCCACAGTATTTAGCATGAGGGATGCAAGTCATAACATCCCGCACAGCAGTACAAATGTCAGTGACATCTGGAACACACAACCACCCTCCTGTCAAATCAGTCACAAGTATACGATATGGCATTGAGGCCAATTATGGGAAAACAAATTATGCTCAAATATCACAAAGCTTATAAAAATATTTGACCACATTTAAATAATTTTATGGGGCTACAACGTCTTGTTCTGACACCGGGAGCTCTAAACTTGGATTTAGCATCTAACCAGAAAACAGGCACAAGAACCCACAGACCACTGCTTGGTTCTGTGTCTGCCCTGCAAAAGCTGACCATTTAAACTCTCAATTTGCTTCAATAACAAAGAAGAACCCGCTCTTCATAAATTGTAATTGGTGTTGTCCAAATGGCAGAGAAGTGCCTAGTTCAGCAAGGCTTTTATCCCACACCAAACTACAAAAACTTTTAGCAATTGCCATGCAATAGCACCAGCTTCCTGCAGAGCCTGAAGATAAAGCCCTTTAAAAACACATACTCTGTTTGGCAGCACTGAAGGAGAGTAAAAACTTCAAAAATGGCAAAGACTAGAAATACTTGTCTTCATGCTAAATCAATAAATGTGCTGTTATTCAGTGGTAATCTCCTAATAAGACTTAGTCCCTTTGCATTCTCCATAACCAGAAAGGTTGTTGGTATCTACTGGACCCAGACATTTGGTTTAGGCATTAACAGCAATAATATTAACAAAAACAGTTATCTATATTTTGCAGAAACAGCATATACCACTGCTTAGTATATTCTTCCATTACCCAGGTAAAACATATCCATACTCCAATAACTAAAGCCCAATAAGTTGTTCTAATAAAGCCAACTGAAAAGAGACTTGCCAGAGCACCAAGTCACTTTGTCTCCCCCTTTTTGCTCCTGTACACACCTGCACTGGGACAAGTGTTTTTAAGCAGTGCTGGAAGCTACTTCCAAGGGTGAGACAGAGGCCACTCATTTATGAGAAGTTGCCTTAGTTTACAGTAGATATTTCTGAAATTCTTGCTGCTATTCAGAAGGTGGTTATTTAACAGTCCACTAATTGATTTAGTCTCCAGTTTTGCTCTTTAAGCTCTACTCTGTGAAAAAAAATGATTAGGAAAAACAGTTCAAGCATGTTCCAGTATAGCCACCAGATTAAGACAGAGTCAATTGCATGCATTAGTCTTTAATTAACAGCATCAGAGGAACTATAATCTAGTAGTTAGAGTACTGGACTAGCTACAAAAAGCCTTCATTCTAATCCTAGATCAGCCATTCATTTGCTACGAGCCTCCCATGAGAGGGAGAAGAGAAACACCCCTCCAGGCTTGAGTTCTTTTTATCTTGGTCTGCCTTCTAGTTATTTCTGCAGTAGCTGTAACAGGGGCACTCTCTGTATGAGCAGAACTGCACCCTGGCTCTGTAGCTCTGGCTGAGCAGCCCAACTGCTAATTGCAATTAACACCAACATCAACAGAACCCGACCTATCTCAAGATAGTATTGAATTGTTGGTATTTCTCAGAAACCTTACAGGTAAACCAGAGAGAGGCAGCCTGCACAAGGGACAACAAAAGCACACCAATTACTTCCAACAAAACCATTATGGCCCATCTTTGAGCAACCTTCCCGAGTCCTATGATTTCTGTGCAATTCCCAGGCCAAAGACATATGAACCCACCTCTTTGTTGGCTTTTGTTCCAGACATCCAACTCCAAAATGGATATGCCCCAGATGATGCAGCCAAAACAGAGCTTATGCTTCTCCTTCATCAAGCCCTGTGACCTCCCTTTCAAGCTGCCTTAGATGAGCAGGCATTCTTGTCTCTCCTGCATTCCCCAGCCCCACCTGTGCCAAATCTTGCTTTTTTTTTTTTTCCCCGTTGCAACCACAGCATCTCTGAAATCTGATAATGGAATTTCTTTTTCACATTCTTATCTCTCTGTTTCTCAGAGCCCCCCAGGCTAATATTCCCATCCTCACACAAAATACTCTCACCACCTTTAGTCTCCCATTCTTGCCTTTATGGGACACCTATCTTGATTTCTCCAGGCAGATTTCTGATTCAGTCAGAATTTGCAAACCAAAAAGGCAAAATACGTTCTATTTAGAGTGATTTTGCATAACACGTTCTATCCACCTCAGCTTTGTCCTATCACCTACCCCTTTGTCAACATGAAAGTTTGTTCTCTGTTTGTTCCACACCCACCAGTTTTTGAATACACATAACCACTTACTCAAATAGGCTGGAAAAGCATGTGATCTTTGTGGCCCGTTTCCAGAGGGTTCTACTGACCCCTGGTAACCTCTCAACCAAATTCCCTTTCCATCCACCATGAGAGAGGCAGGAATGCACAGCTCAGAAGGGCTGGGGTTAAAGCAGAGCAGTTCCCTGGCTCTCAAGGAGTGGCTTATCACTGTCTATCCACTATCAGGACAGGCAAACCCCTCTGCTCCTCATGCAACCAGCTTGCCCCAGGCTTGTCTCTGCATTCAGAGATTTGGCTCTCCTTCCCCATGTTGGATAAAATGCTCCCCAGAGGCAAAATTTCTTAGCAAGCACTCAGTCCCCTCTGGTTTGGGAAGCAGCTGGTGCACAGCTGCTCCCCATGCCTTTTGCAGCTCTCAGGACCCTTTGGCTTGTTCCTGTCCTCCTTCACAGGCAAAAACACCACCAACAACCATCTTCTGTTCTCAGGCAAAAACCTTTATCTCCAACCCATGTGCCTTGCCCCTTCTCCCTCGAATTGCTGCCCACCTGGCCCTGTCCTAGCCCTTCTCCAAACATGTGAGCTGTCCCTTCCTGCCCCTTTTCTCAGCAAGGGTCTCCTCCAAGCTTTGGAGGCTCCTGAGGAGACACAGCACTCCATCTGACCTTGCAGATGGCAAGGAACAGGATGGTGTCCCTCATCCCAGGGGAAAAAACCCTCTTTCCTCAGGTTCACAGCTGTTTGCAGGTGGTAGAAAAGGAGACAATTCCACCCCACAGCTTCTCTTCTGTGTAAGCATAAGAAATCCTAAGAGGCAAGTGCACCACTGGACCTTCCCAACAAAGATGGGTCTGGTTAACTCAGCATCATCTCAAAGAGTCTAAGAGTAGACCAACTGCAGTGAGAATATATTAACAGCACAAGGTTTTTCAATTATACTCTGTACAGGTTTAAAGGAAAAAAGCTAGAAACCAACTCAGCATCTCAAGTTACAGGATTCAGAGACAGTATTTTAATCCCTTCCTTAGCTGGAAAAGCCATTTGAAGCCACCACAAGACAACTCTGGATTGCAGGAAGCAGCATACCCAAACAGGTCTTCCTACAACAGTGAGTCTGAGAAATGCTTACACTCCATTGCCTGTTTAGCCAGGAGGCAAAAAGGGAACTTCCTGACCAATCTGATGAGATTTCCTTTAGACACCCATAAAAAACTAACCTTAATACTCACAGGTTGGGAAGGTCAGACAGAGCTGAAACATCTCCTTCTCAGCTTGCCTTCCAAGCTGGTTGCACTGAGGTTGTCACCCTGCACCCCCTGCACTTCTGCAGCTCCACCAACGAGCCTCAGGTGCTTTGTGGCCAAGGACTCATTAGGAAAGTCACTTCACCTGGCCCTGCTGCAGCCACTTCAGGGCCAAGCCCCACACCTACAAGGTTCTTGCCTCTGGATGGCATTTTTCCCCCCAAGGAGCATTTATTACACTTGTTTTGTGCATTGTTGAGGGAAAAGTTTCACTAGAATCTGACAAAAAGATGAGCACACTCATGGGACATACAGTTTGTAGCTAAGGAGATATAAGCTTCATCCAAGGTTTCATAAAAGTGTAAGATTTTTAACTTTGTATTACAAGTTTTGCTGCAAGTGTGACTTCCACAAAAGCTCAAGTAAAAACTTGACCTTCTGATCAAGAGGGAAAAGGAAGACATTTCTGGTTGCTAGTGTCTTCTGAGAAGAGTTCCCAATGCCTCCACAGACACCATTAAAAGCAGGCATTAGCCAGCAATGGAAGTCATTAGCACTGAGGCAGAGAAATGAAACGTAATGCTTGAGTCAGACCTGGTAAGGATTGACTGGTTTTGTGTCAGCACAAGAACTTCCCAGACTTTTGTCTATTCAATTTGTGATTGTGCCTCTGTCTACACATATGACAAGGTGGCACTTCTCCTCCTGAGAACCAACTAGGAACATCCCAGGGCAGCATGATTCTGAAAAACATTATCATTGACAGAACTGTTTGCTGATTCATTAGAGTTGTGTTTGTGAAACTGTAACAAAACCTGAGCAAAAGGGGTTATGTTTAGTGGAGGTGTGTGACAAATACCAGTAAATCATCCTGCATGATTTCTTCACTGAAAGGAGACAATAACAGACAATAAAATAAAAATACATGGTCTCTCCTCCCACTGTCACAGCCCTTCTCCTCACCTTTATTCTCCTCCCCACAACCAAATCACGGACAACACATCTTCCTTTAATTTGCTAGCATGTGGGCTGAAGTATCTGAAACAGGAATATGAAGGTTTTAAATGTGAAAAAACAAAACAGTAAATGACAAAATGAATTTTCCTATCAAATATTTTAGCTGTCAACCTGTAAAACTAACTTTCAAATTCCATATTTGCTCCTGGAGAAAAGGACTGGCCACAGACAAATACTGAGAACTTAAACTCTCAAAAACTTCACATTTTCTTAGAGCTAGAATTGTGAAGTTTTTCAGAAGGCACAGTATGATGGTGAGGAAACAAAAATCCATTCCTTCCATTGGCTACAAAAAACAAAAGCAAATAAAAAATATTTTATTAGGTTTCTATCAGTAACAGGGGGTTCTCAGAAACCTCTATGGAGGACAATCATCATGAGCTCCCACAGCCATGTGAAGCCAGTAGTCCAGATTTCTGAAAATGACAAAGTTGTAGAAGTTCTCTCCTCCTTTGTGAAAACCATGTTCATTTTCTCTCCAGGAAACAGGGCTGTCTGCAAAGCCATGCACAGTTAAGGTCAGCCAGGGAGCCAGTTTTGGTTCACCAAAATAGCAACTGCAAGCAAGAAGACAAGATAATCAACAATTATAATGGAAGAGACAGCACATTCAAATATACAGTATAAAGTAAAAATAAATCAAAGACACACTTCAGTGACAATTTATTAACAGTTAAAAAACCCTCTTTAGTACACAATAAATAAACTCAAAAGAATATATTCTGTAAGAATACATCAGGAAATGAAGTAAGACTGATTCTTCATCATTCCTACCATACTTTTAGACATGGCAAACCTGCAAGTTATGGCAATTAGAAAAAGCTCTAAGTTGTAAAGTACCAGTTCTGAATTTCCTACAGCATGCACTGTCTTTCAGACAACAGAACATTCAATGGGAACAGTTGCTATCAGGGAAAAAAGACATCACAGAAACATGGTCAGGGTATGCTTGACACAAAGAAAGGAAACAGATTATAAATAATCAAAGCCAAGGAAATTTGTGTTCCAACCCCTGCTTAGGGAGTCCTTCTGCATGAGATTTGAAAATTGCTTAAAGGATAAAGGTCATATTCCAGCTAAAGCAACAGCAATATTGTCCCAAATCAGTGCTACGATGGACCCCAGGCACTTCAGGCACTGCCTCACACATGGGGCAAGGAGCTTCCAACATTTACTGCTAATAGCACAAATATAGGATCCAACAGATTCCCCACACATCCATGGCACTCATATCATGTAGTTTGGTGTTGAATTAGAAGTGCAGGTACCCCATCCATCACTATACAGTGTCCTATGTTATTACACCTAATTAAAAAACTCACTAGGAGATAATTCATTGTAATGCTGTAATAACCTTGAAGTACCTTGTGATGCTCTTTTAGGCCTCATAAAGGGAGTTCAATTGTATTTTCCATCACTAGTTAAAAATACTAAATCAGACATACTTGAGGGCATCTGATTTTCACAGACAGGGGAAATTTTAAAAATGTAGGAGCTTAGTACAGCCACAGTGTCTTAGAAATTCAGATAAAAACCAAGGTCATGACTAGGATACAGGGCAGGCATTTTCAAATTTGAAGCATCCAAAATTATTACTTTTTTTATACTGATGTTAAGATTCCAGCTCATTTCCTAATTAAAAAACAGTCTTCATTTTGTATATTCTGCTATTTACCTCCAACAGCACTACTGGCAAATATTTCAAAGTGATTTCCAAAATGAAGAAGTGTTAAGAGTACAAGTCTTTTAGCAATGTGCTCCTGTCAGCCCTTACCACAGCTGCTCCAATAGCTGAATTATCTTCTCGGGAATTATAAAACCTGTGATAGTGCACAAGAAAGCTTTTTCCACCACTGTGTTGGGCTCAGGACAGCAGTAGGTCGATAAGAAGCTGGAGGAATTTTTGTCCCTGGGGAAAAAAACAAACAACAGAGCAACTAAAATAAATACACCTTCAATGTTTTATAGGAAGTCTTAGTAACCAAAACTTGGATCAAACAAGTAGTCTCTATGTATATCATCTAAATGAATGCCAAAGCAACTAATACAAGCAATTAATACAAAAGATCTCATGGTCCTGTGGGCCAACCCTGGTAATAAATCCAAAATACAGCACCACACCAGTTACTGTGAAGAGAATTAACTCCATCCCAGCCCCAAACAGTGCACATGGGCACCCCTAAAAACATGGGTAAGTCATTCAAGACTTACAAGCATTTCACTGCATAACAGTCTTCCTACTTACAGAAATGCCTCTTAATTATTATCCAACTATTCCTTAAATGAAAACGTGGCTTTCCTTACTTAAAACGTATTTAAAGATCAAAGAAATTCCAACACTTACAATTTGACTTGATTCAAGACAGCACCCAGCCATTCCAGGAGTTCCTCTGTACTGCAAGATTCCTCTGGCTTTCCCTGGAGGTCATTACTCTGTAACACTGGACACTCTAAGTCCCTTAATGTGCTGAATGTTATTTTTGGCTTCAGGGCCTGGATTTGGTTTTTTGAAAAGTATGACATCAGTGTTGGTCCCTCTGCACCTTAAGGACACAGTACCACAAACAGCTGTTACAAAACTACTAAACAAAGGGAGCACTGAATACATGAAACCTTTGTATATGTATGCAAAAAACCCCAAAACAATGTAAAGCTCCTTTCATGCTGTTATCTTTGCCAAAAACCATAGAACCTTTGGCTTCCTTATCTTGTTGGAAATAAAAATCAGGGGAAGATTCAGCAACTCAGAATAGCTCAGTAAATTTACTATTTAACTCACAAATATAAACGTTCCAGTAGAAAATTCAAGCAGAATTAACTGGGTAAGTAATAAAATTAACTCACTATAAAGAGGGACTCAAGAGTTTAAGAACAGAGTTATCAAGGATGTTAAGAGGAATTCTAAGATAGTCTGGAGGACAAAGACTGAAGAGAGAAGAAAGGAGAGAGGGTAAAGAAATCAGGCTACATCACAAATCTTACTTTACTAAAAGAATTAAAAAAACCCACAATAGTAAGTCTTCAAATGCATTATGGCTGGCAGAGTTAAATGCACCTTGATGGATCTGGGGGAAAGCACCAGTAAGAGATCCAAACCAGCAGGTAAAATTCTAAAATCCTAACCTAGGCTAAAAAAAACTCACCTAAGCAGGCATATTGTAAATTCAGAGACATCAACCAACTTGATTTTGAAGCAGTAAGATAATTGGCATGGAATCAATTCTCCTAAATTTCACATTCCAGATAATGAATGTTATTTTTGTAGAAGTAACAATGGGTGTCTAGGAGACCAAGAAATAATGCCTTACTCATGACAAGTCTAAAGTGCAGAACAACATTGAAATACCACAGAAAAGGCATGTATGAACAGAAGAAATTCAAGAACAGGACAGTTCCCTGGGGAATAAAATACCTAAGACTTGCTTAAACTCCATCAGCAATATTTATATCATCAAGGACAATCATTTGGGGGAGCAGAAAAAGGAGGGTTTAGCTGATCTTTTTGAGTCATCCTTCAAAAAAAAAGCTGTCCAAGTACCAAAGGGCACAGTGACAAAGACAGGCAGCCACTGGATTCTTGGGAATTGAGTGGTTTTATATAGATATATTTAAGTCTGAAGTGGGCCAAGGCAGATGGTCTTCCTTCAGCCTGTACTTCCTACTGGCAATTGTTAGACTAACAGATTCAAAGAACATACAATATTGCCCTGGAATTCTTTGTAAAATACAAAAAAATCATCCATTTTAAATGTGTGCTGCATGTGGGAGCCTCAGCTCTAGCCCTGACTTCAGGAAACCTCCAAGACTGCAGTGGAGACCCCAAGAGAACAACTCCTCCAGCTACAGCAGGGCTGTCCATGTCAGTGCCAACCACATTGGCAAAGCTTTTCAGAGGCCACTGAATTTCAGCCCACAAACATGTAAAATTGTCCTAGAAATTACAGCAACAGAAAAAAGATTGTTTTGCCTCTGCCATTAAAGACATGAGCCACTCCATATTCCCTTTTCCTGTTCCTTTTGGTGCTGACACCACTGTGTGGGATAAATGGGTATGAAACCAAAAAATTCTGCAGTGCTGACCATGGCAAGAAACACCATTTATCAGCAGCGAGGCTGAAAGCAGAATGCTCACAGACGACACGATTCTCCTGACAAAATACAGCCCTCTCTCCCCCTTTCCAGAGGAATCTACACGATGTTTCATGCCTTTTAATAAAAATCTATAAGTTTTATTTTTGTCAGCACTAAGGAACTGATAGTCTTTCATGTGTTAGGAGCACAGGATTCTTGCACAGAAAGGCAGTGAGGTTTAACTCCATATTCATGAAATGATTGACCTGACTTATTTGGGGGATGCAGGAAAGTGAGGAAAAGAAATGTTATTCCTCCTGAGTGCTGTTAAGATGGGCAGCCACAAACACAAGAAACACATCTCTGCCAAGGGTCCATAAATCCAAGCAAGCTGAGCGTGAAGATGTGCCACCTTTAGCTGGATTTATGTCACCATTTATGGTAGCAACAGCCTGCCCTGTGACTCTCCCCCGAAGGCTACAAGGACGGGAATTGCAAGCCTTTAAACAATTTCTGTATGGCAAACAAGGGAGGATCCTCATCACATCATTAGTGCTTAAAAAGGGGAAGGGGAAACACAAAGGGCTAAAGTGAGACATGGGACACTCCTAAAGGAGCTTGAGAGCAGCTTTCATTCCTCAGTTAACTCCTTCTCAGACTTGAGCCAGGAAAAACAATGTAAAGAGGAGATGGGAAAGCATTCTCAGGGCCCTTTCTCATATCCCTTCTCACCAGTGTGGGGACTCAAAGCAGAGTAACACTAAAAGCTACACAGCTATGATGGAGAAAAGCATTTCTGGCAGGAGACACCTGCAGTTTTCCTCAGTTCCGTGCAAATTCTACAGATCCCTACACAAAGCCTGCTCTGAGCAATACAAACAGCTGAGGGCTTTGAAAAAGGACCCTCAGAGGAAGAACAATACTTAAGTCCCAGAGGAAAAAATAATGCAATTAGAAAACAGTAGGTGAACAAATATAGATGATTGGAAGCAATATCATTTCTTGTAGCAATCTCTTACTTGGCTCCAACCTCCAAGAAGTGCTTGAGAATCAAGTGGTAAAACAGCAGACTGTGTCAGTGCCCACAGCATGTGATGGAAACAGGGACTCTGTACATGTCCTATAACTAATAAATCAAAGTTCCCCATCTGAAGTGTGCACCCAGATATGTAACTGATGTGTATTATCCAAAAAAATCAAGAAAAGCCCATTACTAATGGTTATGTATGTCACAAATTTATGCAGAGGAGGCAGCACCATCAAACAGGCAAAGTTTTGCCAGAAAGCCTGGGCAACACAGAGAAAAGGAAATGAAGCAACTAATTTATCTGCTGTGAATCTCTGTTGTGTTCCTGAACTGGAATGTTCTGTGAGTAGGAAGTAACACCCTCCCCCACAACAAATAAACAGAACAAACAAAAAATCCCACCCAAACCCACATTTTAATCTAACTTTTCCCCCTGCTAAAAATGCATTTGGACAAGCACTAGAAAAGAACAGCAAACTAAAAATATTTGGAGTTGCATTTTAGTTTTATATTTAGTTCTCATTACCTGTATTGTACCAAGCCAGTAGGAAGTCAAATTCTAAAGGTTTCTTTTCTTTCAAGGCCCAGAGCACTCTGTTATGTTTCTTGCTCTCAGGGTGAAAGCTGGCATCAGTCAAGTCAATAGTGATAACTGCAGAAAATGTACAAATGCAACTAGTACTCAATTGGAATAAAAGACCTATTCATAAATTAATTAAGAACTAGAAGAACACAAAGAAACCAAAGAACATCAAACTCCCTTTTCACATACCCAGCATCTTTACAAAGGATTTGGTTATGCAAATATGACTCCCCATTATGTTAATAAATGGTCACCTCCTGTTGTCTTTATTTTGATATAATCTGGAACACTGGAGGGACTTTTGAAATGGCCCTGACAGAAGTTCCTAAACAGTGCCTTAAAAGTATCTCGGTAATTAGGCAAGCTATTAGCAGTAAAGAAAAAAAACCAACTAGAATTTCTAACAACAAAAGCCATGTACACAGCAATGACACCTTTTCAACAGGTGAATTGCTCCATGGCTAAGTTATATTTATTTTTGAAATGGAAAGTTCATGATGCATTTTACTACATAAACTGAATGGTAAAATCATGTCCCATTTTGCCAAAATACTAGAGATAACAAATTTCCCTTTCTAAAGTTCTAACTACCTATCAACTCCTGCAAGTTCCAGTGCATTTGAGATGGCATACTCATAAGTATTCTTTTATTTACTAAAAATACAAATTAACAAAAATCACACAAAGGTGTCTCCTCTGCAGCTGCTAAAAAACTGCAACATTATCCAAGTACTAGGTATATGGAGATGAACATTTTAGATCTGCCAAACATAATATAATTCTCCCTTTCAAGCAAGCTGTCTTGGGTGAGGCTCTTCACTGATTTTTATTTTTTTTGTATAGTGCAAAAATTTTAAGCTCTGCCTTAATTTATTATTTTCTGATTTCAATCAGAAGGCACAGATATGATGCACAGTACACAAAAATTCTTGAGTCCTACATCACTCCAGTAAAACCAACATAATGAAAAGCCCTGAAATTACAAATTTTATGGAGTACTGAAAAGATCACACATTTGTGTCCTTACAGCTGCTTTATTATCTGGGGGAAAAGAAAGCACTTTTTCTTTCCAGACAGTCCTTGTATTTGCATCTGGAAAAAGATGACCTAGATAGTAACTGATTTTAATGAAAGGGAAGTTTCAGCATGGCTGGTTCAACATCCTAACAAGGTGCTTCTGAAATAAGCACTGTTAATACAAATAATACTTACTAAATCTCATTGGTTTCTTGCCAGAATACCGAGAAGGGCGACCCTGCAGTCCAAGTTCCTCGTAAGTATCCTTATCCACTGATAGAATGAGTTTGCCTATAAACAAAACAAACTTTAATAGAACTAATCTTCTGCTTGGTTCCCTTTGAAGCCTTATGAGAACCATACACCTTTTACAACATTAGCTTTGGATCAGTGGTATAACTAATGTCATGCAGACTCCTTAGTTCCAGTTAAATGGATTATCACATTAATCCTTTAAAAAAAAAAAGGTTATAACTCAATTAGTCTTTTTTATCAAAGAGGCCCTATAAATTAGAGTAAGAAAAGTGTAATATTATTCCTGAGACAGTCATAGCTTTTTTACTGTCCCACTGAGTTCACTGTCTCAGCCTTTCCTCCCCTTGTCCCCTAGCACTTGCTGTGTCACCAGTCAAGCACTACCTTACACAAGGGCCTGACTTACTAAACATGCACTGCTCAACTAAATAAACAAAAGCAGTTCCTCCAACTCCACCAGACTCCTCATGCTGAGTAAACTACATTTGTTAGTGATGAGCAAGCATGTGCTGGAACAAGTGCACTCCTGCGTCCATAAAGCAAACCTGGCAGCTGCTGCTTGGGACAGAACTTCACACAACAGCCCTCCTCTACAGTCTGTGCAAGTAACAGTCTAGCACAGAATACAAACACACAGCACAAGTAGCACAGTACAGCACAAATACAAACAAATAAAGTTCATGCAGTGACATTGCCAGGAACTGTAACACTGTCTCTGCATTAATTGGGCACAACTGTATTCTACAATCTCAATCACTAATACTCATTCTGCTAAGACTGGCTTGAGAGTCACATAAAAGAATTCTTCTGAAGAATCTGAATGTATTTATGCCTTCATGGACACCTGTCATATTACAGTAACTTAGGCTAGAGGGCTGATAGATCAAGGTGTGTTTCTATTGTATCTGATCCACAGTTAAAAGGAAATAAGACAACATATCTGAAGCCCAAAATAACTTCATTTTCACTGTGTGTAAAATCCCACCTGAGATGTGGGATGTTTTGCCATAAAACTGTGATGCAACTGAAATAGGCTTTTAACTGGTTACGTGGTTCTCAAGGAATCATAGAATCATCAAAGCATCAAAGAATGGTTTGGGTTGGAAGAGACCTTAAAGATCATCCAGTTCCAACGCCCCTGCCATGGCAAGGGGCACCTTCCACTAGACCAGGTTGCTCAGAGCTCAGAGCCTTGAACACTTTCAGGGATGGGGCATCCACAGCTTCTCTGGGCAACCTGTTCCAGTGCCTCACCATCCTCACAGCAAAGAATTTCTTCCCAATATCTCATCTAAACCTATGCCCTTTCAGTTTGAAGCCGTTCCCCCTTTTCCTATCACTACATGCCCTTGTAAAAATTTCCTCTCTGGATCTCACGTGGGCCCCCTTTAGGTACTAGGAGGTGCTATAAGGTCTCTACAAAGCCTTCTCTCCTCCAGGCTGAAAGCCTCAACTTCTTCATCCTGTCTTCATGCAAGAGGTGCTCCAGCCCTCTGAGCATCTTCATGGCCCTCTCTGGACTTGCTCCAGCAGATCCATGTTTGTCCTGAGCTGGAGACCCCAGAGCTGAATGAAGTACCCAAAGTGGGGGTCTCACAAGAATAAGCAATGAGTATTTCAGAAGTGTTCCTAAGCTGTGTTAATAACTTTCTTTTTTTGGTACAAATTCTGTCTTAAGGACCAGTAGGAAACAAGAAGTTGGAATGTGAATTTCACAAAAATAATCCTCTGTAGCAATTGCATCTGTGGTTGAAGCATTGACACTGTGACTATGATTTTTTTAAAAATTTCCTTTAGATTAAATAAACAATTTAACAGCATGAATGAAGAACAAAGTTAAAACTAATATTTTTCTGCTTCAAACATATTTCTAATAAAGTTGGCAAGTACAGTAAGCATTATTTTTCAGCTGACATCATTCCAAATAAAACCCCCCCAACCCAGACCACAACTGATAAACATTACTAAAACCAAACCAAACTCCCATACCATTTGGTAGAAGAGCTGCAGAATTGTCTTGGTCAATTTTTGTCTTATAGGTAAGTGCGTAGCATGAACCTTTAATAGGAAAGCAGAAAACCATGAGATTACACAGGATCTAAAGACAGACATGACAATATAAACAATTCACCTCAGGGTAACCAAACATGCCAAATACCACTGGAATCGCTCTAAACCCTTGTGTTTTCATCAAGTAACTTTCTTCCACCTTCTCAAACGAAATAGCAATGTCATTATCTTTATAAACCCTAGACTGACAACATTTTCAAGGATCTATAATATGCATAACATTAACAATATGCCCCAGTATGAAAACACTTCCTTTCATTCCACCTGTGACTCTTCCCACTTGGCATATAGAAAACCCAATTTTTTTTCCAGACACAAGTGATGGATTTCTTATTCTCCTGTTTCATCTACGTGTTTCCTGTTCTCCTCTTTTCCCTATAAAGTCTTTTTTCCTCCCTGGCTATCAGCTGAAGGGTAAATAGCTATTATAAGCCAAAGAAGTGGGCCCTGCCTGGTCTGAGTATGCAACAGCAAGTTGGCTGGGCAGAACCTGTATCTGTCTTCACATCCTCTTTAATCCTCCTGTGTAAGGATGAGCTGCCACAGCTCCATTAGCAGATAAAAATGAAAAATAAGGAAGCATACTTTTTCTCTTGCCTGCTGTGAAACACTGCTCTGTGTTGAACTATGAAGGAATGAGAAAGGAAGAAGGGAACCAGGAATTTCTACAGGAATAAAGATAAGGTGTGAGGATACATAGAAGCCCTCTTGATAGCTGGCTTTCAGAATTAAGGCAGAATAGGGAGAAATTAATAAGGAACAGTCATAGGAGCCTTGGCCCAGTGGGTCCAAATAAATCTTGACACACCACAAAGCAGAAAGAAAAAAGCAAATAAAGAAATTCACACGGAAATTGCTTAGTACTTTTCCTTCCCTTCCTTTAAAATACTTTTCAGAATAAATAATAATAAATGAATTTTACTGTGTTATGAAAAATACATTATTACTGCATCTGTCATGTTCTGATTTCCTTCTCACCTTTCTTCACAAAAGCATCAATGAATTCGTGAGCAACCAATTCATGAATGGGTAAATTCCTCACCACGTAGTACTCTCCAATATCCTCAGTTGTGCCTTTCAGCACTTCAGGTAGCAGGCCACATTCCGGGATCAAAAAGGACACCTATTTAAAACCAGTATTAAACACATTATTTTGGGGTGGGTTTTTGGCATTTTATATGCCTTACAACAGCATTTGATGTGTTATGTAAAGACATGACTGTACACAGCATGAAATAACAGAAGATCTTATTTCACATCATTCTACATTTAGCTTGAGGTCACACTGGAACACTTCCTTCAGCCCTTGCTGGAGCGCTTTTTGAATCAGTTGTAACTCAAAATGTAGGCTAAGCATTTATGTAATCTTAGTGGGAAAGCAAAGACCAAAGCAGAATTTGTTTTTGAATCAATGCATTCCCCTCTGTAGAATACTTCAGAGGTCAGAAGAGCACCAGACCATCAGAACAATACTTGAAGACAGGCTTACAATCTCCCAAGAAGAGTCATGAGATGTACAGCAAGGCTACACCTACCGTAGCAGGGTTCTAGTTTAAGGCAGGAAACTGATTTCCAACTGGGATCAGCACCCAGCTTTTCCTACTAAACTCAGCACTCAGTCCTGTGGTCCAATTGCCCACCTTTAATTTACCTTTTGCTTAAAACCTTTCCTGGACATGTTCCATAGATCAAGAGAACCCTTCAGTCCAGCAGACCAGGGAAAACAAGGGTATTCCATGGGCAAGCACGAAGCTTCCCAAGCAGCATAAAGGTCTGGCCCTTTGCTCCTCCTTCCATCCCTCAAAAAACCTTCTTTCCCAAGGCTCTTGGAGAACAGGTGAGTATCCCCCTTGGCACACAGGGAGGAGAGAAAAGCATGCACAGGTAAAAAGCTTTCTAATTAGCTGCTAAAGAACATCACTAAGGAACTCTAGGGGAAATTTCTTGTAGAAAGGGTCATTAGACATTGGAATGGGCTGCCCAGGTTGGTCTGTGCTTAAGGACAGACTGGATGTGGCACTCACTGCCAGGGATCTAGTTGACATGGTGGTGTTAGGCCATAAATATATATATAATAAAGGACTCTTTTCCAACCTCACTGACCCTGTGGTTGCATGAAACAGCAGGAGGGCCTGTGTGGAACTTGCAACGAAGAGAGCAGAGTGAACTGCCAACACCAGAGTTCCCAGCATTAAGGTGGCACTGTACCCCATGGCACTGGGGCAGGGACGAAATGCTGGGGGGCTTTTGGGTTGTCACCTGCATCCTGGATCCATCCCAAGCCTCCATCCCAAGCCTCCCTTGGCCACGGAGGGGCTTGCTGGATTGGGAATCTCGCTGGATTGGGAATCTCTGTGTGCTGCTCCCTGCATCCCTGGGGCTCACCCCTCCTCTTCTCTTCCCACAGGCTGGACTACATGACCTCAGGGGTCTCTTCCCACCTCAGAGCCCTTTTCCCACCTCAGGGCTCTTTCCCAGTCTCAGAGCTCTTTCCCAGTCTCAGAGCTCTTTTCCAACCTCAGACCTCTTTTCCCACCTCAGACTTCTTTTCCAACCTCGGACCTCTTTTCCCACCTCAGACCTCTTTTCCCACCCCAATTCCCTCACCCCTCATTCCCCGCGTGGTCTTTCACTCTTTTGGGGCGCTGTGCGAGACCACAGACTCTCTTCTCCCCTTCCCACCCAAAAAAACTCCACGAGGCATGCGGGTCACCCCGGCACGGACCGTGGGGGACACCCTGGGGGACACCGTGGGGACACCCTGATGGACACCCTGGGGGGACACCATGCGGGACATCCTGGGGATGGGGTATCCCCCGGTGCCGCCGCGGCAGCTGTTCTCCCTCCCATTCCCCATTCCCCCCGGTATCCCCGGTGTCCCGGGGCGTGTCCCGGTGTATGTACCCCGGTATGTGTCCCGGTGTGCACTCACCCTGCATGCCCCGCCGTGCTCCCGCACCCGCAGCCCGTGCCGTGACCGCTCGCTCCCCGCCTGGCCCCTCTCGCACACCAGCAGGTGCCGCGCCGGCCGCCACCGCAGCATCCCTGCCCCAAATCCTCCTCTTCCTCCTGCTCCCGGTGTTCCCGCGGCCCGGGAGGGCGGGGAAGGGGCTGTGCCGTGAGGTCATGTCCGCTCCCGGAGCAGGGGCGGATCTTTCCTCTCCTGGCCGCGCACGCCGCTTCCCGCAGCACCGGGATGCCCGGGAGCGCTCCTGGATAAACACGGGGAGCGCCCCTGGATACACCCCGGGAGGTGTCCCGGACAAACCCCCGGAACGGTCCTGGATACACCCCGGGAGCGCTCCTGGATAAACACGGGGAATGCCCCTGGATACACCAACCCCGGGAGCGCTCCTGGATGCACAAACCCCAGGAGTGCCCCTGGATACACCCCGGGAGCGCTCTTGGATGCACAAACCCCAGGAGTGCCCCTGGATGCACCCCGGGAACGCTCCTGGATACCCACTGGGAGCTGTGCCAGACAAACCCTGGGAGCTCTCCCGGACAAACCCCGGGAGTTCTCCCGGCCAAACCCCGGCACGGCTCGGGCAGGGCCACCCGCACAGCCAGCGGTGCTCTGTGCCCAAAGCAGCAGAGGAGCCTCCCTCAAGGGCACGGAGTGCCAGCACAAGGGGGAATGGCTTCGGACTGAGCAGCTTTAGATCGGAAACCGAGAAGAAAGCCTTTGCTGTGAGCGTGGCGAGGCACAGGCTGCCCAGAGAGGCTGTGGATGCCCCATCCTTGCAAGTGTCCAGGGCTGGATGGGACTCTGAGCAGGCTGGTCTAGGAGAAGGTGTCCCTTGGGATTGAAACTGGGTATCTTTAAGGTGCCTTCCAATCCAAACCATTCTGTGATCCACAAGTTGCTCTGCAGGTATGGAGGGGCCCCAGGGCACGTTTCCTGAAAATCTGCTCAGTTAAGGGTTGCACAAGGGCCATGCGGTAGGGCCCTGCCTCTGATGTGATGTCTTGCTGCTCCTTCTGTACACTGCATATTTTATATAAACCATGCACAAATTTTTCCTCTTTTCTGCCTTCCTGCAGTATTTCTTCTTCCCAGTCTCCTACATTCACAGCTCCTGATTTAGTTTAAAATGGTACCAAGCAACTTTCTTGGTAGTTGCTGTTTCTGTACACCATATGAGGCTGTGTGTAACCTGACATTAAAACACCACTCAGGTCTGTTCTCCAAAAGTCCATCGAGCTGGCAAACCTGCACTCGGTTCTGATACCAGTTTTACCAGTTATCCCACAGATCTCGGGGATATCTTCATCAGAGGGTGACATCAGGATGCTGCTGCTCTGAGCTCTGTGGTTTGTATCCTCCATGGCGTGAGACTGAGATGAAACCACACATCACAAGGTCACTGGCTCCTTAACACTTGCATCTGCACTCACATTGCCTGTATAAATCGGATTGATTGGATTATTATGAATCAGAAAAGGCTGTGTAATCACAGTAGCTTTCTAATTTAAAGCGTGCAAATATTAATGGGAAAAGCAGGACAGGATTAATGTCAGTTATTATCATACCCCCAAGCAGAAGCCTCTGTGCGCAGATAAGCATCACACTGCCACCATCAGAAAGCCTGTTCTACTACAGGGGTGAAAAGTTCAAGCCTCTGATCAATAAGCCAGGCAGGAAATTCAGCTATACTCAAAAGTGGAGGTGTTTGGGGGTTTGTGTGTGTGTGTGGTTTTTGGTTTTGTTTGGTTTTGTGTGGGTTCTGTTGGTTGGTTTTGGTTTGTTTTTTTTTGTGAGCTTCTATATGCTAATAAAATTTATGCTTTCTGCTGGGGATACAAATGAAAGGGAAAAGAAATGAGGGGAAAATATGTTGGAGAAGGGTCAAGAGAGTCAAGATTCATGGCTGCATATTAAGTCAGTATTTTATGGATTCTGGCAGGAGTGTAGTTCACTGCACCTCAGTGGAGCATTGAAGGATTCACATCACTCTTGGTTCATATGTCAGGCAATTAATCTTAACCCACTCTTACTCATGTACGTTGGCTGTTCTGTTATAGACTAGTGAGTTCTAGAGAACTCCTTGAAGATAATGAACTACATTAAAAAACCCAAAACACTTAGCAGCCCAGTAGTCTGTGCTGCAACATACAGAACTTTAAATTATATATGTGTGTGTGTGTGTGTGCTAATTGTTCATTAATGCTGACATTTTTATAGTGGTCGTTACAGTTTTACGAGTACTTTGGTATGGGATTTCTGTATATTGTTAAAACCCCCGCCCTCAACAACCTTTTAAACTCTAAATAATTTAAACTGGAAAGCTATCACAATTCTCCCAAGGATTTCAAACCCCTGACAGGGTAATGCAGTTTTACAGCAATGCAGTTTCTGCTTGCTTGAAGACAGTTACAGGCTGTAGGAAAAAGGAAAGGATTGCCTTGAGGCAACCTGTGGTGATAGCTTAGAATGCAGAAGCATCTTTCAAATATTTCTTGAGACTGGTGAAATTTAAATCTGCTTTTGTATAAAATGACTGAGTTTGGAAAGAAAAATCTGATCTTTACATGATGTAAAGTATCTCTAGCTGAGAAGCCCAGCTGCTTCTTGCATGTAATTTTTTTTTCATTATGGAAGAACTGTGTTAATCCATCTTTCTGCTGGATTTTCTGATTTTAAAAACATTATTAAAATACTTAGAAATCTCAACAAATAGAAATACTTACAAATAGAATATAAATACTTAGAAATACTTACAAATCTAATCAAGTATTTGTCACAGTATTTTGAAATTGGCTTGTGCCTTTAAGATGAAACAAAATATTTTTCTTTTCACTCACTGTTTTTTCTTTCTTAAATTGTGTTGACTGCAAAAGAAAAGGAGGGAAGTTATCTAAATCTTTTAACCTTGGCTATGGTAATTAGTACTTGGCAAAACAGAAACAAACAGATACCTCTGGTGCTGTGTTCATCTGAAATGAATAAAGTGCTAAGACCGAAAAGCAGCAATTTACTTGATCAAAATCAACCGGTTTTTTCACTGAGGAAAGTGGAATATGTGGATAGTTAGTTTTACACCCTGTTTTTTACACACTTCAGTCCATATATTCAGAGCAGTGCTGGACTATAAAAGAGATCCCACTCAGACTTGTTCTTCAAGGGGATTACAAGACAAAGCTCTGCCAAGCTACTCCCCAAAGCAGTTGTTCAAGGCAGGAAGAATACTGAATGCTAACCACAGACAAAGTTGTTTGATTTGGTTTAAAATGCAATTAAAATCACAACCAACCAACCATCTGATCTGTTCTTTCAGAGTTAAACCCCGCTGTGATCTGGGAAACCTCACACTAGCTCACTTTTGTGGTATTACAATGGGAGAAGAAATGCAAGGGATAATTCCTCCAATAAATTCTGGAGAACAGGAGTGTATTTCATCTATATTCCAGCAGGGTTTTAACCTCCACTTGCCTCCTAAGGATCAGATTTTGTCAGGGACCTGCCTGGTACTGGGGAATTTTCATGAACTTCCTATCTCCTCCTAAACAAATCAATTGTCATTTACATTATGGCTGTTATAAAGCACTCTGTTCTCTATTCACACTTGTTTGCAGTGGTAACAAACTGTTCCCCTGGTTGCCCCTTCATCTTCTGGGAAATGCCCTAGGGAGCACTTCCACACCCACCTCGACCTTCCATGGGCAATAAATAGGTGTCTTTCTCCTTGTCTCCTAACAAGATGGGGGAACACCACTGGCTTTTCCATTCCTAAGGTCTCCTCTCCTGGAACTACATGCAACAGGCACCATTTCTCCTCAGACTGACTCACCAATTAACACGATCCTGTAAAATTTGTCTTAGCAGTTTTGTTCTCAATCTGTACCAAATTTTTCCAGTTATACGAACTGGTGTGCTAAAGGATATTAGTTGTTCCTGCAGAAATTATCTTTGTAGTATCCTTAGAGCATTTTATTTCCAGAAACATGAGTGCTGCTCCTGGGATTGCAGCAGATCATGCTGTTCCTTTAATACACCATCATGAAGATTCAGAATGCAAAGCAAAGAGAAAATAGAACCAAGCATTCCTTCCTGTATGAACCTTAAAAATAATAAAAAAATTAGAAGTAGGATGCATTTTCTCTTAAGATCAGTGCGGAATACTTTTTTCCTGTCACAGCTCAAGCTTCCAGACTGCTTCAAGGAGAGGATTTGCCATTCACACCAATAAAGCTTGTTTTACTGTGCTTGTTACTGTGCAGTCCTTTGTATGTCAATGAACATTGTTAATAAGCATTCGGATTGCAAGACCACTGGCATTTCCCCCAATAAAACTCTCTCCAGCACTCCCAAGCCATAAAAGGTCCCATGCTGCACTTTCCACTTCCCTAGCCTGGCGTGGGGCTGGCTGTAGGTGTTCCCACTGAGGACGGGCAGGAAAGCATGGCCCTGCAAGTTTAGAGCAGGAACATTTCAATGAGCCTTTTGCAATGCAGCCTCTGAGTCATGTGGTTGCTGGTTCCAAGCAAAGAGAAGCTGGAGGTGTTGCCAGCAGAGGCAGAAAGCCACAGAGAGAGGAAGCTGTTCTCTCAGCCAGCTGGAAGCCTGTTTCCCTGCGGGGGGATGGAGAGCTTGTCTCAGCCATCCTGTCTGCACACAGGTCATCAAAAAGCAGTTACTGGAGTGCTTGGATTATCTATGAAATCAAGGAACAGAAACTGCATAGTAATTTAAAATAACCCAGGATTAAAAAAAAAACAACCAAATAAAAAAACATGTTCCCAGGTAAGAGTATTTTCAGCAGGCTCTAAATGTTTAGGGACCATCAAAAGCAAAGGACACAAACTTAAAATTAGAATTGTACAGTTCATTAATTTGGGTGAGATTCAAAGTTTCAGTCTAGAAATACACTAAAAAAATGATCCCTGCCCCCACCCTCCAAGTGTGTTTGACAGCAGCTCGTGTGGAACTGGCTCAGAGGCTCCAAGGAAGCAAGTTTGGGTCAGGAAGGATTGAAAAGACTGTGTGAAGGGCAATTATCAAACACATATACATGACTATAAACACATAAGAATACATGAGAGAGACACAACAGTATAAACATATGTGTGTGTATATATGTATATATATATATATATATATGAGTTGAAGCCCTAAATGCAGACACGACATTATCTTTTTCTTCTGGTCTCCATGAATTTTAAAACTGGAAGTCTCCCAAGCACCTTTCCAAGAAGGTGTGCACAGGTAAAATGTTATGTGAACAGACTGTTCTAGTCTGCTTGCCTTTTAGAATTTTACACGGAGTCATTAATCTTCAAATTTGAAATTGAAACAGGCTTCGCAGTTAAATAAAAACACTCTGCATTTGGCCAGGATAAACCTTTTGTTCTTGGAGTGAGAAGGAAGTGACTTCTTCTGGAGAATGAATGCATCCTTCTGGTGGGAGAAGGAAGAAATGCCATTTTTTCTTCACTTGGCGGGATAAGTAGAACACAGCATATAAAATTAAGTGACATTAAATGGAGGGAGACTGAGCAGTGTGTGAACGGCACCACTTCTTCTTCAAGAACATCTTTATTTTGAAAACAAAGTGTCTTCCTTCAAATGAATTGTTTTTGAACTTCTTACAGTGTGGCTTCTTCTTGAAGTATTTTCAAACTGAAGTGAGTCGAGTCCTTCTGCTTCAGGAGTGAAAAGATAAACAACTCAGTTTTGGCACCATGAGGTTGCACTCACAGTCTATCATATTACAGAGACATTAGAAACATGGAAGTAGCAGCCTTTAAATGTCTCCTCAGTTGGGGAGTAAAAAGAAATAGGAGACATGTGGGATTTGTCTTTCTGTTTTAGTTGGATAGGAAAATGGAGACAGAAGCAGAGTTGCAGCAGATTAGTATCCAGATACCAGCAAAGGAAACATATTTAGCTAACCTCATTCTTAAATATTTACTGTAAAAAATGTGAACTATGTATTATTTGCAGATGGCTTGCAGAAGGAACTACCCTGAATTATGCCAAGCCAGTACCAGGAAGAAAGAGTCTAAAAGAACTTTATTAAGGTTGCGATTCCAGTTCATGATGTTACGAATCATGGTAACATTCTTTGATAAGATTTTTATGCCATGATCACATACTAACATAGCTGGAGGACTTGGACTTCATTTGCTTCAAATTACAGAGAATGCAGGAAGGCAAAGGATGGTCCTGCCATGAAGGCAAGTGATTTTCTAGCCTAAAGCCACTACATTTAATTGCTGCTCCCGACATTAAGTGCTACGCAAATTGCTTAAACTAACTTGGCTACCAGTTGCATGTTGCCAAATTTCTACCCCGATAACCCAAGCAGTGAGATTGCAGAAGTACTGCAGAGAAAAGCAGTGACAACTCCATTGAGTAGCTGTCTGTCTTGTGTGCTTAATGAGACAGTCCTGAGAGAAAAATGGCCTAAAATGCATAATTAAAGGCTCTAAATGATACACTCCAAAAAAATAAAATGGGCTGCATTAAGGCAATGTGACTTCAGGCAATTCTTAGTGGATTGGTGCTGGAATCTGCATTCCCATCATTCTTTTAACATGGATTTTTTTTTGGTGGGTAATTAATATTAAGTTCCATCCTCCTCTTTAGGAAAAAAGTAATGATGCACTGATCTGATGAAATACAGCATATTGCCCACTGAAATGTGGGCACTACAAAAGATTAGACAAAGTGTATTTTTTTTGAGTTTGCAGGACAAGGTTCATGTGTATTTGTGTTTAAGATTGCTGGTTTTTAGCACAGACTTGGACTAGGTTACTGTCTTGAGAGAAATTGCCATGGGTTCTTGAAGGAGCAGTAGCAGACATGAGTTTGTACATGAAACTAGGCATAGAACTTCAGTGGCTACACCTGGTATCATTTACCAAATTAGTGTTATATTTTATAATGCTTGTAACATTTTATAACATCAGCTTGGGGGAACATGTCTCCCAATCCCACAAAGCAGTGACTTAGCTGAGATTATTCAAATGTTGCATAGATATTTCCAATTAAATCCTTGCTAAAATTATTTGTAAGGTCAGGTCAAGTTATTTTACCTGACCACCAACATCACTGCAGTTTGTTCAGCAGTTCTTTGCAAATAGCCAGGACAGGTGTTGGTCAGCCTGACCTTTTCTTTTTATTCTGTGCATCCAGGTTCCTTTATTGCTTTTGTCTACCATTTTCACAGCTCAGGCAATAAGAGTGTAGTGGAGGCAGGGAAGAAGAAAACAGCTTCCTAAAATGTAGTCATTTTATTACATAAAAAATTGATTAAAGCATCTACTTTGTTTTTCATACCAAGATGTTGCAAATCTGTTACAGTTAGAACAGTTCAAGATTTTTTTTTTTCAAGAGGGGAAGTAGCATCTTATTGAATAAAATTGCCATTTGGTCATTGAGGAAAAGGTTATTTCTCATAAAAAGTAACTAAATGAAGAATGGTTTATTTCCTTCTTAAGACACTTGTATTGAAAGGCTTCAACTGATCTGCTTCAAAGAGAAGAAGGTCCTGAAATCAGAGTGTTTTCTCATTTTAAAGTGTTAGACAATGCAGGTTCCACTTGTGGGACAGGTGATCTTTTACATGTCACTTCCCTTTTTCATTTTGTTGCTGAAGAGGAATGTATTTACAATTAGAGGGAACTGAAAAGCCATTCCAATCAACCACGCCACCAGATGGAGCCTCTTTTCTGCCTTTCCACTGAAGGTGCTGAACCTGTGGAACTGAACTCGCTGGGACTGGGGGCTTTAACTGTGTTTACAGTCAGTGAAATAGAAAACTCTCTGTTTTATTTTTACTTCTGGCGAGGCAGGACTGAGCATCCCTGTGTTCACAGGGGGCTATTTCTCTTTGTATGCTGCTCATGACAGCTGCTGTGCCAGTCCTTTGCTTTTGCAGCACTGGGCTGTGTTATGCACTCCTGTTTCTTGTTCCTGCACTTGAGAGTTTTCAAGTACAAGCTTGGTTTTTAGAACAGGACACTAATATTAAAGCAGCACCTATTGCTGCTCTTTTTTCTTTCCTACTGTAAAAACTATTAGCATTCTTTAGAAAAGCACATCTCTTTATTCAACCCACCACGTGATGGATTTTATTCCCTGAAATTCAACTCTGAAGTCTCCTTTTGTGCTTCAAGCAGTATTGTATATTGTTACAGATACCTAGTCAGTGGTGTATAGACATCAGCTGAAGTTATGATGATCATAAGTCATGAGAATCGATATAAACGACTGTCTCTCTTACAGGATATACTCATCAGGTACCTGTTCTGCTCTCTGCTATCAGAGCTGAACAACTGAGAACAGGCTGTAACTGAGGCAGTCCTTGGGAAATGCAGACACGGGGTTGAATTTACTCCTTTTTTGACAGTTTGATAAAACACACATTCAGGCAAGCAATTTTTAATGCCCAGTTCATACAGCAAGATGCCTTGGCAAGCCTATTCCCCTGTTTTAACCCAAGTGAAAGCAATGGGACTGCTGTACAACTTACCCAGCTGTGACTGCTGGACCGAAAAGGTTGGCCTGCATATTGCCAGCAGTTATTAGAACAGGCTCTGTTGCACAACCCTGTTTTCCCAAAGGACAGGGAGGTAGCTGAGCTGATGAGGTCAGGATTCCACGATGCCACGTCAAACACAACTCTAAAGACCAGCAAGGTTTTGCCAGCCAACGTCACGAAGGTCCTTCTGACCAGCTGGCAATTTCTGTTGTCCTAGGAGGGACCAAATGCCATTATTGATTTTGAGTGAGCCACACACCTCGCTGCTTGTAACAAAGGCAAACACAGAAATACAAAACAGAATTTATGTGGGTACAAGTTCATGTTGTTTTCCATGTTCATGTCTCATTTCCAATGGGCAAAAAAATCTAATGCCTTAGAGGGGGAAAAAAGAGGGGGAAATGTAATGGCCCAGACATCTACTATTCATGTGCTAACGACTCAGAAAAGGTGGTCTAGAGGTGTGTTGTTTTGTCATGTTTTATGTAGTTTCTAGTTCAATTTGGAGGATGTGTCAAGCATTTTGAATTTTGGAGTGTCCTTAGACAAGAGGTACGTGTATCTTCTGTCTGGATAAGTTTCTTTAGAGAGTTTTAAGAAGACATTGGGTTTTGTTTTCTGAAGGCAGACTGCTAGGTGGCAGAGCAGGAGCAAAATCCAGCAATTTAAGAGAGACAGCAAGAAAATAATTAATCATTTCGATAGCCTAGCAATTGTTTTGGGGGTAGAATGCCTTTTGTATCAACCTACTCTGGGTAAGATGGAGCTTCTTTCCCACAGAGGTCCAAAGCAATATACTAGCATAACGTAGGACAAGATGTTGATCCAAACTATATTTTTCCTAGATTGCAAAACAAAACCAAAAAACCCACACCACACAAAACCCCAAATGAACGAAAACAAACCCAAACAAAAAACCCCCACAAACATAGAGGTTTTACATGTGAGAACCTGGATCCCAGTGTTCATCAGAAACTTTTGAAAGAGATGCGGTTCTGCAACTTTCTGGAGATCCACGTTAAAACAAACAAAACCCCTAAAACAAAACCCTTTTCAACTCCTATGCTGTGAATACATTTTGGAAGCTGAAACCATTTTTTCTCACTGGTAATCGCAACTTTTCCTTTTCAAAGACTGTTTGTTTGGGTTAAATTGTTGAATTGCAACAGTAAGTCTGTAAGCAAGGCAGGATGGCAGCTTGTACATGGGAGGCTTTTTTTATCATCATATAATTTACTGATTGACAAATTAAGACTTTCTGTGTACCACATGAATATAACAAGTTTAGATAAATCCCTTATAAATATCAAAGGTATTACACCAAATCTTGACAATTTAAAGAGGCACAAGATCCAAGCAGCACTTCAGAAATCTTAGTGAACAGCAAGTTTTTGTGCAACTTGGTTATGTCACATTTCATGCCAACTCCAGCCTGAATTTAGAATCCTTTGTGCCATTGCTGTATATTTCTTTGTCAAGAAGAATGGCCCTGGTTTTCTATCAGATGCAGGGAAATCTTGGACCTACTGAAATCAATCACAACACTCCAGCTTTGAGGACATTAGCATGTCTCCCAAATGAAGGGACACTCCTTGCCTTACTGCCAAACACTCAGTAATTGAAAAGGATATTCAACATCATTATTGGAAACCCAGCCATTGCTGCAGTTCAGGAAAATGGAATAAATGTATTTCCATGCATTTAAAGTAATCTCTACATCCCATACGGAACATCAGATGAAAGTCTGCTGAGACACAAGAAAAAAATATGCGGCAGAGACCTCTAAAAGTGATTGTCTGAGGGACTCAAAGCTCTAAAGGTTTTTTCTTGCTGAGCATCCCAAAGAAATTGCATTCAAATCTTTGTATTTAAGATTTGGAAACTAAAGTAATCACTTCCATCTATTTGTTTCCATTTCAGTAGTTTTTCCATTATGGATCTCATGCATGCCTTTTTGAAGTACAGCTACTTGGTTTTCCTGCATAAAGAAGAAAATCAAGTCTAGCAATCAAATTTCTGAGTAATTTCAAGTTGTACAGACCCATTGAGATTTTCATTCAGTGTTTGACCATCCTCATAAACACAGTATATTGAAATCCCATCCTTTTTAGAAACACAGAGAACCTAGAATTTCCAATGGGATAGAGAGCATTTTGCTTCTTGTTAAAAATAATTGAGGGGGATATTAATATCCTCAGTGACATTTTTTGTCAAAGAAACAGGACTGTTAAAACTGGGATGAGGAACCACATAGTTTTCAAAGTGAAGCGAGTATGAATGCTGCTAGCATTTGGGAAAAGATGGTATTAATTTTGTGTGTGAAGTGTGATAATGCCTGCATATTTCTAAATCCCTGTAAATTGTTTCATAGTGCTTAGGAGTTATGACTCGTTCACATTTTCTTATAAGCTATTGTCATGGGAGATTTTCCTAGAAAAGACTTAAGTAGGAAATTGGAGAGATCTGGCATATTTGAACGAGGCACATCCAAAAGTGGAATACTTTCCCCTTGGACTAACTGGGAAATCCACCAGGTTTGGATTTGAAGATTGAAGCTGATATTAAAGGTGTACTAAGAGAAAGGATGAGCAGTATTTGAATGGGCTTCAGTATTACATTGTGTGGTTGAGTTGAATCCACAGAATCCTCCAGTTACCTGATTCTGGGTGTCTGCAAACAGGTATTTTCATGTTTATTTTGTCTTCAAGTGATGACAACTATTGATCCAAGCAGCTTGACCAATTTTCTAATCTGCATAGCAAATAGAGCTCCAACACAAAATCTCGGATCTAACAAGTCCTGAGAAATACAATCCCACACAATCATAGTGAGAATTGAAAACCAATACCATGGATTGCTTACCAGTGATTTTTGCTTTTTTTTTTAAAAATTTCATTTTCAGCAGTCATCTTAGGATGCAAATACTCCTACAAGATGTGTGTGTTGAATGCAGGATGGGGTCAAAGGTGGGCAGTTGGGAAACAAGAAAGGGGGACATGAAAGAAGAAGGTGCTGTGTTGATCCTGTGTGTAGTTTATGACCTTAAACATTTCCTGTCCAGGCTCAGGGAATTCAAAATGTCTCCTGACTGCAAATACGCTGTCTCTCTTTTACTAAAAAAACCCTCTGCTTTTATCTCAGCGTTTTCTTTAATAATAAATGTGGCAAATAGTACTTGAGACCCTGGTTGCTCCATTCTCTGAAGAGAAGTCACTTTGAAATACGTAAGAGACACTAAATGCCTCCTTAGAACTAATGTCCTCTGGCATGGTTTGTTGCATAGCTGAACATCTGTTCTACTGGTTTATCTGATTTTAAATTACCCCTTTCAAAACAGCAGCAACTGATTCCAACCCAATGTCTGACTTTGTATGCCTTTAATTGCCTGGGTTTAATTATTTTCCTGCAATATGCATTCATGTTGCCTTAACTGCTTTTGCTTAATTTCTGTCAATGGTAGTTCTTTGTGCAGGCCTGTCTCCCAGAGTTATGGAACATATAAGAAATGTGTATTAATATTAAATGCTACCACACTACTTAACTTTTATCAATATTTACAGCTGGTTTCTCTTTTTCCTGCCCCTTATTTTCCTTAAACCTTTCACACTACTCTGTAATTTCTAGTCATCCAAATGGTTTTGCCTTATGAGCAAATGGCACATTTTTTTCCCTTCGCTGCTTAAAACATTTGTTAATGACTTGGCAAGCTGGGAAAGCTTCTGCATGAGGAAGTAAGGACTGGTTTCTTCATTTCTGTTTTCCTCACCATAAAATAGATTAACACTTCAACAAAGTAAACTAGTGGTGTTGTATTTTACGTCAAGGATCTGGAACATACTCTAAATATTAAGCACCCTTACCTAAACATAATCTATGCATTTTTCTTCTTTCCAGCTTGTTAATTTTGAGGTGCCACAAGCCCCAGGTAGGTGAGCCATGAGGTGAGGGAGATGAGAAAGCACCTGCATTGCAACCTGTTTTCCTCACAGTGAATGTTAACAGGAGAGTGGCCTAAAATGTTCATCCTCTGCTCTGTCACAGGCAGTGGCAGGTTGGGAGTGATGGTGACAGCAGGTGACACCAGCGCTGTCCCTGCCAGCAGTCACGTGCAGATAGAAGACAATTGTGTTCCTCCTTCTTGTGCTGCACCACAGACCTCAGCTGAGTGACTCAGGACCATGAAGTTGGGGCTGGTTAGTCCAAAGAGCTGAAATGTTGGCAGACCAGCTCACTTGGAGGGGACTGGGCAAAGAAATGCTCCCGTGAAGGGTTCAGCCAACATTCTGCTGGCCATGGTGAGCAGTGGGTGGCAAACTGGTGTTCGTCACTTTTTCCATCAGCAAGGTGGGTGCCAGCCAGGAAGTTTGTCCTTTGTTCCTCTTCTTACAACGCTCTAAACCAAACTACAAACAAATGTGGAGTAGTCAGATTATCTGGCACTTCAGAGTAACAGTTTGCTGTTGAGCTCCTCTGTCAAGATTAGTAAGAACATCCTCCCAGCAGTATCTGCTAAGAGAACTCTGGTGGTGTTTCTGCTGCTTTGACATTCATTCCTCTGACAGACCCAGACTGCACACTCAGTTGAACTGCACTGCACTCAACTCACATTGGGAGGCTGCTTTTTGGCAACCAGATTGATGCTAAAAATAAGACAAACTATACAAAACAAACAAAAAAACCTCCTTGCTAAATCCACAGTGGGAGCACTTTGCTTCAGAAAGCACTGTGTTACTTGCATAAGCTTTTTAGTGGCTTTTCCATGAGAAAAAGAAAGAAGGGAAGTTTAGTGATGCAGTATTTTTGCAACCATCCGTGCAAATCTCCCCCAGACAATAGCTGTGGCACACACAAAGTACAGAACCAAGTTTGGAAACTTCTCAGATAGGGATCTCACCATACTAATAAAAGTATCTTGTTATGGGGATGCTGTTTACTACGCATCGTGCCTAGAATGTAAACCTGACAGAGGGCTCTACTTATTTTTATTTGATTAAAAGGCAATGCCTGCGTTTTGATTTTCCTCCTGGATTTTCCAACAGGAAACTTTGAAGATAGCCTGACCTTCTCAAAGGGCGTGTGTGCCTCTTGAGCCTTTGGACCCGGATTTCCACAAGCAAGAGTACTGTTAGCACCGAGCGTGGGCGAGAAAATAAAGGAGATATCATACTTTAAAAAGCCAATGCCTTCGCAGCTTGTTTTACCTTCGGGGGTTTGTCCTCGAGCTGTGGTCTCGAAGCGTTTCTCTGCAGAGAGGATGGGTGTAAATAGAACTAGACACAAAAGAGAGGGGTCCCACAAGTGGATCGGGGGGACGGACCCGGCGGGGAGGGGGATGCTCGGTCCGGTCCCGATCCCCGGCGGGGACGGGGATGCTCGGTCCGGTCCCGATCCCCGATCCCGATCCCCGGCGGGGAGGGGGATGCTCGGCCCGGTCCCGATCCCCGATCCCGATCCC
>JAWWEW010000078.1:64919919-64966247 GCA_035583185.1 Anabacerthia variegaticeps | reverse complement strand
TGCTGCTGGCGCTGCTGCCCGAGTTCTCGGAGCCCGCGGAGCCCGGCGCGGAGCGGCTGCGGCGGCAGCGGGTGTGCCTGGAGCGGCTGGCGCGGCCCGCGGCGCCCACCGACGTGCGGGGCACGGTGCGGGCGCTGTGCGGGCCCGGCCCCGCCGAGGTCACGGTGCGGTACACCTTCAACGAGTGGCTGTCCTTCGTGGACGTGCCCGCCGCGCCGCTGCCCGCCGAGCCGCCCGAGGAGAGGTTCGCCTTCACGCTCAGCGTGCCGCCCAGCCTGCGGGACGGCGCCGCCCTGCACTTCGCCATCCGCTGCCGCTGCGGGCTCGGCGAGTTCTGGGACAACAACGGGGGCCGAAACTACACCCTGCGCTGCCGGGGGGGGCCCGGGGCACAGCCCGCAGGGACCCGGTACTGAGGGGAGCAGAGGGGGCCCCGGTGCTGAGGGGAACCCACAGAGGAGACCTCTGGGACTGAGGGGGCCCCACAGACCCCCAGTGCTGAGGGGACCCCACACAGGAGACCCCGGTGCTGAGGGAGCACAGCGGAGACCCCACAGACGCCCCCAGCACTGAGGGGACACAGCGGAGTCCTCTGGTACTGAAGTGACACAGCGGAGACCCCACAGACCCCCCAGCACTGAGGGGACAGAGCAGAGACTTCTGGCACTGACGGGACCCCACAGACCCCCAGTGCTGAGGGGACACAGCGGAGTCCCCACAGACTCCCCAGTATTGAGGGGACACAGCGGAGACCCTGCAAGCCCCCTGGTACTGAGGGGGCACAGCGGAGACCCCCAGCACTGAGGAGACCCCACAGATTCCCTAGTGCTGAGGGGACACAGCGGAGACCCCACAGACACCCCAGTACTGAAGGGGGACAGCGGAGACCTTGCAAACACCCCAGTACTGAGGCGACACAGCAGAAACCCTACAGACCCCCCAGTACCGAGGGGACACAGCAAAGACCCCCAGCACTGAGGGGTCCCCACAGACCCCCAGCACTGAGGGAAACCCACAGACCCCCAGCACTGAGGGGACACATCAGAATCCCCACACCCGCTCCTGGACACTGCCCCGAGGATGCTGATGCTGCTGGTGGTGCTGGTTTTGGAGCAGGCACTTGGGTTCGAAGCCAGAGGAAAGTGGATGTGCCCAGGCTCGCGTTGCTGTGGCTTGTGGAATCGTGTTCTTTTTGTTTTTCTCTTTTTTTGTTTTGTTTGAGGGAGCGAGGAGAATGAGTAGCATGGGCTTTGCTTTTCCCCCCTCTTGAAGTGAGTTTTTGAGGTCTTGATTTGGGCTTGACTCCACTTACCCCATTAGCCAGAGATGCACAGAGAGCACTCGTGTGAAAACTTGGGATCCTGGTTTTCTCCTTCTCACACCCCTTTCAAAGACACAGTGCCGTGACAGCAATGGCATGTTTTGTCCTCTTTTTATTACTATTTTTTCCTTTTTTCTGTTCAATGGGGTCCGTGACAATACGATTCCCTGTTGTGAGCACCTGTCAAACTCGTGACAGGCTGGTGTGCCCGTCCCACCTTTCCAGGCAGTCTGTTTTGGGGCTGGATCTGGGGCCGGACTGGGCTGCTCTGGTTCTTGTCATTCAGCACCCTTTGATACCGCTCCTGCTCCCCAGGCTCACGTGTAGATCCCGTCTGGCTAATAGCAGCCAACAGGGACTTCTGCAAGGATGTTTTCGCTTAAAATAGACCGGTGACTTCTTTTCACACAACTGACAAGTCTAAAACCGGGACGAAGGAGGAGTTAAACTATTGCTGATGCTGCGTTTATCAGGAGAACTTTGGTAACACCTTCGAGTCATGCACTGTGAATAAGGGATGGTGTCCGTCTGGTACACGGTTCTGTATTTTCAGATTTGGGGAGCAGATGCTGATTTGGATGACCTTCTCAGCAAGCAGTGACGATGCGATAACAGAGAGCGCGTCCTCAGTAGCGAGGGAAAACAAGTGCCTTAGTTCAGCGCTCCGTATGTTACATTTTGCACCACATTTCTCAAGTATTTATAATTTATTCAGCTTATTTTGCTATGTATTTTTCTGTATTTGTATGTTGCTGGGAAAGGACTTTTGTTGTGGCTTTATAGCGCTGGACACTTGAAATGATTTTCCAGTCTTCACTCTTGCACTGCAAGCCTAGAGGTTGACTCCTGCTGGTGTCCCAAGTCCTGAAATTAAGCAAAAAGTACCAATGCAAATGGGTTTGTAAGAATAAAAAAAAGTTTTAAAAAAAGTTAAAAAGCTCACCATTACACATATTTTTTTTTTCTATGAAGGAAAACGTAACAGGATACTTCTTAGTTCTGCAGCCTGGTTGTGCCAGGGGGATCAGGCTGTTGGTGTGCCCCATGTCCTGCCCACCAGCAGCATTTAGGGCTGTAGCTGGAAATTACTGTTGTCCTGCCACAGCCATGAGGCAAATTGCCCTGGAAATCCAGGACAGCCACTTGTGACAGGTATCTTGACAGAGCTGTGCTGTGAGGAGGCTTCACTAGCCTGGGTGGAAAATAGGTTGAGTTTTGGTCTGGCTCTTCTGGAGCTTTGACTCTGCTTGTTTTCTTTTGCTACAGTATCTCAAAATATGGGTTAGTTTTTTTCAATGAAACAATATATAAGACATTGTCAGAATGCAGAAAACGTCCTGACATGGATGTACATTCTTTAGTACAACTTTGAAATATTATTTTCCTGTTTTAAAACCATGAGATTTCTCTTCTTAAAGGCCATTATGAGAACATTAGAAAAAATAGCTTCTTTAAAAAGTTCCCCGTACTTGAAAATATTTTCAAGTCTATAGATAACATGCTCTTTGAGATAGCTGGAACAGACCCAGAGCTAGCAGAGAGTCTGCTGGGGAAAGACCTGAAGCAGAGAGTGCTTCAGACTACAGGCCCTGTGGTTTTGCTAACATGCTTCTGAAACAGCCTGTCTTCCCTCCTCCCTCAAAAACCCCACACATAAACCACGGTGTGAGAATACAGCCAGAGACAAGAAGGTGTTTTAATTCCTTCAGAAGCCATCCTGCTGTTAGACTGTACCAGTTGCTTTGACAACGCAGAGGAAAAGCTCTCTGTGCAGGCAAACAGAGCCATTGTTTCTCCAAGTTACATGTAACCTCTGGCCAAAACCATGAAAGATTTTAAGGGAGAATGGCAACCTCTGCTACGTCCCACACAAGTTTGATTTAAGTCTATCATGCATTACAGGATTACAGGATGTTACATGGGATAATCTGGCATGAATTAGCCTTTCTTTCAGATTGTTGAGTCAGTGAAATGGGGTGCTCTTAAACTGATGTGTGATGCCAACAGTGTCAAGATTGATCATTTAAGTACAATATTTGGGATTTCTGGAGCCCACTCCTTGTTCTGTGCTTTGTTTATTAATTGCTTCAGAGAAAAAGGAAACATCAGCAAAATAAGGAGAGGGAGGGATCTGTCCTCAAACAGAATTTAAAGGAGTAGCCATATGCTGGTGGCTGAGTCTGGGCAGAGGTGCAGAGCTGGCACCTTCAAGAATCCCAGCTCGCTAGAAACATTTCTGGGTATGCTTTAAACTATGGGCAATGGGTGTGGAACATGGACATCCAGAACGTGGAACATCGCTGCTGCTCTTTGGACACGTGATTTGAAATTTGAAATGCAAGTACTTGCTGAGGCTAAACAGTAAAATCTTCTGAGTGCTTTGGAAAGTCGGTGCCAATCTAAAATCCTTCAAATGGTTTTAATTAAAGCACAACATTTTGGTGCTTTGATAACAGGCAAAAAGCTTTTGTTTGTTATAAATAATTTGCTTTTTGTGAAGGAAGGTGGGGACCCTCTCTCAGATAAGAATTAAACATCCTTTTAATAGACAGTGTGTTTTTGTCCTTTTAAGATTCTATAGAAGCATAGATTCCCAAAGCAGGTTTCAAAGACAGCCTACACACAGTTAAGTCTATATTTTCATAGCTGTGGTTACTGAAGGCTGTGGAAATGCAAGGTTTTACCAAAGATTACACTGGGCAGGAGTGTAAAAATCCAAACTGGACCATGTGAGTACCGAGGGATTGCAAGTCCACATCAGCAAAACATAAGGCTGTTGCTCGTGGTCATAGGTTGAGAGAAGTGGCATTATTGCAACATTATTCTCAAGGAAATATATTCAAAACAAAGTAGTTCTAATTCTGTAAAATCTGAAGGCCAGCAGAGTAAAATGTTAAGCACTCTTCTGCTTTGTTTGCATTACTGTTAATGTATTTGATAAAGATTTGAAGTGTAACTTTTGGAGGATGTTCTCATAAACATGCTTCTTCCCCTAACTTAAGAAATGATAAAGATTTACTGCCCTTCTGGTAAAACTCCAGCTCCAAAGATTTTCATTTTAAGCAGATTTCTGTACCCCTGCCATGAATTAAGGGCTATGGGGAGAAATAGCTGCCAAATGGTTTTATAGGTATACATAAACCAAAAAAAAATTTAATATAGTTGAAACTCTATAGAGGTAACTGTGAAGGACATCAAAGTTAAATCTTCCTTAAGCAATTTTCTTGCCACGTACAATTGCTTTTAAATCCAGATTTAAATGATTCAGAAAAGGACTGTGAAGCTAAATTTACTTTGGTGTCACGAAGATCTGCAAACTTGAGTGAAAACTCCTTCTGTTTTATTGAAAGTCTGGCTTCTGCTCCCATTGGCTTCCCTGGGATTTGGATCCAGCCCAAAGTACTGCAGGAAGGTAGGGGAAATGGTCTGGGTTTAATTGTCTATTCTGTTCAGAGTCTTGTGTTATGGGGTTAGGATAACGTGGCACTGTGATGAATGTTCATCTGTCAGGAGTTCAAAATCTGCTGTCTATGCATGGCAGTAGTTAAATCACCTTAATTGTTTTTTCATGATTCTTTTTAAGAGAAGGAAAATTACTTGCCTTGGATTAGCATATTGCCAAAGACTGTTATAAATATTTATGGGGTGTACTCTTTCAATAGAAAGCCTGTACATTCTTCACAGGTCTCCATAGTTCTTTTCCTCTGAACTCAGAAGAGTAGTTATTTGAATGCACTACTTGCCATCATTTCCCTCTCTTGCAAAGCTTCAGCAGATACTGGGTCTAACAGTAAAAAAGGTAAGTAGTTTAGAAAGAAGCATCTCTTGCCAAACATATTTCTTCTGTAAGCTCCAGAATGTTTTTGAAGGTGGATATGTTTGTGAAACTGGTTTGAGAGTTCCAAATTTTTTCCTTTTACAGTTATAGAAAAGACCCAGTTTTGGAAGAATTATTGGCTTCTCTTTTTTTTGTTGTTGTTGCTGTTTCCTGCTTCCACATTAAGGGCTTGTGCACTATTCTGATGTTCTAAAATACTGAAAAAGGAAAAAGTAGGAATGTAAACACTCATTTAAAGAGCTGCACACCTTACTTTTGTTTTTTTTATAAAGGTCATCGAGCAGAATATTCCTAAGAGTATGAAATAATTGTGCCTGTGTTAAGAATGGTGGAACAAAGCGCTCAGTATAGTCCTGCCTTGAATAATGCCAGGGTTTCACTGTAGATCATTATGGAAAACTCAGGAAAACAGTCGGTGCACAGCTCTTTGATGGCTCTGTTTGCGCGTACGTATGGGCTGTGCTGGGTGTCTGGAGGGACGCACTCATGTCGCATCACAGGAACTGAGTGGAGGGGCTGCTGCTTCTCCAGAAAATTATTCCACCTGCTGATGTCAGAGGGTAAAAGCCAGGCTTTAATGCCTGGAAACGTGGTCAAGTTTTTATATAGAAACACCTTTCGAGGAAAGTGAGTAATAAGTTGAAATCCTTCTTAGGCTGTTTCAGCACTGTGTGTAAAGTGTTCATGTGCTTCTCTCTTGGGTTGCTCTCCTCTGGTACCTCTGGGCCTTCTGAAACTCTGCTTTGTCTTTGAGTAAAATTTCTTGAGAAGCTGTAACACACAACAGAAGTGCCTGTCCTTTGAACAGTTACTCACATTAATCAAATGGTTCTTTTTTTTCTTCCAGAGCACCGTTTCCAAGTTTATACTGTAAAAGTAATGACAGACTTCAGTATATGCAAACATTCACATTTTGGCTCATACTGCTGAGGTCAATAGTTTGCTAAAATGTCAAGATCAGGAAAAGACAGATATTTTTCATATAATACAAAAGCCAACTTGTTTTGCTAAGACACTACAGCTTTAGTAAAGATATTTAATGAGCTCCCTTCTATTCTAAGGAAAAAAGATACACTTTTTATACTAGTGGACAGTGTACATAAGTCATGGGATCACTCCTTTGTGTTTTAACTATTCCTGTTGTTTACACTGCTTTGACAAAACCCAGCAAAGCTTCTGACAGCGTGCCAAGAGAGATTTAATGAGTATTGCAACGTAAACGGAACTGGTGAAGCACAGAAGGTGCAGCTGTAAGAGCACAGCAACTCCGAGGCTGGAGCACAGTGCCAGCTCTCCAGCTCCCTGTCTCCATCACTGAGCACAGGCCCAGCCACGGCTAAGAACAGGACAAGGGGGTACAAACATCACACTGAAGTCATCCCAGCCTGCAACTACTGTTTCTGTGCTGCACTTCCTAAGCCAGATGTGGGTAGCAAATATTTTCCCCCCACAGTTTGTAGGATTTCCATGATAAAGCGTTTGGCAAGCTATGCTTTTATGCAGAACTGGGCATGTTAGGACAAAATTCCTTAAAAGAGACATCAGGTGAGGGAAAAATAGTATTTGTAGGTACCTCCCAATCATGTGCAACTGATATGTACATAATACTAGCTGAGCATGCACTTATATGTATGTTATGAGGAAAGGAAACATACAGGTCTGTACAAAACAGGGAACAAGCATCTAAAATGCCATGACTGTTGGGTTTAAGTAGTAAATGCAAATACCTTTGCTAGCTTGGCACTTCTGTTAACAAGTTCGATAGACTTTTGGACTGTAGCAGCAGCAAATGTTCTTGCATTGCTTCTAATAAGTAATGTATAAATACTGTATGATAAGCTGATTGTTAATTTTGAATAAGAACTAATTTTTTCTTGACTGAGAAAGTGAGCTGTCTTAACCTCTGAGGTACTGATTGGGGAGAGAGGGAAATTACAGAGCCTGATTACTTGTTTTTTTGTGTATTTTTCCTGATGGTTCTCCTTGTAGAATGTGCCCTGAAGGTTACTGCTGCTCCTCTGCAGGTCTAAATAGATAAGGGAGAGAGAATCTGAGTGGTAACCTCAAGAAATAAAGTAGGAGCAGACAGCATGAACTGGGACAGCAGTAGTGTTCTACCTTCCACCAAAACTTCACAACAGAATTTTCAGGCATTAATGGAGAAGTAATCTCAGATCCTGAAATGGTATGTAGTGCTTGTTCCAGTAATGAAGATGTTTTAAACAAGGATTTTGCATGTACTGTTTTAGGGGCCAAGTTTCTTCCAGTATCAAACTGGCAGCCCTATCCAAGCCTGTGTCATCTAAGACTATAGGATGTTACACATTTCTGTGAGCTCACTGGGAGCTTAAATAGCAATCAAACCTTTCTCCCCTGCACTTAGTTATTCAGTTGTGAATATGGAGATTTAAAATACAGAATGTAATGTATTTTACCTATTAGAATGATTTAATCCATTTTAATGAAAGGTTCTCACTAAAAGCAATTTACATTGCAATACTTACACACCTAATAAGAGGAGAATTGTTAATGTATTTGCCTCTTATCTGAAAGTAAGAATGGAACCTACTTTTGTAGTCTCAGGTACACGTTATTTTGTACCTTTATTGTCCATGAACTGCGTGACTATACATTTCAATCTAACGGTACAAAATTGTAAAATACACTTCAAATGGCAGTGAGGAATGGGAGTTTGTTCTAAATTAGACACTAATTAGATACTTTGCTTTAATACTGTTATCACAGAGCATGACACAAAAAATATAAGTTCTAAACAAAGATGAATTCTATGGAGGAAAAAAATAAGAGGAGGTTTTCAAAGGCCACAGTGTCATGGAACTAGTTTTGAGTTTCTGTTTCTCACTTAGAAAACCCCACAACAGTCCCCTGAAATCAAAGGAAGCTTTTTTTCTCTATCCCATTAAAATAGCTTTGCACTGCTTAGTTTTTCTGCAAATTTCCCATAGAAAACAAACTTCAGTACAGGAATGACTTGAGCACAACCTGATTCAAAAATTTGCTTGCTTTTTTTTAAATGTATTGTCTTAAAACTGTTAAGTGTTTTACAGATTTAATAATAACCAGTAAAATGCAATACTGAGTGTTCCACTTTTGCTAGGCAAAACTTCTTGCCAATTCATGAATTACAGCACTTGAGGTTCTTTCTCTTCTGCAAAATTCAGGAGCTTTGTGGAAAAGGGATTGTGCATAAAGTGATGTGGTGCTTTCTGCTAACAGCTGCACCTCAACAGATTAAAGGACTTTGTGGTGAAAATACATTTTTAAGCTCCGAGTCCTCAGAAATGCAAGTCTTATATTCGGCTAGTCAGATCTATTAATTGTTAAGGGTAGGACAAAACTGGCTATTAATTCTTGGAAACTAAAGAAAGAACTAGTGAAGTTTTTATGTCACCTCCTGAAATGTCAAAGGATGCTCTGCAAAGAAACCACACAATTCAGCCTGTGGTATTTTTAAGTATCAAGATCCAGGAGATGAATTCTGTTCACCTCTGGTTTTAATATTTAAAATAAAAATACGTACTTAGTAATTTAATTCATATGCTATGTATTTCTAAATGCAACTGGATCAGTAAGAACTTAGTAACTGGGTGAGAGGTTTTAAATGTAACACATTTCTCATGATCAGTGAGAGACAAGGTCAGCAGCACAATAATGTATCTGGTTACAGGTGGTTTAATGAATTTTATTCCATCCCATGGAACATACAAGCAAACCCATTTCAAGACTATCTTACATGCTATTATAAATCACAGCCATGAATCTTAGAATGTGTGAACCACTAGAAAATAGTACTTTGGTTGCCAAAAACTGAGTCTCTCAGGCGTTTCTTCTGCTGAACAGAAAAGCTCAGACATGTGCAGTGAGTTTATGCTTCTGTATGTGGCACTGTAGGATGCTGAAGATGGTCCAGTGTTGCTTCAGGATCAGAGGCTTCTCTCAGCTATGTGTTCCCTGGGCTCTCAATAACCAACTTCTGCGTGGAGTACAGCTGGCCAATAGTGACCTGCAACCAAACCAAAATATCAGAGAGAAAACAGGCTGTAGTTTAGGCTTTGCAAGAGAGATTAAAAAACTCCCAGGAACTGTGCAGCCTGTATATTAAGCTTTTTCATAATTACCTTTTCCTTTCTATAAGCATTTCCTTTTGTAAATAATACGGTTGTCTAGACCTGAAGAAAAATGACCTATATGTAAAATACCTGCCTCTATAAAATCTTGGAATAAGGACATTGAGGAATACTGTTCAAAGTCTCATATTAAAAATTAACAAGTTACTACAGAGGAAAAGAAAGCAGGTTCTGTGTTTAGAAAAAGGAAAAATGAAAATGTGGATATAGTCAGCATATAATTCTTACGCTTTTTGGGTGGAGAGCCTAGATATAAATGGTGTGGCATGGTATTATTTTCCAGGTCTTTTGGAACTCTAATTTGCCTTACAAACAGTGAAAAGAGTTAAACAATTGTTAGTTCAGCAGCAGCATTTTACACACACTGGAACTACCTCTTGTTCATGAGATGGTATTCAGACCTTCTATATTTGTGCTTTCTACTGCAACGAGGAAATGGAAAATGCCAAAAATGCAACGTTGATGCTTTGACTCCTCTTGTTCTTTAGTACTTTCTAGGCTGCCTCACGCCCTTGGTGAATTGTAGTTGGGTGTGCAGTGAGCAGTCATCACACACAGCTCTTTGCTCGGCAGCTGAGACGTGGAAGGAAGAAGTTTCATGCAAGTAGGGTAATCAAAGCAGGAGAAGACAACATTTATTTTTAAAAGGATGAATTCTGGAGTCTAATGTCTGTTATGCTGTTTCTTGCCTCTACTTTCTCCCTAAGGCCTGGGTACGCAGTAGCTCTGTGTCCTTTTCACAAAAAATGCATGTATTTAATTATGGGATTAGGACAAAAAAAGATAGATGTTTAATTACACTAAGCACAATATATCTAGTAAAATTTAATACTCTTCAAATTAAGCCTGACAGCAAGTCAGGCTCTCAGAGTAGTAAAAAATTAGGGAAAGAATTTTTTTTGCCATTTTCCAGTTACCATTTCTGTGGGGAAAAAAAATCCTGGCCGCTCTTAAATAGAAACTTCTCATCTATGCCCACACTCACATATAATGTGAATAATATTGCCTTTTAGGAAACAAACTGTTCCATCTTGATAAACAGCCTTGTCTGAAACTTGTAATGCATTGATTTTAATCTTGAAATATTTATTACACGGGAGCATTTATGAGCCGCTCCTAAAGGAACAGAAGTTTTCCTTGCCAGAAAATATCCCCTTCTTTTGGCACTCTGAGTTAGTAACAGCATATGAACCACTGTGATTATTTGTGAAACTGCTTCTGAAGTGTGTTGCGTGCAGAATATTGAAAACAAAGGCTGCACACAACTGTGGCATGTGTTACCATCAGAAGTTTGAAGCTGTCACCAAGTGTTACTTGTCAGAGAGAGCTCGCTGCTCTGGGTCATGTGGCAGGCTGTACACTTCAGCTGCTGCCTTACCACCAACCCTGCCATAGCACTTCATGTCTGTATACTCTGTTCTGGAGCCCAGAGAATCTTTAATCCTTTCCCACACAGTAGAGCAAATTTAATGGGAGGCTCAGAGGGATTACGAAAATGCTGAAACCTGAATTGCATTTTCTACCCCCTCCAAGTGGGGAGATAGATGAGACCGAGTACGTGACTTCTCAGTCCATCATATTCAGCCAGGGCAGACAGCTTTGTAGGAGAAAGGTCTGAGCTGCAGTTTGCTGCCCCTGTGCCACCAGGTGACATTATCTCCTGCTGCCCCTCTTGCCTTGGGAGCAATAAAAGCACAGATTTATGTGGGAGCTGCTTCCTTAGTAAACCACAGGCATGCAGACATTTCAGTGAGCCACCAGTGCTGTGCTGTGCTGTGCTGTGCTGTCAGCCTTTGCTGCCTGCTCTGGTGCCTCCCTTCCAGAAGCTATGCCATGGCATTTAAAGCTGAACTTTGAAATGTAACTGTTTTTGAAAGCCCTCAGCCTTGAATTTCTAACGTGATCAAGCCTTTCCCATGTGCTTTAGACAAAACAAACAGACCTTCCATTTATAGCCGCTGAGAAATTCGCATCTATAAACATTTACACACTGACACTCATTAACCCTCCCAGCCAGCACAGCCTTCTCGCAGTGTCCTCACCCAGGCCAAGCCTAAAGAAAGCCCTTTAGCAAAGGAGTGTTGATGTGGATCGTTCTCCCAGATTAGAGCCTGGTTACCTATTGTGCTCTTTTCTCATCATGCCTGTTTGTAGCTTGTACACCACATGCCATTTCCCCTTGTGGTAGGTGGCTGGAAGCCAGTGCATAATAGGTCAGTGTCAGGGGATTTTCATTAATCACAGGAAGCTTTTGGGGAAAAAGGCTCTACCATTTGCTCAGCAGCTTTGTTACTCAAAATTTTGTTTCCCTCTTTAGGGTAACACATTGCAATTCAATTCTGCAGGAAAGAATGTGCAATAAAGAACCACTCTGCCATCAGTAGAAGACAATAAATAGAAATACAAAAGTTGCTTTTCAGCTCTTTCCAAATTTTATGTTTACATTCTGCCTGCAAAACCATGTACTTTCTAGTCTCAAAACCTGACAATTTGTCCTTGTTCAAAGATTTAGGACAAGTCTGCGTGGTTAGCTGTTTGCTGTGAAGTTGAAAACCTTACTATGCCTTCAATCTGAATCCAGGAGAAGGCTCAGGGCATCAGAATGTGATTTATCAGCAGATATAAGTGAGACTACGACTGGGGAAAAAGAGATCACTGAATAGTTGCTGGTCCATCCTGTAACCCAACCATTCCCTGGTTATGAGGTGTTTGTGTGTTCATATGGAAACAGGACTTCCCCAGCAGGAATCCCAGGAATAAGCCACTTCATGGAATGTTTGAAAAAAGCAAGTGGGAGAAGAAGAATCAGAGGAGCAGATCCTGCAGACCCATTGCCAAATACGTCTAGAAGATCTTCAACCTTTGCAGGTATGTGGCACATTTTGTGTTTTTTAACCATACAAAGATTTTACTTTGCAGTTCAGAGCTGAGATGTGACTGCTCCTATTTCTGCCAGGCTAAAAGTAAGGTGAACAGGTTTTAAAAATTATTCTAATTTGCCTCACTTCAGAGTGCATAGTCCTGCTCTGAGAAGTATGATGGCACCTTTCCTTGCCAGCTCTGTATAAAATCAACCTGGGTGTTTACTTCAACAATCACCAAATTTCCCCCTCATTAGCTGTGCTGGCTCTGCAGTGTAAAGATGGCCAGACATCTCTTTTCCCCGTGTACTTTACAGACTTGTAATTGTGTGCTGTATAACCTGTAAGCTCTAACAAATCCTGCTGAGCCCTGATGGAGATACTTCTCCCTGTCACTGAAATACTCATCCTTACCTTCCTGCCAAACCTGACAATCTCCAAACTACCAGCTACCTTTTTGGTGAGGTCTCACTGACAAATTTCAGTGTGAATGCCCTGAAATTACTCAGGTGGGTAGCCAGGCAGCAGACCTGAGGGAGGGCAATGTCCAAAAGGACGTGGCAAAGTACAGCCTGAGTGTACACCCACATGGGCAGATCTGAGGAAGGATGCCCACAGGCTCAGCAAACAAATGCAAAGTCAAAATGATGAGAAATCTGGCTTGTAATAGCTCTTAGCAGGGTGGAAACACAAGAAGGAAGGACAAAAATACAGGTCTCAGCCTTTGAAGGTGTCTGAGCACCTTGCAGAGGGGGTGACAAATCTTGATTGAGTCTCCAACCAAGAGAAACCTCATTTTTCCAACACATTCAGGGGATGTTCTTATGTAGATCCATGTAGGAGGGCTACAGATCCCTGTAACAGCACAGGGGACTTGCCCTCCTCTGTCCCTTCTATGTCCCATCCCATTTGTAACACAAATAACAAAATTAGCAAACTGTGTTTGTTTATTTAATAACTTTCCCCTCATTTAAATATAGTTGCTGTCGTAATCTCTAGGGAACGATTTTCTGCCCTCAAAAGCCAACCAAGCCCTGGGGGTTTTTTTCATGCCACTGTTTATTTTTTGTTGGCAGACAAAAGCAGAGGATGGTGCAACACTCTCAACCTGTGCAGAAGTGGTGAAGACAAGGCCTAAACACAGGAAAGTGCCATCACAGCATCACTGTAATACAGCAATTCCTTTAGCTCTCAGTTATTTAAAAACTGATCTCCCAAGAGGGTCATCACTGGAGAAGTGACCATGGTTTCCTGTTTTTCTTAAAGAAATGCAGATGATAACTAAAACTGATGTGCTCCAGATGGTTTTGCATATTAAATACATTTACATATCTGAAATATGTAGATTGTTATATACATGTGCAGAGATATATAAAGACCATATTAAAATATCTCTAGATAACAAACATAGCTATCCTTTCTCTTTTGTTGCATATTTGCAGGAAAGAATAGAAACAGTCAGGGACTGCATATTAATATATACACTTGCAGGGTTCCTTGTTATCTTGTTTGTAATGAAGATGAACAGCAACTTTTGAAATTATTTTATATTGCAATAATAAACACACCAGTGTGGTACACAGTAAATACAAAAACTCAAATGGAACCAAAACCTCATCAATAACTTCAGTTCTTTGCCAAATCCTTTTTTTGGTATTAAATGCTGCAGCAGTAGCCTGATGTCTTTTTACCTCAGGAAAGAATGTTTGGCTTCTTAAACACATGGGTTATTGCTGTTCTTCAGAGCTGGAGTCAATGTGGAAAAAATGATTTTGGACATATTTCCCTTATTTTAATTGATCCCATTTGCTTACACAGAATGGGAAAGGAAGTGAAGGAAAGCATAGAGCTATTGTGTATTCTACTTCTGCCTGTGTTTTGCAAGTGCTGTTTTCTTTGTTTCTTTGTGCTATAACATCTTATACAACCACTGCTACATGAAGTTTTTCAAAAGGCAGGAAAAATTAATTTAGAGCTACCATTTGTCTGGCCTTCACTAAGTGGTGAACTAAAGTAAACCAGCTAATAGGCAAGAATTTATCTTAAGGTTATTTCTCTTAATAATGATAAATTATGTAATTTTGTTAGAACCATATGCACTTTATCTTGGTACACCTTCATTTGGCCTGTCAGAAGCAGCATGACACATTTATTTAACACTCTTATTAATTTATTCTGTGGACCTCCCTGAGGAGTGAAAAAAGAAGAGAATCATATCTATTCCAGAAATGATTCACACATAAAATACTGTAAAAATATATATTCATGGGTATTTGTATATGGTGATCTAAACAAGTAAGGGATTCTTCTTTTTAAATGCTCATTATTTCTCAGTTAAGAGAATCATGTGGTCCTTCAGTAAAATCACACTGTTTCACTTCTCTCATTTCCTACAAGCTGCCCAGTCTGCAGATAAAAAGGAGCCTGACAAGAATCTGTGCATGCTTTCAGCATCCTGCCAATCTCCAGCTCCTACCTCTCCTCCCTCCCTGCTTGTTACCTGCTAATATGATTTCAGCATCTAGCCTTTTCTCCTTCATTTGCACAGAAAGCCTCTGCCTTCACAGAGCAGCTCAAACTCTTCAAAAAGCCAAACAGGGAAGAAGCAGGTCTTGTAAAAGGGAAAAACTTGATACAGGCTGATCTCTTCTCAATGTAGCAGGCAGAGAAGAATCAGGAAGAGAAAAATCACTCAGTGAAGATTCCGAGTGTAGCAAGGAAAGGAATATAAAACATTAGTACTTGAAAAATGCAGACACAAAGATGTGGATAACATTGTGCTGAGTGTGGTGTAACAGGTAGTCTAGTAATGCTGAGACATTTGGTATGTGAATGCCCAACCCATTCACAGAGACCCTATGGTTTGTAGCAACTACATAAGCAGAATTCATCAATGCCAGTGCGAGTCCCTGCCTTACTTTTGTCAGTAGGATAATACAACAGCCACTCTCACAAAACACACGTTCTGCACCATGTCCACGAAAATACTGTCATGTTTGTGTGCTGCAGATACACCAACTCCACAACACCTACAAAAACTAAATCATCATTAGAAAAGGAAAATATTTCACTCTTAGTGTCTTCTGGGATCACTAATTATGAGAGAGTTTTGGAACGGAACACTGAAGAAAATGTAGTCATTATGAACAGGTATGAGCAGATAATAAATATACTTGTAGAGGACTGTGATCAAGTAATTCTGTAGCACGAGTAGGCTTTCATACCCTGAACTACTGTGGAATTAAAATGAGTGGCCACATTATAAGAACAATCATAATTTAAAGACCACCTTTTACAACATTTGCATTTGAAGTCAGATGCCATAAATGCAATGTACTGAAAGAACTCACTTTAGCCTTATTTCTCATGTAAACTGGGGAACTTGGCTGCTGGGCAGAGCTGCAAAACACCAAGATGTTAGGGCATGGTTGTGGGTGAATACCTTCATACCTGCAGTATCTTACACAGCAGAGCAGTCACACCCATTTGCCACACTTGGATTTTTACAGCCAGAAGCTTTCCCAGTACCTGCAGCACCAAAGTGTGTAGTGCACACAGCCCCGCAGTAATAACTCCAGGAGACAAATGGGTAACAAGTGCACAACATGCATTATGCCTGAGGGCTCTCCAGTGAGAGCTGGGAGAGTGCTCCATGCAGCATCCTGCCTAATGTTTTATGGGAAATGTATGGAAAGTGTAGGTAGGTGGCAGAGGTACAGAGAGGTACTTCATCAGTGCCAGTGTGAGGTCCTGCTGTACTTTCGGAGCTCAGAACTTAGATTACTCGCCTAAACAAAAATAATTAGTAAGAAAACTTCATAATTAAGACAGGTTGGTACAATTGCTTACCATAGAAAGATGCATCAAGTATTTTTCCTTTCAAGAACATACTTGTGTACATCTGGTAAGGCAAAGCAGTGTTTAACTAAATAAACTTGGATTTGGTTTGTTTATTTATTTTGATCTTATCCAAACATAAAGGGGAAAAGCTCAGGTGACTCAGAACTGTAATATTGTTTAACTTAGCAATTTAAATTTTCTGTTTTGTTAATGTCCTTTGAGCCACCATGATGTTTAAAAAAATGCCTTTAAATCTGCTACTGAACCTCTCTTTTGGGAAGTGAAAGACATAGAGAGCTGCTGAATTTTGGATTTGAATGGATGTTAGCCACAGTTTAATTATTTGGTAGTTATATGTCTGTTTCAAGACTCCAAATTGTCCTGATCAAAATTCCTAGTGCTGGTTACAGGATGGCACCAGCTACATTGCATTTGGTACCACTGACAGGTGCTTTATTACCATTTTAAAGTAACAAGGCCTTTTGTGTTTCAGGAAAAAATAAAGTCAATTGTGTAACATATACAATCTTCCAAGTCATAAGAGAGAAATTTCATTTTTCCCTGTCTTCCAAGAAGGCTATAACCAAGGATTAAACTTAATTTTATATGAGAAACAATTCACTATAAGGTTCCAATATGTCTCTTTCTCTGCACTGATGTTACCTTACACGCCTCAGATGTGATTACAGGCTGAGCTTTTCTGTGCTCATTCAAATTACAAAATTAAATTTGAAAGAGCAGGAATAACAAACTCCATTTATCTTTAGAAAATAATAGCTGTATTTACAAAGATAAATTCTGTTTGGGATGTTTTTGATTCAATCTGCATCTTCACGCAGAAAGAAGCACCTCATCTAGGCAAATACTTACACTTTGAGAGTGTGTCAGGACAGGAATAAATTTTTATATTTCTCCATTAAAAAAGACTTTATTTTTTTGGCAAAATTCTTAGAGATTACTGAACCACAGTTAGGTCTTCCTGACAAAATCACAAAGATAATTTCCTTATTTATCTTACTTTGGATATCTTAGGATTTCTTTTTCCTTGCTCAGCCATCATACTCAATTTGAAAACCTGAAAGTGACCCAAGCTTCAAAGAGCATTTTTCTTTTTTGCCCATCTTTTGGAAGAGGTTCAGTGAAAGCTGTACAAAAAAAAGCATTGTCTGGATTTTCTCCACTCTTAAAAAACCAGAGCACGGAGCTGATGAGAAGAAAGGACAGTGATGTTTTAGGAGTGGGGATGCATTTGTTGACTTTCAGTCAAAGTTTGTGCCTGTGAGTTGTCACTTGCTGTTCACTGTCCCATGGACAGACAGCCTGAGATCCTTTCTCTGGTTCAGCTCAGTTTCCAAACCAACACAGTGGTCAAAAAACACAACTTTGATCTCCTTTGTTAAGCAACCTCCGTGGAGCCACAACTGCAATGCCAGTGAACCATTCTGTCCCTCTGGAAGATACTCCAGGTGAAGGCAGGTGGGTTTGTGTCTCCCTGCAGCAGGAATTGCTACCCCTGCCTCTCAGCACTGCTCCAACCCAAATCCAAGCCTTTGTGCTCAAACCTGCCCAAGTTTAGGCCACTGTCCTGCCATTAGGCTGCTCTTCAGGTCACACTCACTCAGTTCCAAACACAGATGAGTTAACTTCCCAGTGCTCCTCAGCCCAGCCCTTTCTGCAAACACTAAGAAGAATTAATGAGGGAGAAAATAATTATTTGCAAACCCTCCAGCTTTGGAGCAGGAGATATCTGTGTTTGTATGGATATAGGGTATAGCTTACATTAACTTGCTTAATTGGACTAAACTAAAGCAGCATTTTTTTTTTGTTTGTTTGTTTTTTGGCAAAGATAAATTACTGGGTTTAGCACAGCTGCTAAGAGCTAATTTCGTACAAAGAGTTCTTTTCAGGAGTGTGGGTGGCAAAACACTTTCAGCAACTGGCTTAATTAGTTCTTCGTTCTTTGCAATAGAACAGGACAGTTCGCAGAAGGAAAAAAAAAACCCAGGAGACTATAACAAAGGATGTGGTATAAAATAATCCTGTTTGCTCTTCTGGTGCTGCCAGTCCTCCCTTATTTGAAGCCACACTAAAGGGAGGCTTGCCCTAGCACTTCCCAGCACAGATAACAACTAGGAGTGGGAGTTTAGCACTTATTCCAAATACAGGCAGGGAGCATCGTCTGCTCCTCGGCACAGGATGGAGCAGAGCGTTCCTCAACCAAAACACCCTGGCCAAAGCCAGGCAGCAGAGATGGATACACCACTGAGGGCTTTCCCCTTGCCAGGGCCACCAAAAGGCTTGGGGGTGGCTTGTTTAGCAAAGAGTGGGAAGCCTGAGCCGCTACCGAGCTCTTGTCCCCTCTCTGTGTGCAAGCTCTCTGCCACGGATCATCTGTGTGACAAAAGCCAACACGGGTGCCAACTACAATCATTTCAGCTCCACTGCTCCCAGGGTACAGCCCACCAGCTGCAGAGGAATAGCCTCAAACCAGCCCTGACTGTCACACAGACACCTCCCTGGTCCAAAGTGCTGGGCTCTTCCACCAGCACCAACAGGGACGTGCAAATGCTCCAGAGCTGTCAGCGAGATACAGCTCCTACCAGATAAAAACTGGGCTTGGCAAGATCCACTTGACCTTCTGAATGTCAGGGAGATAAAGGGTAAAAGGCCAGGGAGGCCACAGATGGTTGAATTTACCTTCATTATAGGCCATCTAGGAAACTGCTGGAAATTTTTTCTCGGCTGTTTTAAATAATGACTCTGGAGCTGTACTTGAGTTACAAATCTATTAAAAACCAATCCAAACTGCTACAAGCCATTACCAATGTTTTGTTTTCTCCTTACTAGGCTGAGGAAAGGCAGGATTGTGCTTAGGAAAACTTGAACAAGAAAGGGAAAACCAAATTAAAAGAGAAGAGTTTTGAGACAGACAAAACAACCAATTAATGAGGAAACTCTCCAGGTATCTTAAAGAAAAAACCATCAATAAAAGTGCAACTAACAGTGTTTACCTCTATCTACAGTTCCTGGTTTTTATTTTTTAATTGTTTTTGTGTTTGTCCATTTGCTTTTGTTGGAATTGGAACACAGAGGGGCTACTCCTATAGATAATATTAGTCATACTGATTTAAAACAAGAACCAATAAAAGTTCTTATAACTGCCCACTGCTCATTTACAATTTGAACAGTCTGATACTCAGAATAACATTTTCTAATACATGCCTCTTCACAGTTGTTAGACAATCTGTGGGATTTTTGGTCATTGCAATGCTGTTGATGAATCTTGAAAAGACTATTGAAACACACATTCCATATGGAGGGGAGAGGAGGCAATTATGGGGAATAAACTGAATCCAGGAATTTGTCAGTGAAGAATCCTGTCAGAAATAATTTCTAATGTAATGCTTTCCTGTTCCTGTGGCTTGACAGCTTACATATTTCTTCATTTTCTTTCCCTTTATCTGTATAAAAAACATTGGAACAAAAAGGGGGGCTGACTGACACTGAACAGAAAACAGTGACGTTACCTGTACACAAGTGACTATGAGGGACATAAATGGAAAGCAGGGATTCCTCCTTTATCTTTCAGTATTAATGATCTCAGAGTTACTTTTAACAAAAGGAGTGCAAGACTAACTGGCAAGAGATTCAAAATTATTCTTTCATGTATATAATGTACTATGTGCTTTAACGTACACATGCGTTCAAAAACTATTGTGCTCATTCTATGCAAGCTTGTTTATTTGGCTATTCAAAAATGCTGTATAAACCTTACATATAAGCCTGTGTACAAAAGAAAACCCTCTCTGGGGAAAAACCACAGAAAAGTGAGCCAGTAGATGGCATTGTGGCACTTCAAAAGACATTCCAGAAAATTCCACTTAAAAACATGCAAGCCTAAATCCTGCATTTAACCACTTACTGCTTAACCAATGCAATATTTTACTCCTGCTCAATGCTACACATGCACAACCGAATAAAAAAACCTACATGATGTAACTCCACTGTCATACTAGCCCTGTCATGAATCTTGTCTGCTCTGATTCCCAAATCCAATTAGCTTTGTATGCTGCATTTACAATCCCAGTCTTGAAAAGACAGTCCTTATTTGATGACTGATGGACCACGAGCCATGGCCATAAGGGTATACCAGAAAAGATGTGATCAGTTGAAAACTATTTACTAAAAAGCAATTATATACAAGATCTTACAACCAATGCAGATGAGACTATTCCCTGCCAGAAACTCCTGTGGAATAGATATCCCTTAAAAATGAAATATTCCCATTCTCTTTCATTTAAACTGCTGCTATGCCCTCACAGCTAGAGATGAGAAGACTGCAGCAACCCACACAGCAGTTCTCTGTAGTGCTAAACCCACACAAACCTGAAACCATCTCTGAGAGGGCTGGAACAGAGACTTCTGGAGGCCTCTTCCAGTCACAGATATTCTGTGAGGTTTATATATCAATACTCCTCATGCCATTAGGCTTTTAGAAAAGGTCTAGTTTCACTATGGTATTCAATTTGTCAGGGATTTCTAAAAATCCTTGTATCAGAACAAAAAACTTTCAGGACAGTGTAATCGAATCTGCCTACCTTAAGAATCTTTATTAAATTCAATAGTGCTCTCTAAGTGTCCAGTTGCATATATTTGTATTTTTCCCAAACATCTTTTTTCTAGAGCAAACTAAAGCTGTTCAGTTTTCCTAATGGAAAATTTCATCTTCAGGTCTCCATTGACTGATAGCCTAATACTTGGATTAAGAAACAAAGAAGCATCTAAAACTTCATCCATAAATTAATAGAACAAATATTTTTGCAAACATCTACAAAAACATCATACTCACTTGAACAAAGCTGGGGTTTGTATGTGAAATTTCCCTTCTTTTAATTATAAACAGCTTTTAAAACTACAGGATAATACAAGAAAAATGTTTCTTCTAATCAATCCCCTGTGAGATTACAAGCATTACTGTGAACACTGAAATATTAAAAGTGGATGCCTCCTTTGTCAAATAGAGGTGGTCAGGTTAGACTGGAGAATAGGGAAAACAGTTCCTTCCCCTCTCATCACTCCTTTCCCAGTGATCCCATCCACAGAGGGAGATGACAAGTGTCACAAACCCCAAAGGGAACAGAATGGCAGAGGGGAGAACTAAACACCCATCAAGCTGATCGGTTCAAGGATTCAGCTTTTCCAATGTGCTGTCCCCAATATGGGCCACAAGCAGTTCCTCAGGGAAAGGGGGCATGGACATGACACACATTTCCTTCTGCTGAAATGCCTCCTCTGCTTCCAGTGGCCACAGCTTTTTGGCAACTTCACTGAGTTCTACCATATAAATGTGCACTTTCTACTCCTTTTGAACTCTTAAGCTTGGTGGCTGATCATTTTGCTGAGACCTTATAAAACACTAAAACCAGTCACGAAAACCATGCCACTCTATTTTTGTTTTCCTCAGAAATATTTCTTGTTTGGGAGAGCTTTCAAGTGGTACATTCCTCATGGAAAGATTTAATTCCTTTGTGTACAAATATCCAGATAGCAGGAAGGAGGAGATAACTTCCTGATTATCAGCTAGGAAGGACTCAACAAGCTAATACCCATGCAGTCAGGAGCAGAAGCAGCAAGACTAATAGCTGGTACCACTTCTGAACAGGCTGGGAGCACCTTGACCCCTGCAACCCATCTGACAGAAGTAGAAAAAGGTGACCTGACTGATTGTTCTTATTATTAAAGCAGTCTTTCAGAGTGCCCAATTGTGTCCAGTGACAGCACTCTGGGTCAGAAAGTCTCTTTTATTGCAGGGGACTCTTTGGAATAAATACAGCGTGACCTTGTGTCTCCAGAGTGGTGGCTCACAGGCAAAGGGAAGCATCCTTCACCATCTTATTTGTGGGGTGTCTTTGGTCTTGTATCCTGTGAGGCTTGGTGCTGGGGGCTCACACAGAACCAGAAAGATTCTTCTCATGCAGCCAGTGCTTCAAGAGAATCAGAGCTGGAGCATAAATGCAAAAGGATTCACACTCTGTGGTATTTTCTCAACCCATTCAGTGCAGTGGCCAGCCACATATAAACAAATGATGTTGTATTTGTCTGGTTTAGAGAATGGCAATTATTGCTAGCTCCAAAGACAAGAGAGTTTTTGAAGATGGCTATTGTTTCAAAATCCACATTGTAAACGGTACAAATTATTCTTGAAATCTTTTTAAAATGGGCTTGGTGCTGGTTCACCAGAACTGAGGCCACTGTTTAACCAGCACCAGTCAGTGGGGATTATCTCTGGCACTAAAGAAACAGTGACAACTGTGGTTGTGCCACAGCCTTTCATTGCTCTTCCAGACCAAAATTATACTCAGAAAAAAAAACCCAACCCCAACCCAACTGCTCTTACTCGCACAGAAATAAGGAACATTTGTGGGAGACTTCATGCTGCCACAGTGTCTGAAGTGCTGCTTTTCGGACTGGTAACCCACAGACACACAAACCCATGGAGCATCTGCAGCAGGCAGGGAGCTCAGTCACACCAGTCCCCCAGGCGGGAGGTTCTCCACTGACAACATCTGTCCAGGAGGAGGAACAGATGGCCAACTTCTCTAGACCTTCCTGCCCACCTGACCTGATGTTCTTTACACCAGTCACTTGGGCAGATGAATAAGTAAAATTAATAAGGCTAATAAAAACCCCTGGGTAAATTAAAAAGTTAATTATGTGACTACTTCTCAGTCCCAAACACTGGGGTTCTCTGTGCACTCACTAAAAAAAGCAGACTGACAGAGAATGTATTATTCTCAAGATACTACATTTGCTAATTTGCTGTGCAATTTCAGGGCTAATTGACAACTTCTTACTATTTCTGTAAGCAGTTTGAGAGAATTTTCCAGGCACTCCAACACTGCCTACAGCAAATCTATGTGAAGTACAGTAATATCTACTGGCTCACAAGTAAGAAAAAATCTCTCAATTCAGCAATTACGTTTCTTAAAAAATAATGTTTAAAACATCTTACAAACTGGTGCACAGGATCTGCTGTACCAATCAGCATTTACAGACTAATATTTCTGACTTTGTTGCAAGCTCACAATCAATAGTTACATTACAATATACCAGTGAGGAAAAATTACAAAGAAACAGAGGCAGGCAATGAGGAATATCTTTAAACTGCAAGCATGAGAGTGAAATTTAAGTAATAAGTTAACATTTCCTAATCTTGATTTTTAAGCATGTATGTTCTTCCCTCCATAAATTCAGTTTCTAACTGCACAAGGACTTATAGGAAAATTCTTTCAAGTGATATTTAAGCTATTCTTCTAAACCAAGCAGGCTTATATTGCCTGCATTTGTGCTGGTAGTAACTTCTGAAGCTGCCACCTCTCTACTACAGCAGAGTCAAGATATCAAGTTCTCACAAGTTCCTACAGATACCTGGCAGCCACATACAGAAGAGAACCAAATTAATATCTTCTCTGGAGGAAAGGCTACAGCTTGAGTGCAAGTCCCTCTGTTTAGTCACCAGAGAATCAGTTCAGGAGTGGGAATTGTAAATGTCTAACTACAGGGTAAGCTTACACATGATCAGTGATGAGAGAGCCACAATTGTCAAGCCATGAGACCCAACAACACGGAAAAGGAGATTTCCTAAATTCACATGCCCATAAAATGACATTTTAAAGTTCAGACAGGACAGACCAGAGAGGTACCACAAATTAAGGGAAGGTGCATTCAGAGTCACTGCCCCACTCCCTTGTGTTCCTCCTCCTTGCAGGGGCTAAATCCCTCACCAGCTGCCTTTCTTTGCTGGCCCTCACTTCCAGTCCCAGCTTAAACTACCTTTTGATGAATGTGGGGTCAAAGCCACATAACAAAAGGGTCACAATCTGAGGCCACTTCTTCCCTGCCAAGTCCCACCATAGCTTGTCCCATGAGGTGGCAAATACCTGCCCATCTCTCCCCAGTTTAGATACAAACCCTCTCACATGTATAAACTGGAAGCCCCTGCCACAGGAGGGTTACTTCATCCCAGCTGATGTAGAGAGACATAAATTCAATTTTTTTCAGTCACAGAGGGAAATGTTGAATGCTTAAAGGACTAAAACTGGTGCTAATTACTACAGCCTGCCTGAGTCAATATGCAAGTGCTACAAAGCTTCCTATGCAAACTGAGAAAGGTAATCTTAGAACAAGAATGATAAATACTGTGCTTTCATCATAAAAGCTTTCTCTTTGAACTTCTGACTAGCCAATAATAATGTACTGAGGATTCAAGGGAGAAACTTTCTCAGGCCATACAGGGATAATACATTTATCATTTTCTGTGGCTCAGATGGTATTTGATGTAATTTCTCCTCAGGACATCCCCCCAGCTAAACTCTGATGCCTTAGTTCCACAGTGATTTCAAATTTCCTTTCATTAGGAAGGTTATGAAGAAAAACAGAGTAACTCCTCAAGTTGTGATCTGGTTAAAAAAGCACAGGGAGAAACAGTGTGAGCAGATGAAATGTATGACTTGGCTCATGTCAGATTAACGAGTTCTATACCTGAAAAGCAAGTGAATGTATTTTCATTCTTTGTCTTACTCTACTTCCCTTAAAAACAGAGGTGCAGCCCTTGCACATGATACAGCCATGAGGTAACCCTACCAAAGGGGTGTCACTCTTGCAGAAAGGATCTGGAGCAGTTTATTCATGGGAGAATGTGATGCAGGAGCAAAGCACAGTCAGGTCACTGTGGATCTGACAGCAGACCTGAGGTTCTTGAGTATGTCAGTGAAATGCCATAGGATAAAATGATGCTGTTCAACAGCATCCAGTGTCCCCCCTAGTCAGGGAACCAGGGGAAGGGAAGCTGTTCCCTAATGTGATGGCAAGTCATCACTTACAGGCCTGTTCAGTAACACCCACTGAGAAGACTAATACAAACAAATAAACCAAAATCAAACCCAACATTAGTCAGACAAGGAGAAGCCATCGTTTGGAGGGTAAAAAGGCAAAAATTGGCAATAAATTAGAAACGACCCACTATGTTCATAAGAGGCAGGAGCTTTCCACCTATTTCCAAACACAGTAAGACTGTTTGAAATCAGACACCAATTATTGCTAAGTTAAAGAATGGGAAAGAAAATGTTATGTGTGAGTGTCCAGAAGTTTTAACACACTGCTTTTATATCCATAAAGGACCATCTCGACACTAGTAAATGATGAGAACATCAGTTTTTATGGAATGTGTTTTGCTTCAGCTTTAAAAATATAAGAAAGAAGAAGAAAATGCCTGGCATAGAGGTTTGGTCTCCTTATGCCAATAATGCTAGTCAATATTAGCATGTAAGTTTTTAATGATTCACTACACTGTTTGATTATCCACTCCCAAAACCCACCTTAATGAGCAGAAATATTGATTTTACAATGTTCAGTCCTACAAGCTTAAGAAATAAGAGCTGATAAACCTAGTCCTGAATAATAAAAAATTAAACTGATAGAGTGATAAAATTGTAACAAGGGGAAAATGTCCTCCTGCATCTAAATTGAGTTGCAGCAGATAACATTTTAAATAATTTTAGTTTGAATCCTGCTGAGGCAGTCATTTATGGAATGGTGTCTTGCCAAGCAAGTCACCAAGTGCTCCTTGAGAGGATGTGATTGCACTCTTGCCACAACATAGTCTGGTTCAAAATATTCTCCCCAAAGTATAATAGAGACACAGCACAAAGCAAATAGTGCCAAAGGTCTAGCTGACAAGCTTTTCCTATCAAGGAGAAAAGTCACCTGGTCCAAATTGAGTTTTTAAAAAGAATGACAGGAAGTTAGTGCTTTTTTGTTCAGTATACCAAAAAAATCCTGTCAACAAATTTTTCCAGATTTCTATCTCATAAAAATGAAATTTCTCCGTCTTTTTTATCTGAATAGGAAATTCTGAGCATCTTTTCTGTCTTACAAACCATAGCACAGCCACAGTCAATGGACATAAGTTTAAAATAGCAAGAACTCCTGTCTTCATAACATTAACAGATAGATTGTGAAGCCTGAAGGGACAAGCATAATACATCAATGTTCCCTTCTGTTTTAAAGCAGCCATGGCATTGCCAGTAATTCCTGAGATAAAGCTGCAACTATTTCAGCTACAGAACCTTCACTTCTTTTACATTCTCCAAGTTCATTTGAAATAAAATGTTACCAGCCTTCTATACTAAAGACTAAACATTCTCGTTAAGTGTCCAAAATGAGCACTTAGAGGAAGACTCTTGTCACTCCATAGGTTTTTTTAAAAAATTGGACACACCTCCAACAATACCCCTTTTCCTCATTTCTTTAAAGGACCAGCCTGCATTGCTGTGTCAGCACTCATAGAAAAGGAAGGAGCAAATGGTTTTATGTAAAAAGAACACATTTTAATCCATCCTTCCTTGAAAGCAAATGTATCTTTCAGAAAAGATAAAAAGAATGTCTTAGCTGTAAGTCAGTCCTTATGTAAAGAACTAAAGCAAATAACCAAATCCTGGCTAATATTTGACAGTTGCTGCCTTATGGAAACCATGAGGTCTGCAAGGACAGTGGCAGAATGATTAAATGGTAAAACACTATGTCAGCTGTTGAAGAGATTAAAAACCAACAGGCTGTGTAACTGCAACAACAAAAAAGACCAACAGGACAACAGCAAGTGGTGGCATCAGCATTACCAGAACCATGTGTGTCAAAGGGGTATTCCTATTTCAGCATCAAAGCAAGCACCTTAATTCTCAAGCACCCCAGGATGTGGAAGGCAGCGAGATCTGCTGAGATGCAGCCCATTTGAGAAATTATGGTTGTCTAAATACCAGTTTGGGAATTTTACTTTTTTCTCTTCTGTTTTCAAAGAGGTTTTTGGCACTGCTGGTGTTCAGCTGGTTCTGAGTGCTGGGTGCCAGAGCATGCCCCCTCCCTGGGGCTGGAGAGGAGCAGCCCTGGAGCCTGGGCACTGCTGCTCCCCAAGGTTAAGGGTTATCAGATGGTGCTGCCAGCACCTTGACTCATCCATAAGGCTTGCTATGAGTCATACACACAATGCTACCCAGCCAGGACTCTCAAATGGCACCTCAGGCTGAGCACGTTTCCTCCCCACTTGCAAGAACTGAGACCCTGGGTCATGACTCCTTTGCTTCTGCAGAAAAATGAATCACAGAGTCAAAACAGAGCAGTGGGGCAGGGAATGGGAAGTGTCAAAGCCCTCCCATGACTGCATATGGACAAGAGAAGGCCAAAGGAAGTTTTCTTAGGAATGCCCATGCCCTTCAGTTTTCCTTCTGTTCAAGCTTTAGGTGCATTTTTGTTTTCCTTTCACTGACTTTATTGAGAAGGTTACTGATGAAAACCAGATCTATAACAGAACTTGGTTCTGTAGGTGAATGGCACCTTCAAAGTTCACCAAGGATTTGGCAATAGTCCTTAAGGTTCCTCACAAAACTCCTAAATGCAGCACGCTGCTTGTTCTGATCTTTTCCAGAAAAACCTTGACTTATGTTCCTTAATTAGTAGAATTTAGTGAGAAATTATTACACAGGACAGGTAGATGCATGGACTTAATTAATAAGGCAGCAAATAATGCAAACAGAAATAAAATATTATCTACTTAAAAATAATTAGGTAAGTAGATTCCTATAGAGAAAGCAGTTTTCAGGTCCTAATCTGTGCAATTGCAACAACTGAAATGGACTGGGTACTGATTTTTACCTGTTACTACAGCTTCCAATTCTGACTTTTTCAGTGTTTTGCACTAAACATTGTGTAGTGTTTTAAGCACTGCAAACTTCTTTCTTAAATCAGTAATGTGGAAAAAAATACGTTCAGTTCTGTGACAGCACATTTTGTCGTAGGTAATTCAAAACGTTTGGCCAAGTGGATCAGTTAATTTCACAAGTTTACTGTGATGCAATGCAATGATACCAACTTCTTTAACCCCTACCTGGTTGAACTTTCTGGTAGAAAATGTGCGTACTCGCACGTAAACAAAAAAGGATTTTTGAGCCCCCAGGTCCTCTTGGCACCGAGAAGAATGTCGTCAGCACTCACAAGCTCCTCTCTGTTCCTGCCAGTAAGATCCATGCTGCTGTCTCTGAGTCAGGACACACAAGGTAAACTGAGAACAGTTTAGAAAAATGAGTCAGAGGACCCAGCAGTGCACAAGTGAAGGTGAAATATTACTATTAAAAAAACCCCTCATTATGAATTGTAACTTTTGTCCTTGTTTTTTTTCTGTTTATATAAGTTCCTGATCCAAAGACAGCAAAAGAACAAGGCAGAGGCTGATAATTTCTAATATGGATGATGCTGTAGGACTGAACAATAGAAGACAGTGATCTGGTAAGGTCACTACTCCATTGTCATTGTCCTGTTACTGAATATTTTAAGATGGGTGCACTTGGGAGACCTTTTAAGAATGAAACCAAGAACCTTCCTAAACAGTATTTTCTTGCAGCCTCAGAGCAAACTAGAAATGTTCTCTTGTGGTACAACTAGGGCTGCAATAAGGTGAATAAAAAGGCTCTTTAAAGCAAGCATCATGTAAAAATTAATTGGTGGTGTCTACAGGAAGGAAACAGCATAGATGTGGATCTTCAAGGCACACAGTCCTGTCAGATCTCCTCTTCTAACCACAAAAGAAGTTCAATATGCAAAACAAAACTAACCTCTCCAGATGTGTCTCAGCACTTTAAGCCTGGCTGCTGAGTTTCACATCTACACTGGCAGCTAAGACTTCCCACACTTTGAAAACTTCCAGTACTGGTAGAAGATGAGGCTGAGAAGGCTACATCCCTCATGCATACACACCTCATACACACTACACACCTCACCACTTTCTGCAAATTGAGCTATTAAAGGATGATACATTGTGGAAAGCAAACATGGAACTGACTGCATTTTTTACTAGAAATGCATGCATTGTTCCATATGGTTTTATCCCAGGCAAGCAGGTAGATATCTAATGACTCGATTTTCTTGCAAGCTCAAGTTCTTACGCATGAGACTGATGGTTCCAAAACACAACTGGGAGCCAAGTGGAACTACTGCTGTTATTTGTTATCCAAAGCAAAATCAATTTCTCTCAGTTATAATGTATTGGTACAACCTTACAGAAGTTTCTCAGGTTGGGAGAGACAAAAAAAAAAGTGAATACACTTTCACAGCGTTATTTTTCCCACAGTCTTTGACACACTGATCCATGTCAGGAATGCAACCAACAGGTGGTAGAAGAAACTGCTGCCTCAGCTAGTTCTTATTTTTTACAGTGACTGCCAACTCACTGCATGATTCAAGCAGCTCAAATGGGTCCCCATTGTTAATTTTCATGTATCATGAAAAATATGCTGGAGGACAAGGATATCTGAAGTGTTTGTGGCTCCTGGTCTACAGATTCACTCTGTGCTTTGCTGTTATCCAGCAGGAATTCAAATTACAATAAAGAGGACGTAAGTTATTAAATAAAAAAATTCAGACCTGACAACACGCAAACAGTTATTAAAGACAGAAGTGTGGAAATGAAAGAGAAAACACAAGTATTTCCACTGAGGTAGGTTACATCCAAAATACCTCTCCCCTGCTCCTTCATGTCACCTTTTCCTTTCCTTGCAAGGTGGCAGAGAGGGTTCCAGCCTTTGTCCATGTCCTCCCTTCCTGACAGAGCACTTCAGCTGGCACAGCTGGTTCATGCCTGGGAGCACATCTGTGCAGTGAACCAGATCCCACCTCCCTCTCTTCAGCAAAGCATAACTTAATGTATTAACTTCTGATTTCTGTATTGTGTGTCAAATGCATGATAAATGTTGGTGCCCTGCAATGTGGCAGGGTTTTATTATGCAAAATTAAACAAAAGCCACCCTGTAAAAAATACTAGTATTTCATGTCAAACACATTATTAGGAATATTATCATATTGATAAGTACACTGATCTTCTTCACCTTCGTGAAAGAAATGCAGGGGTTCTGACTCCATTAGGTCCCCTCACCTTATTGACTTTCCTCAATGGTCATGAGACTGTGGCTGTAGAAAGAGCAAATATCTCTACAGGTTCTTTCATAAGATGCAAAGCAGAATCACCAATCTACTTCCTGTATGTGTTAATTAATCAAGTAACTTAAACCAGGTTACATTTAATAGATGACTTTTAACACATAGCTCACATTCCCTCAAATTCTGTACAGGTTCTTTCCTAAGATGCAAAGCAGAATCACCAATTTACTTCCAGTATGTGTTAATTAATCAAGTAACTTAAACCAGGTTATATTTAATAGATGACTTTTAACACATAGCTCAAATTCCCCAGTGAGTTTTTTTTTCCCGCTGTAATTTCTGAGACAGCATAAAGTGGCCTTGAAATAAATAAAAAAAACCCTCCACCAACAGACAACAAAGCAATAAAACACAGAACTGTGTAGCATATCTGATAAAAGAATTCAGCATGGAAGGAGAAGCAAGGAACAACCAAATAACTTTTCCTGATTTTATTTTAGAAAAATTGAATTCACAAGTTAGAGCAGAACTTGGGCAGGTCTAACTCGACATTTTCTGCAGCAGAAATATTGCCTAAGCTCTTTCAGAACTTGCTTCCATGCCAGAGCAAATATTTTCATTTCACTGACCTTGCTAGGCAACTCCCCAACATAAAGTGTATGGTAAAAACGCTCTCCAGTAATATCAAGCTCGGAATATTTATTAAAAACATTTGCAATCCATGAAAACAAACTCTAATTCTGTACATATTCAGACCATGAACTCCATGTACTAAACAGCACACCAGAACCTCATCTATAACAGGTTTCCATGTGGGAGAGGAGGAGGTGGTGGTGAGTGGGTGCACTTCTCTACATTATTACTAAGATTTGACCTTTTGAGCCATCACTGACTAAAATTAGCACGCTTGGTTTCAAACTTGTTTGGGTGCACACTGTACTGTGTTCCACTGCACTACAGTAGAACTAGCAGCATTTAGAAGCATTATGAAGTATTTTCTCATGAGAAAATAAAGGGCCTGTTAGGACATAAGCTGTGGTTCTGTCTGTACTTTTCCTTCTGAGACACCTGACATCATGCAGGCTTAAATGACTGCACCTTTCTATCCTCACCACCAAAAATCAGGATCTATGGCCACCTACCACTGTAACCTCTAAATAATGCACATGTCAGTGTGGAAGAGGACCTGCTGTTCTGGTCTTACCTAGGACAGCTTATATAACAATACCATTACATTTCCAGGTTCCACTACTTTGGAATACCTAGCTAGCTTGGAGAAAAAGATTCTTCTTGCTTAAGTTATGATTGTTTCAGATCCAACAAGATCACATCTTGTTCTTCTCTCACTCTGAGGCTGACCCTGTTCTGTTGAGTAGAAGGAACAGGGAACTTTTTTTATCACTGAATCAAGAATTATTATCATCCTGTTTCACAAGATATGATGGTCAATGGTATTTATTTAAGCAAGAAATACCTTTCTGAAATGAACTGAATTCATAATGACTGCTGTTGCTTTACTGACACTGAATTTCACCCTTACTTGAGAGATGTGTGCTGTGAATTCCATTCTTGTCCTTGATAGAGGATCACACGAGAAATGCACACAGACAGACCAATTTCTGAACACTTGATATTTCTGACCAAGAATTACAAGTAGCATCTTAACACTTCAACAGAAGAAATGCTGACGTCAGAAAGATCAAGTACTTTACATTTTAAGAAGTTTCCAGAGGAGTTTGAGGTCATCTTATAGTTTGACAAGCTTTTTCATAAAACCCCAAAACCACTAACCAAGAAACAAGTCCCCACCAACGCCCATACCTGCTTTGTTTTTCACCTTCTTTTATGGTGGGATCCAACTATCAGGTTGGAAATCCTGTCAATGCTCTTCATAGTGGTTTTTACTGCCCTTTGGACTGAAACTCTCCTGGAGGAAAAGGGAATTCACTACTGTACTTTTCTACCAGCCAATTTCTGTAAACTTCTGCAAATAAACAACAGAAATAGCTTGTCCATTTTTGTGTTTCACAGCAGAAATTAGAAACTGAATAATAGCTGGGAATGGATCAGGTGAGCAGTGGAAAATGAGGAGTAGGTGATACAGGCTGGATCAGGTGTAGCCCATGCAGAACACACCTTCACATTAGAGTGGATTGGCAGCTGTAAGCTAGCAGAAGATATTTGGAAAGATGAAACTAGAACAACATGAGGAGAAAAATGTACTAATGTAATATCTACCATTACCAGAAAGAAATACTGTGGGAACTGTGATATTGTCTCTGGGCCACCTGATGATACTAATCTTTAAAGAAGCAATTTTCTGGGGTGAAGGGGGAAAGAAATAGATTGCTTGTTTTTTTGTTTAGCATTTCTATGTCACCTGAAATATTTTGTAAGCATCCAGTGGAAATTTCCCCCTTCATTATGTGGATATCCACTTGTGAACTGTGAAAAGTCAGAAGTATATGTATAGAAAAAGGGAAAAATGTTATTGAAAGAAGTACAGAGAATCACTGCATTACCTGAAAGCAGGATGTTATCAACTACCACTGACTGCTTATACTTTTGCTTACACATCTCTCCAGCTATGAAGAAGACACTCAGTTTGCTAGACTCCAAGCAGCCTCAGAAAACTGGCTATTTTTGGTACAGGCATGGTGGCCAGTGTGCTCAGGGCTACAAAACTCCAGCTAAAGAGCTGGCAGAGGCACACACTGCACACTGGGCTGAACAGAGGAAGACAAAGCTGGGAGTTCAGCTGCATCCCTGAAGAAGCTTCACAAGTCCTGGGGGTTTATTGACCCACCAAATATCCCTAGTTTTGACAAAACGTGCTGCTGGTTGTATGATGTGAGTCATGCCTGGACTGCTTGCAAGTGCTATGGAGTTCAACAAGATGGGTTCTCCACCTCTGCTCCTCCAAAGCTTGGGGTGGTGTTTGCAGTGGGAATTGGCTGCACAGTGTGTTTTCCTCGTTTTGAATAACTATAAAATGTAGACACTGCTAGCAAAATGAAATTATAAGTTATTTCTTTACAAGTGGACCCATGTATAAAACTTCCACTTGGGAACACTGAAAAGCAGATGCTGAGGAAGGGGTAGTAAAGAGGAAGATGGTACTTGGCAGATTGACAAGCGAATCAACATAAAAAACACAAGTACCATTTAAAGCTCTTCACTTACAATGTAAATCCCTTATCCACAACAAATCAAAGCAAAAAGAGTTGCTGGACAATAATGCACAGAATCTGCTAGAGTTTGACACTCCCAGAACAGCAGCGTTGCACATTCGAATTGCCAGAGCGTACCTGGAAAGCATCAGCTTCTATATTGCACAAAAGGCAGCAACTTAAACAAAATACTGAAATACCTCTCATGGAGCTGCTCTTCAAAACGACTGAAAGCCATTGATTTGCAAATGGAACACAGCTCTTTTAACTATGGGGAAAAATTTAAGTCTTGTTTGAGGTTTGTACTGGTTAGCAAATAGGAATCTAAACCCCCAGGATGATTTGAAGATATTTATTTTTTGCAAGGGCAACATAACTAGTAAAAAGTTCATCCCAGAGGATGAACATACACATTTCTGAAGAACGGGTAAATGTAAAACAGCCTTGGTTTATGAAAGTGCATTTCTCAACAGTGATGCTGGTGCTTTCCAAAGTGTGTGTGAGGCACCCAGGCCAAACTGGTGGCAACCTTTTTGTAAACATCTAAAGATACTGCAAGTTTGTCACATGCTGAGATAAACAACACTAAATCAAAGAGACAATATAGATTTTGGATACAATCATTTTGGAATGTTCATCTACCAATACATTGCTTATTTGGAATGTTCATCTACCAATACATTGCTAATTTAGAATTCCTAGGAATGAATATGCAAGCGTCCTTTGGAGCAATGCAAAAATTAAAAAAACTGAGTTTCAGGTGCAGTTTGCCTTTAATACCACTTTAAACACCATTCTGAAACTCCCGAAACAGCTTGAGAAAACTGCCTACTCACACTTGCATCCATTAGAAACAGACTGAAATTCACACCCAATCCAAGTGAGCCACTCAGGACACATTTTACACAAGGTCCATACAGAAGCACTAACATACAAACCTCTCCAGGAGCTCTTATTTTGCTTTCTCTCAGCGTGCTCTTCATAAAACAAGAAAAACACAATGCATTCATTGAAAGTGAGCAAAACCACAGCATTTCTGTCCTGGGAGGTACAAGGCTCAGCATTAGCTCAGTTTATTTCCAGTTACCAAGGTCTCATCACAGCCCCTGGCACTGAAACCTGCCAGATATAATATATAAATGGAGCTGTGGCTGCACGGCCAAGCTTCCAGCATAGGCAAAAATAACAGCAGCACAGCTTAGCAGGAAAAGCATGTGAGGAGACAACATTTTATAGGACAAATGAGAACAGTTAACAGGGGTGGTTTAGCCCTACCAGACCCTGAATTCACGGATCAGTATGTTTGTTATTATAAAGGATGTACTTTTCAGAAAGAGACTTGTTCTACAGACTTAGGGGAAGAAATGGTGGAAGTTCCTGAAGAACGAGGAAATACAACTATAAACCAAACAGAAGCTACCAAATTGTACCAATAAAAAAAAGGGTTTAAGAGCAAGATAGAGACTTGTAAATGGCAGATGAATCAATAAGGCTGTGGTTCTTCATGGAGCATAAAGATCAATAAGTGACCCTGTAATAGTCCAGTGATGCTTGTAATGCACTCAACCAGCATTCCAAAGAAGATGTGACTACAGGGGTGACTGGTGCTGTGGAACTTTGTCACACACTGCCTTTTAACTCTGCAGTGAAAAGAAGCTGAGAGATCTTTGTTTCTTGCAGTAGTGTAAGAAGTGTTCAGCACCCATGATGAAACACTGGCTAATCCTACACACTGTGCTCTAAAAAGGCTCATCAAAGCGTTGCACAGTCCAGTTCCCTCCTAAATTCTGCAGGAAGTTTCAAAGGCTCACTCAGTACCAAGTGTTGCATTTAAGCTGGCTGTGTGTTGCAATGTGTCATGAAAAGTAGGTCATATTTTGATCTTCCAATTTACCATATAAAAACTGTCATCTTCATTTACTGGCAGCATGAAACCAACATGCCACTTTCGTGCTAACTTCATAAAGACTGGTAAGGCCGAATTTTGGCAATGGTGGACAGCAAATGCTACTGCTTGCTTAGTGTGCTGAGCTGGCAGAAGTAAAACAGAAGCCACTGAGAGAACCTCCATCTTTTTTACTGTTCCCAAAATCCATTTCATGGCTGCAGAGAGACACGTCTGCGCTTGGCAAGAGCTCCACTTAAAAAGAGAGGAGTCATTGTTTTAGTGGACATTACAGAAACGTAACTCCCCAAGTGAATCTGATGCAGTAATAACAACCCTTTCACCCCTGCCCAATGATTTCTGCAGACATGAAATCGAATATTTTACTGCTATTTTCAGCCATCTGTGCTGTTTTTTTTTTCTTTCAGCTCAAGTTTGCCAGAACTGTGATGCAAGTCCTTGTACTTTACACCACCGTGTGTTTCTGCGTATCAATACACCAATTAAACACAGCACTGGTGTCACAGGTAACAAGTGCAGAAGCACAATTCAGTTGTGTATTAAGCTAGAGCCTGTGATTATTAATTAAGCCATGCTCCTATTCTAATTTAAGGTTTCTCTTCACTTTAATAAAGGCAACTCAGAAGGAAGCTTGCCTAGAAGTTGTAACATGACCATAGGACTGGGAAGGCCATGGCTAAGTCGTGGTTTGACCACATGCTTTGGTCACAAGTCAAGCACCTGCACTGAGGTTTTACTCTGTGCACAGAGTGCACTTGTAAAGTTAATTTCTTCATTCTCCAGCACCTTGGAGTGCATGGGCTGGATTCTGCTCCAGCTAAACCACCCGGGAGACCTCCAAAACCACACTGGGCGTTCTCCAGCAGTAACTGAGCACTAAGGCATCAAGACCAGCCAAGAGACAGTCCACAGTGAAACCCAAAGCACAAAGCATGTACAATGCAGACATCAGGTTCTTGACACAAAGTGTTTTACTTTCCTGATATGTTTCTGCAGATCTGCTCAACACCTCACTGTGAACAGTACTTCAGCTCTTCCAGCTCTGGAGACAGACTGCATCTTTTAGGGTGGGGCGTGATGTTTGAGCCCACACCTATTTGGTGGTGCTGCTCGTACCAACTCCAGCAACTCCTTTGGCAACCATTGTAGTAATTCCTTGATTATTGCAATGTGTACTTTCAAGGCTATGAGGTGAGAAGGTGACTTTTGCAACAAACAACACTGACAATTTTCTGCAACTCCAAAACGTGCTACTTTTCATCTGGATCAGCTTTGTTGCTCCAGATCACTGTTTTGGCTTCACAAATTGAGACAGTACCACAAAAAAGGGGAGAAGCTGCTCCTTTTGACACTGAAAACACACTAACCAAACTACATCCTGAAGCACAGACATAAAAGTGCTGCAAAATCTTTCAAAACAAAGAGGAAATTTACATTTATAATATTTACAATATTCCATCTGCTCACAGTAGAGATTATTTTAATTAGTAGGACAAAAAGCAGCAGAGCAAAACACAACCTGCAAGTTCAGAATGAAAAACAACAGTTCAACCAGGAATGATTTCAGAAAGATTCACAAAACCTCACAGAGGTTTCTCTTTGGAGCCTTGTGGTTGAAATTTATTATTCTCTCTTAATATGTAACCTGCTGTCAACCCTTGTTTAAACTTAGCACTATACTTCTATTTTCCCTCCCTTCCCTGCATTCCTCCCCAGCTGAGCCAAATGAGTGGCATGTGACACAAATAAGGCCAAAATTAGAAAGCAAACATCTTTATGCAGATAAGCAGTACTGTCTGAGGTAGTGCACCCCAATTTATTTGCACACATCATTAGAGAAAGGCTGCTGCAAATTGACACGTCAAAAGAAGGCTAACTCACAGGAAGCAGCAGCAGCATCGACAGATTAGTCACTGAAAAGGATTATACAGAAGGAAAAGACTTCTGTATGGATAATCAAGTAATTTGTTCTACCCTTTTATGCTCTTCCTTTAAAGAATGGCAGTTAAAAAGAGCACTAATACATACATTACATACAGCTGAAGGGCAATTCTGTACAGTGCAACTATCAGACAGAAGTGCTTTGGTAGAGATGTATTTGTGAGCTGTGATGGTGCTCAGCAAGCCTGCAGTTTTCCTCACAATTCCCTGGATAAGAAGTGTACTGTTTCTTCTGCCTCAGGGCAATCAGTTTCGCCACATAACCTTTTCCCAAAGGTAATTTACAAGGTGCTTTTTTTCACACCCCCATTTCCGAGGAGCATTTCTAGCACAACATACAGCCTGACAGCTTTAAGTACACATGGCAGTGGCATAAGAAGCTCTAACCTTTCAGCTGAGGTGAACATGATGCAAAGTGAAGGAAGCTGACTCAGGTACCAGGGGCTTTTATTTGCACTGCAGCAGGATGGGGATGTACCCAGAGCTGGTTGCTCAGCCAAGGTAGCAGCAACTTTCACCAGAAGGTTCTGTGTTACCAAACCTGGCTCAGCTGCTCTCCTTTGTCCATGCCCTCAAAGCTCTGTCCAGCCACACTGCTCATTCTGTTACAGCAACAAAGTTTACACATTTGTAGAGGGCATTCCGTAACTGAGCTAAAACTCCCAAACAAGAAGAAGAAAGGAACAATTTAGAGTCAGTGAAATGAGGATGCTGTGGAAGGAAGAAGACTGGGGAGGAAGGCACATCTCAAAAAGGAGGGAGACACCTGGTTTCAAAAAGTTTCAATTGTGTATGTCTATTATGTGACACATTCAAAATTTTAAGTTCATCAAATATTACTCGAGGAAATCAAGGTAAAGATCTGTGCCTTCTCAAAGTTTTTACTCAGCACAGAAAAGTCAAACTAAAGCAATAATTTTAGGTTCAGCAGACTGTGATCTATGGCAACACTCAGCTATTGGCTTGTATGGGCAGATTAAAAAGTAATTTCACACAATATTCCAATACCGATGCTAGCATCATTGACAAAAAAGACATTTTGGCAGCACCTGGCACTAAATAAATTGAAGCTGCTGATACATATTTAATACACCTTGTTAACTCCTCTCAAGCTGTGGCCCAGAGGAGAATGGTCAGCATGAGATGAAAATCACAGTGCTGCAAGAAAAGTTCTAATGATTTAATACGTGGCTTCACTTATTTCAAGTTATTCCAGGCAGAATTGTGATTCAGCAGCACTGGGGACCACTTGCCTGTTCTTATCTTTATATCCTAAGAGGCCATGGCCCTGAGGATGTGCCCACTCTCCCGGTTTGGGTGGCATTTCCAGGGCAGTGCCAGCTTAAGGCTCCTCTACAATGACAGATGGATGGTTGCAGTCCATACCCATTAAATTCTTTGGTTTGAAACACATATGCTGCATTTTCTTCCCTGAGCTGTCGAGCAACTTAATCCCACATCACAGGCACTCTCAGAGAGGCACCTAATTGATCTCCCTGAAGTGTTCAGGTTTGTGCTCAAGGGCCAACAAAATTCTTTGGAATACCTCAATCTCAAACACGCTAAACAGGATCTCATTTTTAATAGTGTTCAAACGTCAAGAACAAAAAAGTGTGCCAAAGTAACAGGTTTAAGCTGTTGAGAAAGCAATTAAAGTGACAGCCCCACTACAAATTAAGTTCCTTCTGCTACACCAGGGATGCTTTTTAAGGAAAAGAAGTTCAGAACTTCTATGGAAAGTATAAGCAGCATGTACTTCTGCTACACTAGGGATGCTTTTTAAGGAAAAGAAGTTCAGCACTTCTATGGAAAGTATAAGCAGCATGTATTGCAAACATCAACAAAGAAAGCAGAAGTTGTGCCCTTGGTGACAGCTGTCTGTCTGTCTGTCTGTCAGTAGCAGGGATCTTCATTTCCTTCATCTTGGGCACTGCTTTTCATTAGCTACCTCAGAGCAGCACCAGCCACATTCTGTGTGTCTCACCTGAGGGAAAGCACGTGGAAAGCACCACTGTGTAACCACATTAGCTCCTGGCTGTGCATTTTTGTAGGGGTTTCTTCACATCGCTACAGGCCATTAACCTTTTGCTTCAGGTAAGTAATGAACAATGACTTGTCCAACAAAGGAAATCAGCTGTGTTACCAGTGGCAACTCCGCTTTTTAATACATGCACCAGCCCCCTGTGCATGCACTTGTTATTTCTTTCTTTAAAAAAATCAATTCTGGTATGAAATAAGAGAGGCTCCCCTTGGCTTCACCTTGAGCTGATAATGAACAAACCCTCAGTGAAGCCTGCGCCCAAGGAAGTCTTCCTTAATAGCACTGATTAAAAATAAAATGAAGTTCCTACTTAGGAAGCAAGATGTATTGCTTCCTGCTTTCCTGCACCAGGGTATCGTGTAATTGGACTGGTGCTAATTGCACACTTCAGCCAAACAATTTAATTTATTAATAAAAAAAAAAAAGGACCAGTTTCCCTCGGTTTCTAAGAGAGTTACTGCCATTGACCAACACCAATACACAGAACTGTGAAATCAACACAAGACCTTAATTACACCGGGGGAAAGCGCAGAAAATCCTGGTGGAGTCTTTCCTTTTGTTTTACTGATGCATCAGATCAACATACATATTAGACCAGAAAGGCAAAGGTGTTTCTTAAAGAACCTGCTCTGATTTAACATGTCTTGTACAGTGGTAGGATGGGCAGAATAGGTGCAACTACCACAGGTTGAAAACTGTCTCTGTAACATTGGTGTGGCTTTGTATTTATATCAAAGCATCAGATATAAAACAGGTTAAATTTTTTTGCCTGACTTAAGGGCATATAATTTACAAAAGAGGTGGTAAAGTCTGACAGATTCAGGACAGCAGCCCAGAAGAAACAGAGACATAGTTAAAAAGTAGGTTATTTCTTAGGCTGACACTAAGTGGTAAAGACTTGCATCTCTCTGTTTTTTATTTCTATGCAATGGTGGTCAAACCCACATAAAGAATACCAGGGAGCTGAACATCTTAAAAAACTGGGGGAACGCAGCAACAACTATTTTTCCTTTCCCGCTCTGCTTCATTCTATCCATTAATTCATCCTTTACCCTTGTGCCCTTAAGTCTTCCCTTCCTTTGATCTCTCCTCCTATTAGCAGGGCTTGCTCCTCTCCAGAAGCAGCAGCTGTGAACCACTTCCTTTTAACATCTCATTTCCAAAACTCCCTTCCTGCACAGAGTGGGCACAGCCCCCAGCCTGGCTCAGCAGAACATGTAAGAGCCTTGGAGAAGTGGTGGAGAACAAAGGAGAGCCAGAGGAGACTCTGCCTTGGATCTTCTAATGCTGCTTCTCCCTTTGTACTCTCTGTATGGCAAAAATCACTAAAAAGGATGCACGAAGAAACTGCATCCTACTACTTCCTTCCTTTAATTTCATAATTAGGTTTTGTTTATGGATTTTAAGACAGATTTTATTTCGCTTTAATAGGATGATAGCCTCTTATTTTCTACGAAATACTTGTAATATTTTTGTGGCAGCAATATATAGCTGCAGGGTGCCTCAATGTATTTTTAGTGAACTTCATTCATACTTCCTTAGTATTCTGCATGCAGAAACTGGAATCCAGCAAACTGCTGATGGGCTGCATGTCTAAATTCTGTATTGCCTCAAATACTAGCTCAGTAGACTTAAAAAGATAATAATTAGATGCCCCAAGAGATCAGTGAGACTGCTATTCTAACCTGTTATGGAAAGTGAGATTCAGGAGAGATTTCTGATTCTAGCAGTATATAATTCACAAAACCAGAAAGCACCTCTTTTTTTGCCCCTACAGAATAAAATACATAATGCCAACATGTTGCAATCATGTTAAAAATGCAAAACCAAAGCCACAAATGATGACTTGACATTTATATGCTGAACTACCCAGGGTTTACAGCACATTTTGTATTTTTAGACCTTCTGTCATATGAATACAATTTAGTTCCAATCAATCACTTCTGTATAAATGTGAAAGAAACAGTTCCCACAGTGGACCTCTGGATTCCACATTAATCATTGCTCTGAAAGACCATTTAATTACAGCAAGAATGTCATACATCAGAGTACTTCCCCAAAACTGTTCTGCATTCCACACAATTTTCTGCCATGTTCTGTCTTTGCATGAGAGCCCTTGTTCCCTGCTAACAGCCAAGGAAGCTCTGCCTGCAAAACAAGATAGGAATACAGATTTCTGCTCTTCATACTGCCTAGTAACTGTATGCACTGGCTACTTTCCCTCCCCAACTCATTCAAAAGGGTTTGCAGGAGAAAATGACAGAAATGGGATGATGTCCAAATATTTGCATAAGGGAGATTTGGAAGGTTTCCTCCATTTCTCCTTCTTCTATATGTCCAATTCATCACCTTACAGCCCAGCATGAAGATGCTACAACAGTAGCTTGTGCACATCATAGTTTCCCCCAAAAGATTAAATAAGTGATCCCAGACCTGTGGGCACTGATGAAAACTTTAAAAAAGGACCAAGGGAGGCACAAAGGGCAAGTTTCAGCAACATGCTTTCAGAGGATTAAAGAAAAAAAATTTCTCTTAAACATGCATCATCAAGAGGTCAGCAAGTGTTTGTCAGGTTTCACCTGAAGAACTACATACAACCTGTTCTATCTTCCTTATTCTTCACCAAAGCCTTCTGAAGAGGGAGCTAGCCTTGTGTAATGAAACATTCAGTTCTATATGTTATACATGTCTGTTTCTTTGCAGACATGCAAAAATAGACTAAAACTGATCATTCAGGAGGAGGCATCCTTCAAGACCATTTTTAGAAAAAAAAAGCATGGCTGTGATTTCTTTCCTCACAGGGCAAGAATGACATACACTTGTCTTCACTTTGCCCTGAAAGTGCTTATTTTGGAATACGACTTTTCATTCCCAGTTTAGCCTTTAACTGCTTCCTAAATGACAAACTGTGTGCTATGGGGAAAGGACCTTTATGTTAAGACCAAAATTCTCAGCCAGTTTTGCCCTTCCCTGCTGGGCTATATTTACAACCACACCTTACATTACTGAGCCTTGAGCAAGCACAAAGTGCCTGCACAAATGCTGCTGATTCAGAACTCTTCACCTGCAGTGACACAGCCTGGTACACCCACGTTACACAGGGGTAGGTGGCCATGTGAGACATATAGCAGGGGAGCAGCAAAGCTCTGGTATAGTTCTTGTTATGGCTTTGGGAATTAGCTTTTGCTCTAATTCAAAAGACAAGACATTAAAGAGCTGAAAGCTCTTCCCTCACCCACAAGAAAAGGCATTCAAATTTTATGTAGTGTTATTACTCACTTGAATCAACCACAGTGCTCCAACATGTCCTTCCCTAACTGAAATGTCATCTATACAACACACTTTATCACTGAGCCTAATGAGTGAGAGGAATTTTTGCACAGCATTAAGGAAAATGTGAGCAAGGTTAAAAAAGAAGGGATGGAATTCTGACACCTTCCTTAGCTGAACACTGGCAAAATGCTGCAACTTCCAGGGTTATTGTGCTTCCACTTCAACATCACAGTGTAAAGGTATGGATGATGATTGATGCTTCCTCATCAGCTTAAAAGATTGTGGAGTGAGGATGCAGTCAGAAATTTCTGTGATGGTGCAAGTAAAAGTGACATCAAACACTGTAAGTCCCTCTGGCAACAGCCACGTGCCTACCCTGGAGGCAGGCAAGGGAGTACAACTGATACTGAAGGTAGAGTAGGGTATTTTGTTCTTTTTTAATTCCCATCATAAGCAGCTCTGCTACAGGTATTTAGAGCTATAGGGGATTCACAAAATTAAATACTCTATACTCAATAGTCTATATTCTCTATTTCTGCTGAATGGACTCCCTCCCCTACACAGTATAAGGCAGCTGAACTCCCGCACAGTAGAAATGCTAAATGCCTGCATGGACACTTGGATCAGAAGGACACTGAAGGACAAAACCAGCTCTAACACCTATTGTAATTACAGTTAGCAGTATGGGATTTTATGTTTCACTCTCAGACAATATTAAAAGCCAGAAAACATTTGAGTGGAAAACTGAAGACCTAAATAAGTGAAGAAGAAAGCAAAACCACGCAAAGAATTAGTAGCCAAAACAAGGCTGAGGATGTTAAGTCTGTACTGAGGAGTTTTTACTTTTTCACCTCCTGGGTTGGGGGAAACGGAGTATTATTAAAAATGCAAAAATACCTGATGAGTGTGTTCATATGGGTATTTATAAAGTTTAAAAGCAAACCCAAAACTAACCCCACAGCAAATCACATGGGCACAGTATTCTGTTAATTTCATTACAGTCGTATTGTGAAACAAATCACTTCACACAATGTCTGAAGATAATATTCACACATTATCTGAAATGTGTAATACTTGGCTTTTGGGGTTAAGACATGTAAAATTACTTCATTTACATCTACCTATAAATAATCTCTTTGTTCTAAAGAGCACTTATAAATAACACCATTTCATAGAGCTAACATTTATTTTTAGTTGAGAGAACTATCTGAAAGTGTAGCCCTTTAAGAGATTACTCATTTCGTGATGAATGAAATGTAAGGTGCAGGTTCTCTAGTGAAAACAGGAAGGAGGGTGGGCTATGAAATTTTTAATGCATGTCACATCTCTGTAAACATCAAAGACTTATAAACAATCTTTCTCTTTTCAATTACTTGCCCTACATGCTCTTGAAGAGGGCACCATGAGGAAGCAGCTCACGTGGAAGGGGGATCTTGGACTTCCCAGGCACAGAGAATCCACAGAAGTTTGCTAGATCTGGCATCACGCACAGACAGCTCAGAGAAGCAGTTTGATGCCTGTGATCTCTGCACAAGGAACCAACACGTCCTGTGTGTGCTTGGGATACTCCCAGCAGAGGAAAGACTCATGCTGGGCCCCATGGAGGATGGGAAGAAGCCACTGTAGTCACAATGCCCAAAGAGGAACACATTTTGAGCACTGACAGAGAAGCAAAATGAAAAAAACAACGGAGCAAACTGCTGCAGCACTTGAGCAGAGACAAACATCAGATACTCAGCAGGAGTGAGGAGAACTGCTCCTCACCTAGAAATGGCAAAAAAGGGGTAGAAAATGAAAGATCACAGGAAAAAAATCAACATAGGATGAAAACAGGAACCTGAATCCTAAGACACCGAAGAGAAACTGTGATGCCCATCACTGAGGCATTACTTTGTATAAACTACATCCATTTACTGCTAGAGTTACCAACAGAACATTTCTGGGGAATATTTGCCATGGATGATTGCACTTTTAATAGCACATATAACAGAATATCTAAAATGCCAAGTTTTATAATGACCCAATCAAACCGTTCATGTAAAAAATAGTCATCCAAAATGCCTGTTACCCTGCTCCCACTCTCCCACAAATACCCACATACCACATACAACACAGCAAGGAGAAAGCCTCAAGCTTGGAATGAAACCACAGTGATGGGAGAAAATAAATGGCAAAAGACATCCTCTTGCTTTTTATCCCCTTCACTGCTTTGGATGTACACAATGTTAGGCCTTTCAGCTTTGTTTAATTGTTTTGTGCAGGGGACTGGAATCTTTTAAGTGTTTATATGTGCCAAACATGGTGAAATTCAGTAGCTACACTGAAGGAAAATAGGAATTTTTTTAAACTCCTGAACTACTCCTCAGCTTCTACTGTTCCAATTTATCATTCCTTAAAATTCAATAAATCCAATACCAAACCATTAAGCAATTCTCTATCTGCTTCAATAAGCAACATTTGATTAATGATAAGAAGAATGACAGGGGATGGTATTACCAAGAAGACCCAGGCAGTGCAATATCTTTCCTCTGTCCTAGTGGAAAAAAATATTGCTTTACTGAGAATAGTATTGTCTAGCAATGGCAGACCCAGAGTGGAAATTCGAGGATGCCATTGCTGTATTTGTGACCTGTGTGAAGGCTGCACACATCTGCTGTTTTTTATCTCCCCCATGTGGTTAAGAACGTTACTAAGTCTGTCTTAGAGAAGCAGCTTCTCCTTCCTCTCCAGAGCATCTTGGAGCCAGGTGAAAAGACTAGTGGTGGTCTAGGAAAACTTTAAGGCTGAACAAAAATTCATTAGGAAAGCAGAAAGCACAGGAAATGCCCAGACTCAAAAGTAACTTAGTTACTCCACATATTCCCATGTAACCCCTAAATTTACCTCTTAACTCCTTTTCCAGTACACAAATGACTGAGTTGCTACTGGAAATAGTACCCACTTTTGGTAGTTTACAAGTGGGTTTAATCACCTCGGTACAGATTTATTAATAATTTATAATCCAATTTGTCTTTGAAATACCTAATATTTCAAGCACCTGATATCAGAGGTATCTCAACTAGTATAATCTCATTGCAATTAAAAGCTTCAAACTATTCAATTGCCATCTATCACTACTTCTCATAAGCACTGATTAGTTACTTTCCGTTTTTCTTTAATGTCTCCTGTAAATTACAGTAAATAAGCAGACAGACTTCACCCTTTCAGCTACATGTATGTTTAAACAGTGGTGAAAAGGGTATGGAAAATGAGGAGGAAATCCTCACTGTTATTTTAGCTGTGTTCTAAATCTGTTATAAACATTAATGTAGCTGTAGGCCAGTTTAGACAGGATATAAACGACTGTCCTCTACTTTGCTCTTTTCTTCAATCATTAAAGTTTACTTAATATTCATGAAAAATACTTTGTATCCCTGGAAGCTAAAAGCTTCTCTTTATTCACAGAACAATTACACCTCTGGCTGTACCATAAATTACCCACCTTGTCAGGATAACATACTTATAGCCTTATCTGGAGGACCAATCCTAGATATGAGAAAGGAGATTTGTTTTCATGCCTAATAATTAATAAAAATGCTTTGCTGTTTATTTAAGTTATAAAGAGTGCTCTTTATTTATGGTTGTTCCATATTCCCAGGATGACTAGGAAATCTTTCAAAGTCAGTGAAAAACTTGAAATAGGGTATTTCCACTGGTGTTTGTGCTTACTGCTCACACACACTGAATTTCCCAAGAGATATATATGCAATTTGGTGATTGATCTTCCCAAAGAAAGGTCTAGCTGGAGGCAGCTGGCTTGAGCTGGGAAAAAGCAGTCACCAAACAGGCATCTTTCTCATTATGACAGGCCAGGGTGGCATTGAAGGTGATATTAAAACACTTTTCTTGCCTTGTCAAAGCTGCCCCTGCAACTAGGATGAAACATGTATGGTTTTCCACAAATTGAAGTTCAAAAGTACACCTTAGCTTCTACTTCCATTGCGGGGGGGGGGGGGGGGGGGGGGGC
>JAWWEW010000078.1:64879497-64919374 GCA_035583185.1 Anabacerthia variegaticeps | reverse complement strand
CCCCCCCCCCCCCCCCCCCCCCCCCCCCCCCCCCCCCCCCCCCCCCCCCCCCCCCCCCCCCCCCCCACCACGGCAGAATTTTGTAGAAACAATTTAGGAATTACAACTTTTGCTTCAGGTGTACCCTTATGGATCCACTCCTGTTTTATGTCCAGACTTTATTTTTCATTTCTTATAGGAAATGGGGACGCTACAACAACACTCAGGAGTTGTTTGAGTCGAATTTCCATTCTTACCCTGCAAAAGTTTTCAGAAAAATTCATGATGTTGATTGAAATTCCAGTGTATACCTATTCCCAAGGCAATATTTTCTCCCATGAAGCACGAGCCAGATTCTTCCTAGATCCAACAGAGGATACAGTGGAGACCCATAAATTAAAACACCTTTTGTTTTAAAAAAGACTTTAAATACATTGGTCTTGAGAAACAAGGCTAAAACAAATTTGCTTAAAATCTGAAAGCTGATTTGTACAGAAATCCCTCCTAAGTAGTACTTAAATGTCACTTTCTACATGAAAAATAATCTGTAGCACCATGTACCATACAGTGAATGCTGTGCCATGGAACTGGCTGCAGGAACAGGTAAGTGGCTTTTTAATATTATTATATTGCGCATTTCTCCTGTGGAAGTTTACGGTGTGTCTGTGTGCCAGTGGTGTAGAACTTAAATTAAAGCTGTGCAATATAATAAAGAAAAATGCCACTTACCTGACTTGCCATAATTGGGACTACAAGAATTCTGAGTCTCACTAGTATGCTAAATATCAGGATGTCATAGGAGAGCAAAGAGTCAGTCTTTTGACAACGGAGAGTGTCATGTAGCCTAAAAAGAAATTACAAAGGGTTTTTGCTTCTCTACAAGAAAGAGCAACTATATTAATTTTTTCAGTTCAGCCAATCATTTGGGCTCTCCTTCCAATGAAACAAAAAGTGTTTCTGCCACTTTCTGTCAACATTTTGTGGGTGCTTCTGTCACTCCACATACCGTTTCTATATTCCTTTAAATGAGATCCACTAGTTTTCCTAAGTGTTTTTCCTAAATATGATTGCTTGGTTTATAAATAAAGATACCTCTTTCTAAATCTATTTAAACCATGTTCAGAGGCAGAAAAGAGTGTAACAAAGTTGGAGGAATTTCACAGCCAGACAAAAAATTACTGTCAACAACCAAAATAATTGTTTCTAAACCTACAGAAAATATAATGCAGCTTTAGAACACTGTTTAAGTGTTCAATCAAGCTCAAATAGTAAGAATAAAAAAACCCCTGTATTTTGAGAGTGTACCAGTCCTGCAGGTGTCTTGACGCAGCATAAGTAAAATTAATGAAAACCTTACTTATAAAGGGCAGGACAAAAACACCCCAAAACAAAACCAAACAACTCAACACTACCAAAAGCAGACAAACCCAAAAGACCCTATCAAATTCTGGAAGACTGAATTGCAGTGTGCCACCAATAAAATGTATAAATCAAATTTTGATTACAAAAATAAAAGTTACTTACCCTTTACATACACACAATACAAAGAGATCTACTGAAATATTGATATATAAAATAACAGTGAGTACTTTAAGATCCTCTTAGTGCAATAAAAGCTGAATTGGTGGGAAAACAGTAGGTTTAATTATTTGCAAGTACTTTACTTGCACTCAATAATTGGGCTACACAGACACCCAATGTCCAAGAGTGGAGCATCCTTTGATAAGGAGGTGTTGAGAACAGAAACCTCAGGTAGAGAACATTATATGGAGGCAAAATTCAGTGCCCTTCTGAGTGAGATCAACTGAAAAGCAGCATTACATGTGAAAATAAGTAACATTTCTAGCCTGACACTATCTGTGTAGGGGTGATTTTAAGATACCATTAATTCTTCTAGGGGTATGGTTTACAATTATTTACTTTCCTTCTTATTCACAATATCTCCAACTCAAACAAACCAACCTCGATGATGCAAAATCTCTATGATGTACTACATGTTTTAGATAGAAAAGAACATCTGAACCTTTCACAATACCCCTACAAAAAACAGATCATGAAATCACTAAACACTGCAGGACTATTACATATATTTTGGACTCCTCCAAGGAGGCTGCAATGTGGAGCTGTCATGAAGGGGAATATCCTTCATTCCTCTGGTGTGGTCCCTGTGGGAACCAGAAGTTCATCATGTAAGGAATCAAAAAAGTGCAGTACAGCTGTAAAAAACAACGTGGTGGTAGTGACATCCTCTTCATCCTCCCCAAATGTGTGGGACACAGGATTTCAACACGCCGTGCCCAAGCCCTGGGATACAGAGACACTCATTGGCCCCAACTGTGCAGTAACACCTTGTTCCCACTTCCCTCCAGAGAAAGGCTGGGAAGAGCAGGTGCAGGACCATGCCAGGAGTGCAGCCTCCTGCAGAAACACTGGCAAGGTGGGCTGAGCAGTGCCCTGAGCTGTGTAGAGTCACTGCTTTGTGCCTTTGCTATCACCCACTGTCACATACAGCTGCACCTGGTTTGCTGCCTGTCTTGGTAGTCTTGCCTTCTGAGACAAAATTGTAAGCTTCTTGCATTTTAGCTCGGTAACCAGTGGTAAGAACAAGACAAAATAATTGTGTGTTGATACCTATGGCAAAGGAGGATAGTCTGCTAACAAGAACAGACTAAATATTCCTAGAAACCACAAGTTTAGTGTATTTTTGAATTTACTACAATAGCAGGAAAATGCTCAGTTCTAAATATATAGTATCACAATCCAAAAAAATTGAAAAGTGCTATTTCCACTCCTGCCATCCCCAAAATTCCCTGTTTCTTTAACAACCAGATAAACAATGATAGAGACTTTTCAAATCTTCAAAACCTGAATCTCAGCTAAAACCCAATTGAAAAATTTTGGCAAAATACATGTTTCTAAAAGTGGCCTGGTGTATCAGTATAGCACAACACAGATTTTTACTAAGGGTGTGATTTTTATCTCCATGGGATATTGGAAACAGCATTTCAGCATCCTTTGAGGCACATTCTTCTGAATGGGACGATAAAGAGCAGAAACATTAATGCATGAAATGTGTCCATCTCCTCTTCTTGGACTTCCTAGCACTTGAAGCATTACTTACTTGCTCCAGAACAACACCAATGTGACTGGCAGAATAGACAGCTGAACCAGAGCAGATGTGGCTTCCTATTTCAGCCCTGCCTCTTAGGGAAATCTTCCGGCTTTTTTTTTTTTAAAAATTTTATTCTCCTTTTAAAACATGGACTGAAGGATAATAAGGTTTAAGATCAAGGTTTAAAATCATCTGGAGGTGGATGAGCACATACATAGAGCACAGCACAGTACCTCAACAAGGACATACTGCCCAGAGCCATCTAAGATATGAGCAGAAGGGCAAGAGAAACTCCAGTGGAGGTAAAACCTCTGCATGAAGTCTTCTTCATTATGAGGACTGAGTGCACAAAAATATGTGAAATGTTTACAGCTTTGTTTGCTTTTCACCTTCCCATTGATCCCAGGATCATGCCATGAAACCAAAGGTAAAAGTCCAGTGGATCATATGATGTGGAACTTGATAACTTGCTGTAACTGCCCAAAGCCATAGCATTTCCAAATCAGAAATACGTGCAACTGATTCTTTCAAAACAAGAATATTTCTAGAACAGATACTGCTTAAATGGATCTCAGTAACACAGAATTTACATTGTCCCTCTCAATGGGATTTCTACCAACTGCCCTGTTTATCCAACACTATAAAAAAGAAAACAAACAGAAATCTGAATTGCTTCTATTATCACTCCAAAGAAATGGCACTGAAAGACTCTTTGTGTTAAATGAGGAGCTTAAGCTGTCAGTTCTTTGAAAAATTTTAAATGGGACTGGGAACTATTTCGCAGTTTTTATTACAAAAGTGTTCTGACCTGATGAGTTCAGAGTAGTAAGCTGTGAACACCAGTCTTAAGAGACTGAGAGTAGTAAAGACTGGATCATTTATAAATAAATGTAATAAGATCACAGTTAAAATTCAGGTCAAAATGCTAAGTCTTTCTAATACCATAGTCAGATCTACTCAATTTTCACCTTCTGCACAAGGAAGAGAGATGAAACTTTGTATTACTTACCACAATGCAGGACATTCTGCCTGCAAGTTTTAAAAACTGCTACATTTCTGTCTCTGTAATCAAAAAAAACCCCAGATTTTGACTGCAGTGAGTTTTGAATCTACATTCCATGCCGGGATATCCCACGTTGGGCAGTTTGATGGATGACTGTAACAGCTAGGGCAAAATTGGTATGTGGAATTGAAACTTTTTGCAAGAGTGGGAGGATTTTAAAATGTTTTATCTAGGCTGATAAGTGTTAAATATATGCTCTTTGACATCTGAAAGCAGACTGGTTCATAAATGCTATTACAATTCACAGAGCACTTCAGAAGCCCCTGGGCAATGGCAATTCATACATGTGAATTGCCAAGAGTAAAGGATGCCAGGTTTCATTTTTGCTGCTTTACCAAAATCCTTCACAGAATCCACTGCTCCACAGCTGAGATCTACAGGACAACTAAGGGAAAGTCTATCTCAACCACACCACAGGAGCTTTTCTCTAAATAACCCAAGCCAGATTACTAGTTTAGTTGAAATAAACTCAAGGAGCTACCTGATTATTCACTCCTGTTTCTACAGTTAATACACAAAGTATTATAAATCAAACCTAGATTTTGGAAGACTTCATGTCTCTATGACTAAAAGTCAAGTTTGAAAAACAAATTCCAGATCCTACCACCATGCAATGTAGATTCGGATCTTTTCAAAGCACAGTCTAATTACCAGTTATAGTAGGAACTCTCACACATAAACCCTTCAATACTTAATTTACAAAGCAACAGTCTGATCATGTTTCACAATGATTCAGGGTAGTGTTAACCTGTCTCAGAAACTGCAAGCTCAAACTACAGCAGGCTTCAGAATCCAGCTTTTTGAAGTGTTTCAGGTCAGTAACATCATTTCATCTGAGGACCATTCTGCTTTAAAGTAGCTCCATTGAATCTCTGCTGCTCAAAGTTATTTCCCTCCAGCAGCAGGAAATATAAATTAAAATGGGTATGTCCTAAAAAACAATGGGCAGCTATTGATCAGGACTGACCTCGTTCACATGCCTGCACATTGACTGGGAGAGACTCCACACACTGCAGAAGTGATGTGGTTTTATCACTGAAGTTCATCAAACATGCTGGCACTGCAGTATCATCCTGCCAGCACCATATGAAGCACGGCTAAGAGGAGACATCAAGAGAAACTAAAATAAAGAAGAAATGATGAGCAATAACAAAGTGGGTGAAATGTTATGACTGAAGATCATCATCTGCTGTTTTTAATTACTGAAGCAGACTTAGCAACGCCGTGCAATATCAAAAGTGCTCACATTCTGTGGGGTAGCCCTGATCGCTTCTGCTTGCCATGGAGGTTGAAGGTGGGCAGAATACAGCCGCATCCATGTTACAACTGGAATGGCCTTTGTAAAACATCTTTTGTTGCTCCTCATTTCCCATCAATGGCACGTGACCAAGAGGACATGTCCCACTGTATCTATGTCAGCTGACTATGCTCATAAGCAGAGGAATATCCATGAATTCCTTCTGTGCAGAGACTGGCTTGTTTGGCAGGAATGAATGCCACGGGCACAGAACTGTAAATGCCTACATGGAGCTGGAGATGGGCACACACAGGTCTCTAGATGATGCTTCAGGGAAGAAATTCTGGGCCCCTGGGAATGACTGTGTAGGAAGATAAAGGACCAGAAGTGTGGAGGTGAGCAAGTCTGAAGCCAGTTGGAGCATGGGAAAAGCAGGAGCATTCAGCTGTGTCCAGGCTGGTCCTTAGAAGCTACAAAGGCCTGAGCTACCAGTTATGCTGAGGGAGAGGAAAACTAACTATTACTTTGTGTCTGCAGTCAAGAAAAACTTCTCTAGCTCCACACCTAAAAGACTGGTCCATCATGGCCCCAAAACACTAATCATGTGACCTAGTTACAAAGTTTTAAGATACCTCTTAAGTTTTGCTAAGAAAGGACCAGCCATGATGTACACAGCTCCACCACTATACCAATACCCCCAAATACATATGCCTTGCTGGGAGGAGCTGCAATTTGGCACTGTTATTTACAAAACACAAGACAGTGGGTATTCAGTGGCTCTCTCCACAAGCCTAAAAAACCCCACCTCATTTAACTGTACATATATTCCACAACCCTAAAAGCACTAAGCTAAAATGAACTCTGCGTGTTAATGAGTGTTAAAATGAGCATTGTGTGTTAAGGACTACCAGTTTTTAAGAATGGAAAAGGCTGAATTTAATGCATGGTTGGATGAAAATTAAGGAAAGGAAACATAAACCTCCGATCATTCTGCAATAAGACAGGCTATGCTTTTATTCCCTTTATTGAAGAGACTCAAGAAAGCATTACTATAAAAACATGTTAAAATGAGAAGGAAATGGCATTTAAAACACCTTCACTTCCTACTTACGGTAGACCTGAGAGCAAGGGGAGCAAACATGTAGGAAGGAGAGTGCTTGAAGAAAGGAATAAAAGCACAGTAGCTGGCACTTCTCTGCAATAACATTATCAGCCTGCTGAGAGCAATTACAATAGTACAGATAGCACTGGCTTTATTGTGACCTTACTGAATTAAATCTGAGGAAAAAAACCTCTGAGATTCAGCAGGGAATTTATTAGAAAATTTTAATGCCAACCTAAATTTGATCCAAAGGCCTCAATATTAAAGGTCATATCCATTACTATATGGTGAGAAACCTTGGATCTCTCTCTGTTCCTGTGTTCCACCCTTTCTCAGTTTTGTTTTCTTTTCTAAGAGTAGGTTGGACTCTCCTTCCCTCAGCTACAGAGCAACCTGTATCAGAGGTACAAGACTGCTATTTACATTTTAAAAAGCCTACCTTGAGCTCTCAAGAGCCCATATTAGTCAGCATAAACATGTGAACACAAGTTTGGATCCTTGCTTTCAATCTCCTCAGATACTCTCTGAACAAAAGAGTCACCCTCTCTTCTCAGCCTATGAGAATATACATTATGGGTATTCATTGCATTCCTTACTTCCTCAGTAGCCCCAGTACTCACTCAGTGCAGGATGTCTGAGAAAAGGAAGAAGGTTGAAACACAAATTTCCTATACCAGGCCCACTTACATTTGAAAATACCCACCTGATGACCTGGTAGCACCTCCAAAGTGCTGGAAAACCTGACAACTGAACTGGTTCTACCTACAGTTCAGGTTATGCTGGCATTAAACATATTTGTGGAGGACAGTGCCTAAAAATTACTTTTTCTGACCTTAACTCACACGAGATTTTACACTCTTCATGCTAACAAGCTGTGGCAAGGTTTTGGTAGTGGGGGGACTACAGGAGTGGCCAATGCCAATGCCAGCTGGCCCCTAGGCAGACCTGCCACTGGTCAAGGTCAAGCCCATCAGCAACAGGAGTGCCTGCAGGGTATTCAAGGAGGGGGAATAAAAGAAACCCTGCACAATTGCAGCTGGAGAAAGGAGGGAGAGTGTGTGAGAGAAACAGCCCTGCAGACGCCCAGGACAGTGAAGAAGGAGGGCAGGAGGTGCTCCAGGTGCTGGAGAGAGATTCCCCAGCAGCCAGTGGTGCAGAGCATGGTGAGGCAGGATGTGCCCCTGCAGCCCCTGGGGGAGTGGAGATCTACCTGCAGCCCCTGGAGAGCCCAAAGGTGGAGAAGGGGAATGCCCAAAGGAGGCTGGAACCGCAGAGGAAGGGCTGGAGGAGGCTGTGGAGCCATGGAGAGGAGCCCACAGTGGAGCAGGTTTGATGGCAGGGCTTGTGACCCTGAAGGGCTGCACCCCCTTGGAATGATTCACCTTGGAGAAGTTCAATGAAAGACTGTTTCCCAAGGGAGGGATCCATGCTGGAGCAAAGGAAGAGTGTGAGGAGTCCCCCCTGAAGAGGAGGGAGCAGCAGAGACAACATGAACTGAGCACAGCCCAAATTTCCTGTCCTCTGTGCCACTGGCAGGGGAGGAGGCAGAGAAAACTGGGAGTAAATTCAAGCCTGGGAAGAAGGGAGAAGTGAAAGGAAGGTGTTTTTAAGATTTGGGTTTGTTTCTCATTACTCTTCTCTGATTTTATTGGTAATAAATTTTACTAATTTCCCCAAGAGCCTGGTTTGCCTGTGAGGGTAATTGGTGAGTGATCTCTCCTTGCCTTTATCTCAACCCACGAGCCTTTCTCTGTATTTTCCCTCCTCTGTCCAGCTGAGGAGATAGAGAGGCTTTGGTGGGCACCTGCTGCCCAGTCAGGGTCAACCCACTGCACAGCCAACTAAATTTAGTTTCATATACACCTCAGGTACCTTGGCAGGTTTGAAACCAAAAGCACAAACAGAGTTTGAATGCCATTAAAAGGTCACACTTCTTAAAGACTTGTGTTCACACATTCCTATTAGACAGAGATGTGAATGACCTCTAGCTCAGAACGTGTGCAGCATTACCCTTCACAAAGAGACTGATTGCTTTAATGTGATTTGATTTGGTAACTGCTGTAATTTTGTTCATTAGATAGCTGTTCCTTATCTGTCTTGTCTCATTCAAAAAGCAAAGGAGAGGCTTAATTTCTTATAACATTTGCAAGAAGTCAGCAAAATGGCTGCTAGACTAAACTGGAAATACTTAATAGTCTTTTCATATAAAAGCTAGCCTTGATGTTAGAGTACAGACATCATTGACAAAATCTCTGGGTTTGATTTTTTTTTTAGGACTTGAGTAACACATGATTTCAGTTAGTAAGAAGAGGATAAGAACTGCAGAAATAGAAATTTCAGTAACAACACCACGTAGGATGGCATCAGACTGCAGACTAAGTGTTTAACTCATCTGCTTGCCAGCCATTTCCTCTTAAACAAGTTCAAAGAACTGAAGTAATAACTATTAATCTATTAATAACAGCTTTCAACTAACAGGACCTTATTAGAAATACAGAAAAATAGAGGACTAAGCTAGAATATTATATGAACATGGAGATGGGATAGAGAAGAAGAAAGGCAAGAGGAATGGGAATGCAGACATATCTGATCCTGAACTGCTCAAATGACAGGGAATTTTGCTAACTGCATCAAGATTTGGATGTTTAAATCAGTCCTTTTGTTTCCTGGGACTGAGAGTCTGGTGAATTTTTTACTCATCCCTTGATAAAGAGGATTTGTTATCCTCAGACATATATTCTTTTCCTACTCTTTCAACTGATTAAAGAGGTTAGTCACATTCATTCTACAGCTCCTCCAACTCCTCACCTGCTCTTTCCCAATATAAACATTTACCTTTCTAAGCTCAGTTTCAACTTAAGCAAATGGTGTATCTGTCTTTTCCTATCCTGGTGTTCACACTGGCTCTCACTTACTTAGAAAATAACAGCATTAGCTACTAAGTCTTTCTTCTCTGTTCATTAGGCAGGGTTTTTAATTTAGTATTGTCTTTGATGTAGCCAATAAAACATGGTAAGACTGGCACAATGTGATCAGCATCCTGCTGATTTGCTCCTCCGAAATACTGCTGCTTGGGTTCAAAGGGGACAGAGAAGAGAGTGAGGTAGATGATAAAGGGATAGATTATCTGAGATAGATGGTGTTTTAAGACTAGGAATATAATGCCTTAATTCCTGCTCTAAGCATATCTTGTGAACCTGGGCAAATAATTTAGTTCCCTATGAGCCCAAGTCTTTAAATACCTGATTAAACAGAGCTAACCTCCTTAATTTCCACCTCAGTATCTTAAAGACATTGGTGAAATGCACAGATAAAATCAGGCTCCTTCTGATTTTAAAGGAACAATAGTACCAGTAATTCTCTCTGCCCTCTGCCTTGCCTGGACAGCTGAGAGAATGGAAAAAGTCCCAGCTCTGACAAGACCCTAGAGATTACATAACAAATGTATGAGTATTGTCATACTCACAGAATTATTAGTAATAAAATGAGCACTTTGAAAATACTTACTTCCTTTTTTCACCCATAAAGCACCCATACATGTGGCTAAGGCACTGTCAATGGGCTAGTTCTTCAGTGTTATTCTACAGCACGACTTTGCATACCAATTTTTACTCCTCTTCCCCCATGAGCATACATACATCATTTTAAAAGCAATTTACAACATGTCAAACTGCTTAAGGAGACTCTTAAAAATCTAATGTGTGAAGTTAACCATTGGCATGATTTATTATTGAAGTTCCACTGTTATAACTTGACAATTAAGAAATATTGATAAATGTAAACACATTATTGATGTCAATTAAAAAGCACAAGATTGATGAACCTCCCAGAGGTATACTGGTGCAAACAGAGAGTAATCACTCCCAGTAAGTATTCACTACTGACAAATGTGTATAGAAATTAGACTTCAGAGAGACAAAAAGTAGCTTCAATTAAAATTAAGATAATTTGAACATAGAACCAAAGTTAACAACAAAAATCAACAACAAAATCCACAGAATTACAAGATCTGTATTAATGTAAAAAGGCTAAGTGATTAAGTCATGTAATGCTCTCCTCAACCACACATTTGGGCAAAAATATGGTTAAAAATTACCAAAAGAACTGCTCAGCAAGTGAATTATGTTCACAGGAGAAAAACTACGAATGGATTGTTTAGCCACCACACTACAATATTGATAACTGCCCTGGTGAGAGGCAAGATATTATTTTCACAGCATAAACAACAGATCTTTGTTCCAAACTCTGCATTTATGTACTTTTCTATGGATGACCAAATTATAAAAGTGAGCTCAAAACTCTGCTTACTAATGGTTCACTTCCTGCAAGGCAAACAGCCTAGGAAGGACATTCAGGCAGCCCATACCTCGAAGGGGGCAAACATATATCTGACATACCCTAGAGAGAGTAACAACAGGAATCAGCCAAGCCTTGATTTAAATGTGACTGGAAGAGTTGAAGCTCCTTTTTTTCTTCTTCTTTTTCCTTGCTTTCAGAATTAATGTACTGGCATAATGCCTGTCACCAAGATGAAGGGCACTGCAGCTATAGCTTTTAATGGCCAAAAAAAACCCAGGCTCACCTCAGAAAGCACAGAGCTAAAGACAGCAGCAATGCACCAAGCACCAAGGAGACTGCGTAAACACTAATTAAACTTCTCTCTACACTCGGGTCTGGAACACAGCTTTCCCTGCTCAAACTTCCAAGGGCTGCATGAGACATGCTGGTGTTGGAATCTAGCAACTTTCTTCCCAAAAAGTTGGCCTTTGTAACAACTTCATGGATCAAACACGTTTCCTTCAAATACAAGCAGCTTACTAGAGACACTAGACAGAACCTGAATAACTGCAAGAAAAGGTAATATTGAAACATATACATCAAAGGTAAAGCTGCTTTGTTTGAAAGAGCTTTTATGAAGGCCATACAAGTTTACTGTCAAAATAAAACCAGATCACTGTGCTTTTAGCTGGCTGCAAATTCAGTCAAATGGTATTATTGACAGACTCCACGTTTGATGCTATGACAAAGCACAGGGGTATTCAGTGGACCCCCAGAAGACTCCAATATGTGCAGACACACCAGGCACAGAGGACAGGGAAGAAAGCTTCCCTTGCTTTCTAATTTTTTTTTAAAGTAACTGTCTTTTTTCAGATTCTTATTAAATGCCAATTAACATCATTGGATTTTATAAACAGCTTTCATTTCGACAAGCATTTTTAAAATCGAAAACAAGGATCACCTCTGCAACTGCAATAATGGAAGAGTTTTAGTGACTGAGCCAACAGAAGAAGCATGAAGATGATAAAATGGGGAAATAAAAAGCACTCGTGAAACCAGATTCTTGGAGCAAATAGGACAAACATAGTTCTTTGCAGACTGTCCTTATGTTGAGAATGAAGAAGAGAATAAATTCTTTAGACTTGACAAACTAACTGTGAAAGAAACAAAAATAAAAGGCACCTGATTTAGAGTGGCGGGTGAAGATTTTACAGCACATTTTCAGTGTGCTGAGAAGCATCTGAAAGGCCAGGAAAGGATGCAAGTAGCTTAAGGAGGACCTAAAACGCCTCCTCCTCCTTTTGTTAGCTGTACAGGGAAAAACTCTTAACTGTAATAATACTGAGAGGCTGATGACTGAGCAGGGGGGGCAGAAAATGTCATTAAAAAACCCCACTGCACCACAGCTACTGGAATAGGTGACTTGTTGGATAGTGAGGGCATCAACATTGACATCATCATCCTGAATTACACACTGAAGGTCAAGGGCAGCAGAACACGGTTCTGGGCATCAGAGGCATCAGATAAGTGTGTCAAAGCTCCTCCTGGTGGGAAGTGTGACTGCTCAATTGCTGTGCCATTGAACCAGACACTGTCTCCTTTCAATAAGCAGGACAAAAACCAGGAAGGAAAGTTTACTGAGCAAGGGAAAAGAAACAAAACAACAGCAGATTAAAAAGCAACCAACAAACGGTGTGAGACATCATTGCTGTAATAGCAGGACTCTTGTTTCTCTTACTGTTTTCAGAAGTCCTCGAAAGAGCAATCCCTGTAATTTCCTCAAGGTCCAGCTGTACATAAAAATGGTTTACCCCTGAAAGGGGATGCTCGTTGAGAGATCAATGCTCTGATGAGAACATAAGTCACAATACATACATAAGGCTGTTACAAGGTTACAGATTTCATAAATAACACACAAAATTGTCATACTTCTCCTTTTCCTACTCAGTAATAAAGAGATCCTCTAGCAGCAGACAGGACAGAGCAAGAAAGATGAAAAGTTACTCAGAGGTTAATATACTTCAATGCAAGAACTTCAGACTTCAAACCCTCCCTCAACGGGCCCCACTGCAAACCAGACTGACAGGCATCAAAGCAAGATCACACAGTCAGATTAGTAACACAGAAGTAATTTGAGCTGTGATCAAAACTTCAGCACTTCTGCTTTCCCTCTCTTCACACTGTTTTTCATTTGTACCAAGACACACGTGCACTTGCTGATACCTCAATTGGAAGAAGCCCCCTTTGTTTTGCTGCAAGAGCCACCCCTAAGAACCCTATTCATTCACACACTGGGCTGAAGCCTTTGAGACACCAAACACGTGGCAGATGAACACATCTGCCTGAAAATGTGAGCTCTCCTTGCTTCTGGAGCTTTCCTCAGCACAGAATGGTTTGTGCTGCTGTTTCAAGGAGCTACTGACCAGCCAGGCTGATAAAGCTCACTCTTTTCCACGTGGAAGTTTACACCTCACATTTGCCTGATTGGATGTGATATAGTGCCAGGCCAAATTGCTCACCAGAAACAAGTCCTTCTCCTGTCCTTCAGACAGCTCTCTGTGCAACAACATCAGATGCTCGGATCTCTGGATGCATTATATAACTACTGCTACTATTTATGATAAGGCCCCGACCTCACTGGATTAGCATTAAATACATGTAACCAAAATAATGACAGCTCTTTATGACAGATAATTAGAGTATTTTAAAGGCAGCTGCCAACACTCAACATTCTTTTTTATTTTTTTAAGAAAGGTTACTGCATACATCAAATGCTGTGTTTTACCCTAAGCCAAGATCAGAAAGACAAAGTTTCATTCTACCTCTGAATCACCTCTGCTGATGACCTAAAAGTTACTTTCCATGCAGGGTCTGCTTTGGTATTTAATATCACGGACAGAACCTGCCACTTGTAGTTTAGTCAGCAGAGCAAACGGCAGCAAATCACTTGTGAAAACACAACCTTGTTCTCCATCAGGAGAGTTAAATGAAAGCTGAAGGAGTGACACTGTTCTGGAGACTCACCCAGGTGGAAGCTGGAGAGCCATGCCAGCTGAAGACAAGCAAAATGTCTAGTACACTTCCTGCACCCCCAGATGCCAGGAGATAAGCTGGTAGGACAGCTTGGGACTTTGGGCATCTGTTACAGTATTCCACATCTCCAAAGCCAGCCTGCATGCCAGGGTGAAAAAGGTACCTGAAAAGGCTGGCCAAAGGAGACCTCACTGCTAACAAGTTCTGTGAAAGCACAAGTTCTGATTCATCTGTCTGTTTAAATGTACCAAACCTTTTTCAAAGTGACTTCTGTGACATCTTTTTCTTTGTTCCTCCTCCCTTTTAGCCCCCAAAACCTTGCACATAAAATGCATTTACTTTTCTACTGGAATACAAGACCAGAATACCTCTGAAATTACTGCCTCCCAATTTCAATTTCAAGCTTTCTCTTGTTTACTAAGAGACAGGTATTATCCATCCTATATTATACATTCCTCCACCTGTATCTGTGTCTCTTTCCAAGTAAAGAGCACTGAAACATAATATATGTTAAAGATTTCTGTTGCTCTCTTAATCATAATTCTTCCTGGTAGGTTATTCTTATAAAGAAATTTTCAAACTGCATTTAAAGTAAGTGCAACTTGAACATTTAAAGGACCTTAAGGAAGAGAAAATACCGAAAAATATCACCCCAAAGATCTTTGAAATTAAAAAAAGAAAACAACAACCAAACCCAACAGACACAGAAAAATCCCCCACAATGGTTTCTACACTGTAAGACAGCTGATGGAAATTCAGTTTGTGGCTCTGCCACAATAGTCCAGTGTAATTTTGGTAAATGCATGTAAGGAACCAACCAAGTGAGAATTCATGATCTGAGAGGCTCATGCCAACCATTTCCTAAATTCTAGATGCCATTCCAAGGACTTAGAAGTGCATAGACATCATGTACTGACTCCATAAAGCTGTTTTAATAGGCTTTGTCCATTGTTTGATTATGCCACTGACTTCCTGCTCTTCTCCTGTGAATGAGGCATTTGAAAACTTCATTTTGCACTTGCTTTGACTACCTAAATGGCTCAAGAGATAAGAAATGTTCTCTTTGCATAATGTTGGCTCTATCCTGGTTGGAACAGGAGGTCTAATTGCAATAAAAATATATGACACAAGTAAAAAACCCAACAAACTTCCAAGGACACTCTTCTTATCTAAGAGCTGTAAGTCTACAATTTTTTGTAGAAAAATGGATATTTGCCATAGTGGAGCTGAAAAAAAAAAATCAAGTAAATTAATCTGTGATTTTAAAACTGCCTTGCAGTGAGAAGCTTGATAAGAGGAAATCATATTAGAGCTCCAACATAATTGTCTGGCAGCAGGAAAACATGACTTGCCAATACCACACACATTCCTGAATGTTCCTGTGCTCAAGGAGCTTTTCCTGCTCTTCTTTCCTCTTGGCTTCAAAATTGCTGCCATCATAAGGAAATACATTATACAGTATTTTGCAACTTTCTTACATGTTCATAAAAATTAGACAGAAATATGACTTGTAGCCTGAAACTGAAAGTACTACCAAGATTTTTGATAATGAACCTTCTCCTGCAAAGGGCATCCAGCCCATAGTGCTCTGCAGAATAAACACAACTATGTTCAGATAAACAGAATATTTCTTAAAGTTTGATAAGAGACAGTTCCAATGTCACTCACAACTGTGTAAAATGGTAGCAGTCCCCTAAATAGTCAACAAAATGCTTTCAGTCTGGAAACACACACACCTAGATATTTACTAATTTACCTACTGTCGTTGCAAATCAAACACAGGATTACTAGAAGTGAACTATGGAAAACAATGGGAATAGTTGCTGCTCAGTGGGTGAGCAATCAGCACTAAGATAGTACTTTTACCTCTTGGTTTTTAAAGTAACTATAATTGAAATTGCTTGCCATGATAATATTTATTAAGTATGCTTTAATATTTATGCCATTTTGATTCACAAAAAGTTTCCTAATGCTATGGCTATAATATCAGCAGTTCATAATAACAGGAGTGCTGTGTTAGTCCACTCATTCAGTATGATTTCCACTTCCATTCAACTGTTACTCAAATTCATGATATTGCCAAGGTAAGATACTGCCAATAAACACCTCAAGAAGGCCCAGTGCTTGGCCACACACAGCTGCACTGGCAACTTGGCTTGCTAAGAAACAAAAAGAAGAAAGATCCAGAAGAACTGTTCTTATTTAGCACAGACTTCAACACAAGACCATACTAGTAATTTTGAATATGAAGAAGCATAAGAATATGAGACACTAAGTATGACACAGGCTTTTATCAAGGCATAGTAATGAAGCATTTCATTAAAAGAAACAGAGCTAAAGTTACTACAAGCAATGAATATTTCAAGGATTAGAACCTACTTTACAACATGCTGCAAACATGAAAAATGCTGCATGTGCTCCACAGCTCTCATTACCAGTGGAACCTTTCTAATAGAGTTCTCATGCTTCAAACCTACATTCCTTCATTCTTTTGCACATCTGAAGGGAGCAGTAAGAGGGGTCAAGCCTGAAGAAAAACAACCCAAACTCAAAACAAAAGTTCATCTATCCCCTTTATAAAAGCACTGATGACCAGGCAGCTGTAAAGGAAGCAGATCCACATGTCCTGACTGACCGCTCATGGCACATTTCTTGTCTCCCTGCTCAAGGTTTGTGCAAACTGTGCTTCTCATCAGTCTGGATTATTTAAAGAGACAAATAAAAGCTGTGAAATATCAAAACTGTGTTATCGAAGAGTACTGTAATTGTGTGATGTCAAAACCAGTAAAATTGATAATAAAGTCTTCAGAGCTGCCAGGAAAAACAAAATAATCCAAGATGACTGGTAGTTTCCAGCTACAACATAAAACTGAGGAGAAAGTCTTATGGAGGAGTATGTAAGAATGAGATCTATAAATTAAAACAAGGCTTTAATCACAGCACACAGGTCTAATACAAGTTTTGAATTTCATTTTTATATTTTCATTTAACTTGAGAGACAGCATGCCACAAAGAAAACTACTTCAAAACACTCAGTATTAGCCTGTCTTCAAAGTGGCTCCTATAAATCTTACATTTCAGCAGCAGCAGCACATTTCAGTGCAAATTCTCCTGCCGCTCCCACACTCCAATGGTAATGGAAACTCACAAATGAAGTCATATTAGCACAGCTGGGGGATGGCTGCTATGAAAATCCTCAGAAGACCCCAAGACTTTGCCTCAGAACTTGTGAAAACTTTCTGTTCCAAACTTGCTGGTGAGGATGTGATTCTCACACCTTTCTTTACAGGAAAGACACCACAAATCATGTTGTTTACGCAGCAAACACACACACACAGAATCTTTACAGTGTTGACAAAGAATCAGAGTTGTTCCTTCCTTTAGCCAGACTATTTTGAAAATCGAACCCAATAATAAGCAGAGGAGCACCAAGGCAGAGATGAATGTTCCTCCACGCTTTTCAGCATTATACAGCTACTTTTATAACACTGAAGCAAATTGTACAGTGACTGACATGAACAAAATGACAGTAATCTGTCACTATTTCACATTTTCCACGAGGCTGATTCAAATAGTTATTTATGAACCTTATACTTCAATGGTCACTTTGATGACTCAACCATAAATTAGAATGTAAAGTGAATCTAAATTTGATTTTAGAGTAACAACAAATTGTCAGCAAAGAGGGATATTATTTAATTTCTACCGACATACTATGAAAAAGTCAGCAATACCAAGATGATCTACATCATAATAAACCCCAAATGTAGCAAAAAACTCTACACTAGATCTCATGTTTGCTTCAGTGCTTCTGCATTTAAAAATAAAGGCACTTTATATTATGCTTGGTTAGTTTTAAATATAAAGTCTTCATAATGTCAGATGACTTCATTACTGGGATCTTCAATTAAACAGGGAGGAAGAATGAATTTTTTTCCAGAGAGCATGATGAAATTTGACAGCAAGTAAATATTAATATGAATTTAGAAGCTAAGGTTTTTAATAGTCCTGATGAAAAAGTGACTTTAAATAAGGTGTAGCTATTTTTACAATATTTATCTCTTGCTTTACAGTTGAAATTAAGATGACAGAGACCTAACACAAATTCTGCTAAGCACAAAAGTTCTCAATTTTTGCAAAGCAAATAAAATCTTTATTACTTAAACATCAAGTCCTGCAGGGATTCCTGTAAAAAATTACCTTGATAAAATAATTTTAACAGATAATTTTTTGTTGAAAAGTTCCACTGTGTATTATATTACTGTGTGTGTGTTACTGCCTGCTACTCCTGCAACCATGTAAGATAAACCCTTCCAAAACTAAGTGCAGAATTTCTAGAAGTGCAACATTTAAGAGATACCTCAACATAAGTGTCACTGCTTTAGCAGTATCAAAAATGGGAAGTTGTGTCAGTGTCTTTAATATTCCTTGCTTTTCAAGTCTACTTTTCCTGAAATTCTTACCTGGAATGATAATAAAAGGTGATCCAATTTAAAACTTTAACAATCTGGTTTAGCATGTTGGAGAAGCCCCTTAAATAGCTGAGATTTGAAACAAACATGCAAAACCCTTTGGGTTTACCAATAATTGAGGCCATTCTGAATTATTCTGGTATTATTCCCAGTATACAGTAACAAGTGCACAACAGAAGGATAGCTACTTAATGCCATTTCCTTGACAATACCTGATTATAATATATTTAAGATCACAGAATATGCTGAGTTGGAAGGGACCCACAAGGATCATCAAGTCCAGCTCCTGGCCCAGCACAGGAGCATCCCCAAGAGTCACACCATGTGCCTGAGAGTGTCACCCAAATGCTTCTTGAGCTCTGTCATGTTGGTGCTGTGACCACTGCCCTGGGGAGCCTGTTCAGGCTCTTTTCAGAAAGTTGGCAAGTTTTAATTTTAGCAAGGCTTTATCTTAGCAAGAATTACTCAACATCCAACTTAGAACTTTTACAATTTTGGCTCATAGAACCAGTGAGAGCCAAATTCTACCCACACCAAGTCAGGCTACTCCAAACATTAAGGTACTACAATTCAGCATTCTCATTTCAGCACCCCAGATACACACCTATAAGGTGGGAACAATATTTCCCACCGATTTCTCACCTACTTTGCAAATGAATTCTTTTCAGAAAAAGGAAGGGCTTGCTATTATAAGAGTTGTGCCAAGTAGGTCCTTTTTCAGACATTTTGTAACAAAACTAAATTCAGAATTCAGGCACCCATTTCACAGCAAACCAGTTACTGTGGTGGTGTAATTCATTCTTTCCTAATTTATCAAAGATACATTCTTACCCACAACCATAACAGAGCGTTTTCTGACATACTGACAGGAATTCATTTCAACTACAATCTAGAAGTATTTTTCTGTAGCATTTTGCTGTGGGAGATCCCACATGCCCAGGCTGTTACCTCCTTGATGCACATTTCTTTAAGAGGCAGAATTTGACCCAGTGTATTCTTTTCTCTTGCCACCCCCGTGCCAGATGCACTGCTCCTGTTTGAACTCACTGAATCTGAGGCCAGGTGGATGCCCAGCCAGAGGGCCTAAATGAAGCTAATCCTATTGTATGATGCTATTGGTGAGAACCCAGCACCAAACCCTCAAAAAACCCTGTTTTGGCTGGAGACTGGCAGTGTTAAGTGCATTAACATAGCAGAAAATCTGACTCCAAATCACCCACTTTATGCTATAAATATCTGCCACTGGCTCTGTGCTGGTGATTTCCCCTTGAGTGGGGACACTTTTCAAGGCAAGGCACCCCTTAAGGCTGAGAGATCCCTCACCTGACACCAGACATCAGTGACATTTTTGGCTTGCATGTAACATTTAAGACGCAGCAATCTTAAGCTGTAATCTTTGCATCCCATACTAACTTTAAGTGTACTACAAAGTGAAGTCTTGACCATCAATCTATCTGTAATCATTCAGTATTTTAAAAACATAAATTCACTGACTAGAACTCAATAAACTAATTACTAGGTCAGGTTTGTACAAGTGATACCTGACTCTTCTTCTGTGATACCCCTTTCTTCATTTTCTTCTTCCTGGAGAATATTGGATATTAAGGCTCTTCAAGATAAAACCTCAAAAATAAGAGCTGAAAATACTAATTATCACCTACAGATAGGAGAAAAAACACCCCAACATTTAAATGTAAATGCACCATAAAAACCCAATCTGAATTGGTTTTGAGAAACAAAATACAAAAATAGCAATGTTTGGGTTAAAAAAATATAGAAAAAACTATGGTAGCACAAAACACCACCTGTTCCTGGAAGAAGAAATGCCAAAAGAAATAATTTAACTTGCACCAAAGTATTCATAATTGTCAAATCAAAGGGCCTGGCTTCCTACTGAAACAAGAATCCATCTAACTGACCTGCAGGTTGTCTAAAGATGCATGTTGGAACAAACCATGGAGGAAGAGGTGCACATATTCACTTGCTATTTAATAAAAGTACTATTGAGCTCTGACTGGGCAGATTTTGCAAGCAGGAACTGCTTCAGCATTGCAGGTACCCTCAGAGTTCAGGCATAGAAACTTGTAGACAGACAGTGGGTATGTATGAGAAGGTAGAAAGGATCTGAAGTTCAACAAACTCTACTTCATGTCTAAATGACATGGTACTAGTGGAAGGAACAGAGATGTTATAAACACTATTCAGACAAGACAAATATTGCCAGTGACTCAAATTTTCCAAAGCAAAATGTATCATGCTATTTGGACACATTTAACCAGCATTTACTTGATTCACTGCAGGATTTTCTCGTTCTAATTCTGTATCAGGACATAGGAAAAAACAAACACAGGAGAAGGCAAGACTGTTTGGAGTGAGTGTCACAGTCAATCTTCCAAACCTATGATGTGAGGAGGAAAGGCTGAGGAAAGGAATATAACACACATGAGCTAGAGGAAACAGATTCAAAGGAAAATGAGGGCAGAATAGAGAAGCAGAGTGGACACAGCAAAACAAAGAGCAGAAAAGGTAACGAGAGCATATAAACTTTTGGCAGCAAGGCCTGTTCCAGTTAATGGAACAAACAACTCAAATCTCCCTATTGCAACCATCATGCAGAAACAGATGTTTCCCACGATTTCAAACTCAGACACACAAAAAACAATGTTCACCCAGAGATGTTTTGAGCAAGGATCTATTTTTGCCATCTCTAGTGGCATCAACAGTTAACTGAGGAGGGTACAACTCTTAGGTAAAATGAGAGAGACAAACATACCTGTCGACGAATAACCTCTAGGTTTGCTTTGGCTTTATTCACTAGTTCTTCTATTTTTTCAGAATCCTTTATATTCTTGTTTTCTCTGAAGGCATCTCTTATCCTTCTGATGGCATACGTTCTAAACAAAAAACAATAAGCAGATGTGTATTCATAAATGTGCCACAATTTATGACATTTTGCTATTCCTAAAAACATGCTGATGTAAAGAAAAAAAAAAGCATACACATATTTTGCCCAGTTTTAGACATGTATCTTTTAATTCATGGTCTTGTCTTGCCATAGTGGAAAAAGTGTCCAGACTCTTTAATTAAAAAAATTAGTGGTTTTACTGGAAGTTGTTGAGTTGTTGTAGAAACATTTCATATTTCACATACCAGTCCAGTCCTTAGTGCTATAACAATACTGTTGGATGCCTGGCGTGGATACTGCAACATAACAAAAAGCCTCAAGAACCAGAAAATCCAGAACCCCAGATTATTTTGAATCAGTATTTTTATTCTTAACCTGCATATTCTAAAGGACACTGAGCTAATCACTAAATATATTATACATTTTAACCTGACCTGATGTTGTAAGCTAGCAGTGAACAAAGGCAGACTGATGGACCAGCCATAACAAAAAGGGATCCTTCCGTGTCGGCCTCTCCTTGCCTCGGTCCAACACCTCCTCATTCATTTCCCCACTAAGAAGCAATAACAGGACATGATTTCTGCTTTCAGAGGAAGATCCAAAGCTGCAGCTTTCTCTGAATCTTGCCCTTTCTTTCCAACTGCAAAGTTCTAGGATACTGCTCAATGCAAAACAGGGCCAATTTCCACATTAAAATAAATTTTTCAGACTGAGCAGTAGATACTTTCATTCCATGGATCCTTGGGAGGGGCAGGAGAAATGGCAGCAAAGTGATCCTGCTCAGCTGCCTCCATAGTGTCCCAATTCTGTTCCACCATATCACATCACGATCACTTTTACCCCAGAAAGTAAAACCCTACGTGTGGCACTGAAAGGAAACAAAAGGTTGCTGCAAACACCACAAATAGTTTCATATTTCAACAACCCTTTTCAGTCTTGTGTAACAGTGGAACTTGACAGACAAAATTGTCTAAAACACTATGATAAAAAAAAATCTTAAGATGATGTTGCAAAACAAAATTTTGGGGGGGAGGAGACTGAACAGGGGAAAGGAAGAAGAAGATGAACAGCCAGCAGCAGTGTGTTCCATTAGATGGTGCTCTCCAGCTCCTAATGCAGCTTTCCCCAGGCGAGCAGTGCACTTTGTCTCTGAGCTCATCAATAACACATTGCAATGGCAGGGTGTGGAGTGCCACTCTGCTGCCGCACACCGGCAGATGGTGCGCGCTTTTAATTAGGGCCTGCTCACCTATAATGTGACACTGGGGTGTGGGAGCGAGCGAGTGTGTGTGTGTTTGGATGGGGGGAGTTAATAGAATGTATTAAAGATGGAAGCTCATTCCCATCTGCAGCTGCTGTCCTAGCAAGATTTGAAGGGGAAGCTGATTATTTCTTCTAGAAAAGAAACAACCCCAAATCATTAAGATGTAGTGTTGGTAATGGATTGATTTCGAATCACTCCACATACATATGTAGGGTTAAACTGTGCAGAAACATAACATTTCCTTAAAGGACAGGTTTCTAAGATATATAAAGACTAACACTTACATATTTAGCTTAAAAGAATAAACAAGTACCCATTAGTGGCTACAAGTCTTTCAAAATGCAGTACAAATGAGTAAATGCTGTCTACAAAAAAAAAAGATACATGGGACAAAAGCAAATTCTTGTTCAGTGTAACACCTACAGACTGGTGGGTTTTGGGTTTTTTAGACATATGGTGCATTAATTGTTACAGTTTGTCTCTCTTCCTCTCATTACAGTCAACAGTTGTTGAAAAAGAAGACAGACATACTTAGAAAACAGACCCATTTCTATCTATAATCAGAGAGTTGCACCAGTGTTTACCGTTTACAATTTCTTTAAACCGTTATGAACATTTAACACCCAAAGGAAGTTATTTTACATAGCTTTTAACACAATCTTAATTCTACAGTTAAATCAATGCATTTCCAGTATTCTCTAAACACACTTTAAAGACCAGCTCTGTATCCTGACACTGCTCTTTAACAAGGTTACATTGAGATGCAATATATCACTTAAAATAAGGATGAGCTCAACTCAAAGCTCAAACCCAATACTGTAGAAACTGTAAAACATCCTTTCTTCCCCATTGAGAGGTGCCAGAAGAACATTTTACCAATATTCAAATTCTTTAAAATGATATAAAAAGTCTTAAGATATAAACAAACTGGAAGGTTTGATGTGGGTTTTTCTGAGTGTTTTCTTTTCTTCTAAACAACAGCTTTTTATATGCCACACCAGTTGTGAGCAGTGTCAAATCCAGATCTCAACACTCTCTACACTTCAAGACTTTCTGAACTGAATATGCACCAAAAGCAAGAACTACCCTAAAAACTGTGATATTGCTTCAAGTCCACAAAAAACTGAGCTCTTCTGAAAGTACAGTAGTGTGTGTAAGTAACATACAGCAAAGACACACATGCTGTGAAATGAACTTGTTCACTCAGATATGTATCTGCTGGGGGTTTTTTAGAGAGCACTGCTCCAAAATTCTTCTGGCTGCAGAACAGAGTGGTCAGCTGAGCAGCTACTCTAATGGAGTGTATTTTCAGTTCAATAAGCATAAATACTAAAACCAATCATGTAGTATTTGAAGGCACAGCTCAAAGTGCCAGTGGCAGGGAATATATGGTTATCTTTATAACACTTTACAGCGCTACCCCAAAAGCACTATCTGAAGACAGAGTGACAGATGAAAGGCAGACTGGCAACTGAACTGGTAGCTGTACCTGATGGATGATCCAAGGGGGCTCTAAGGAATGGAGGGCAAACAGACAGCACTGCAACAAGTTTAACCCAATGTGAGTGAAAAGAGCTGCTGCAATTCTCCCACCCTCCCTGGAGGGCACAAACCCTCCCTCTCAGACCAGCACAGTCAGTGTGATTTGGCCCCAGGTGAGCCAGACCAACTCAGGAACCTGACAGAAGGCCTTTGTACTACAGGAATTCACTTCATTTTTTTCTTACTTTGTTTTTTTTTTTCCTGTTTTCAGATTAGAGAGCTTCATAGGCTCTGCATGGGATTGGATGAGTATCAGCACTGAGGAGCAGGGAATACAGCAGTACTGATTGTGATGGATCCAGTTTGCAATTGATCCCTCTCAGAAAGGCCAAGCAAGTCACACAAACAAAGGGGACTCTCTAGTGAGAAGGTACCACGTAGGCCCCCTGGAGACACAGAATGGGAAAGCTATTTTGGATACAGTACACTCAGAGAGCTCCTACAGATCTTCAGGAAAGGTCTAACTCCTAATGCTGTAGCATTCATTTAGAAATATAATTTAAATGAAAACTCAAAACTCCATTTCACAATGCACTATTTCCCTCACCATTCTTTGAAAAAAGATACTGAAAAAATGGCTGAAGGAGGCATTTTGCTTTTGTCCTCCCAGTGCACTGCAATTTTAACAGAGAACACCTCTGATTTTATCTTCTTTAAAGACTTTCCAGCGAGCCAGTGACAGCAGCACCCAAGTGAGTGTCCAGCTGAATATATTCACTCAGCACTCTCTTACTACACACATCCAAAGCACTTTTTGCAATCCCTGCTCACGTGCACCTGCCACACAATTATTCCCCAATTCAAGCAGAAGGATGCACTCCACGGGTAACAGGCTCGGTGTGATGGCTGCAGCCCAAAGCCACCCAGGTGAAAATAAAAGTAGAAAAATAGAAAGAGTGGCTGGGGGTTCATGCGAGAACAACGCCAGGGCCAACACATTTCCACACACCCACAGGCACTGGGCACTACCTGCTAATAGGAGACAACAGTGCCTCCAAACAAGCAAAACCACAGAGAAAACAGGCTCCACCTTCAAAGAGTGCCTTTTTTCCTTCTCTGAAGCACAATCAAAGACCTAACGTGTGTCCTTATAAAAATGATGCCTGTAAAAAGCAAAGTCTCAAGCAATGACTATTAGAGAAAAATGGAATTGCAACAGAGGTATTTCAGAAAATAATATCTGCTTGGGGATTTAGATACTTTTATTTCAAAATGTTTACTTATGTCACACTTGACTGAAACAAAAAACAAAAATCTTAAGCCAGAGTGTAAGAAAAGAAGGTGAAACATCACACAAACAGTTGCTTTTGAAATACACAATACCACGCTTCCAAAATAAACCCGGCCAAGCAATGTCTCTCTCAGCACCAATTTGCATTTACCAGTATCACAACATGCTAAAGGCTCGAGTCTTCTTTCCAAGACATGTTTACAAACACGTTGATGTCTCATCTTTGCCATTGTCAACAAATACAATGTATTAATAGATCCCATCACAGCCACAGGCAATAAACACACTGTGAAACACAATGGCTGTTTCAAGTTGTTAGTCACTGAGTGAGCAGCAAAGACACAAGAGGAGGATTGTGGTAGCAAAACACAGACCAGCAGGTTACAATATTCAAGACTTTCAAAAAAGGTCTAGAGTAAAATGCGTTTTTCCTTATTAGCTTGAGTTGTAGTTTTTAAATTAAGGCAAGGGATCTGAAGCCAACCTCTAGGAAGTCCACTGGTGTTAATAATTCTGGAATTAAGTATATTATGCTTTCATTTAAGGACACAATGTGCAAAAGTACTATTATATCAAGTGAGGGATCCTTTTTATAAAAGGTCAGCTTTCTTTCACTAAACTATATTTTCTTACCATTGCTGCCTTCCAATTAACATCTATTAACTTAGGGTAGCAACAGCATGAATTTTCAGACTTTTTCATTATTACTAGCAAAATGTGCACCAGATGAGGTTTGTCTAACTACATTTTCAGAATTACATGTCATTTAAAAATGGAAGATTTTTATAATAAAAAACCATCTGCAGAAAAATAATTTTAGCTTACCTTGTAGTTTTATTAGCATTAGTGAAGATGTCTCCATGTACAGAATGGCCTCAGAGGGAATGATTATTTATATAAATAAATGTGTGCACATACAGATTTCCATATATATGTACATATTTACAATCTTTTTTCTTCTGCAAAGGTCTCATTAAAAAAACACAATAAAGATGAAGAAAAAGCTGCATGTAATTACCATTTAATTCTAAAAACAGAAACACTTGACAACAGATGTGTGTTTGAGAGTGAGAGGTAAGTGCTTCATAGGGAAGCAGCTGTGATTTGTCTAATTAAACACAAAACCAACAGAGGGGTGTGGATGTAATGTTTTATCACCAAGGTGTTCCTCAAGCTCCATCACTATACACATTTTGAGCACTGCCACCTCAAGCTACAGCATAAAAACACCACCTGCCTGTTTTCTAAAAATCAAGGCAAAGCCTATTCCTGGGACCAGGATTTGTTTGGGGGAGTGGGGGTGGTGGCTGAATGCTGGGAGAGGAGGAAAGAAGAGTAAAGAAAAAGCACAATTAGACTGTTGGTTAACTCAGCATTATTTCCTTCAATTTTCTAACGAAGCAGTCACTGGACAGTCTTCACAACAAGCCTACAGAAAGAAACCTACAAGCCACTACTTGGTTTCTCAGTTAATATACAAAATATGGGTTCCAATCCAATTGCTAAGAAATATGTTTGGAATAGAACAGCACTAGACATACTTTATGAGAGAGGATTACTGCCAAAGAACAAAGAATACAAACTGATGAACATTAGAAAACACATCTGAGAGGTGGTGACTGTGACCCAGTGCACATGATACACACTGTATGATCAGATATAACAATTTGTAGCTTATTTCCAAAGCAAATACTTTGCATCCCCAGATTTCAAAACATCTAATAAAAACTTCAGCCTTTTCTGTGAGTTCTCTTTCATTTTCTTTAATCAAATCTAAAAACCTGAAATGCCTCTCCAGATTTTTAGAGAGAAAGAGTTATGGTTGTTTTTTATCTTTTCATCAGTTTGTGTCCATGCCCATTTCAAAGCAGAGAGCATGGATGACCACCAGGTAAGAGGATCACAGCATCATTCACACTGGAAAGCAGTCTGGGAGGTCTCTCCTCCCAAACTCCTGAAAAGAGGGTCAGTGATGGCATCAGATCAGATTACTCATGGCTTTGTCCAGCCAAGTCTTGGAAAAATGGGATGTTGACCAGAACACCTAGCTGGGAAACATGTAAAACTTCTTGGCTGTCCTTGTGGGGAAAAAGCTTCTCCTTAGAGCCAGTCTGAAAAACCTTTCTTCCTGCACTTCAAACCTGCTGTCGCTTTTTCTCCAGGCACCTCTGGATACTTTGAGGTACTGGCTGCTTTTAAGTTCCCTCAATGATGTTTCTTCTCCAGGCTGAGCCAGACCAGCTCCCTCAGGCTCCTGTCACAGGGCAAGTGCTTCAGCCTCCCTGGTGGTTTCTGCTGAGCTGGCTTCAGGGTGTCCAATGCTTTTCCTGTATGAGAGCTGAGGGAGGCAAGAGTGGACACACTACTCCAGATGAGATCTACCAAGCACTGAGTAGAGAGGGATAAGCACTCCCATCAATCTGCTCGCTGAGCAACTCTTGATACATCACAGGATGCTCTTAGCTTTCCTTTCTGCCAGGGCACACAGCTCAGTTCCCACAGACTTTCTTTTTCATGGGCCCAGAATACTATCAGTGCTATCCGCAGCTAACTATGACTATTTCTGCCATTCGTAGAAATACACATTTTTGTCACTGTATTTCTAAAAATAAAAACAGTTATTGGCTTAATTCTAAGTGTAGAGAATCTTTGCAAAAAAGAATGCTTTTCAGAAGGTCAAGGTTAAAAGAAAAAAGTAAAGATGTCCAAATGGAAGCATTCTTTTAATCTTAATAGGAGTTGCAACTGCAATGTTCTATTGCAGGAAAGGTTAAAGAGAGGGTTACCAGTGAAGGACCCGACTGAACAAGCTGTTCAGTTAACGAGGCACGGGGCAAGGACGTGCTGGAACTAGAACCAGAATTTGCTACAGATGAAAAGTGTCCTGATGGCCTGAAATGAGTAATAGCTCTCTGATGAGCTTTCACTGCCAAGCCCCTGCCAACTGCTCACCAGGACACTGGGATAGCTCCACAGTCCAATTACCAGGCGGGGAATGCCATGAAACTACCAGTTCAAACCCTGACAAAGCTGATTTCTCTCTTCTTTCTTTTGAGACAGACATACCCCATTCCCTTTGCTGTGCTGCTGCTTCTGAACAGCTCTCAAAAAGGCCTGGCCTGCTGTGTATCGCCATTACAAATTCCACTACGTTTTCCTCGAAAGATTAGAGCTTTAGTCCAATGCTGTGGCCAACACTTCTCTCTTCAGCATGGCTGGAGGTTCCCCTTCCATTCTAAGAAGAGACATAGTTTAGCTTGAGACTTGGGTACCCTGAAGGGGGTTAAACATACTGTGCCTCTTGGTGATTGCAGTTGTTCATTTAGGAACCCACTGGGTGCTAAGCAGCCTTGCTGGAGGCAAGTATTTCCCACTTGACTGTGGAAAATGACTTGCCTTTGATGAAGCAGCAGTGCTTACACTTAATTAAGCAGCAAGGCATAAAGTCTTGGGATATTCTAACTTCTTGGATTGCAGTGTGGTTGGTCAGGAGGATGATGAGATTTTAACAGGACATTTCTGAAAGCAAAGATATAGATATAGTAAATATCTGGTTACAGTACCCATATTATTCTTCTAATATGGAAATCATAAAAATGCCAATTCTTTAGAAGAGAAAAGGGATCAGGTATCAGAAACGTGTTGATAGCACGCAGTTTTAAAATAAATGGGATATTCTGACTTATGAAAGGCATAAAAAACAGTTCTCTGAAGGTCATCTGAGGTGAAGCTTTGTTGGTCAATTTGACAGACTAGTAATTTTGAATGGACCAAAAAGACTCCTAATAGCTTAATGTCACAAAAGTGATCCTTGAATTCTAGTAATAAAGAGGATTAATTTTGACTCCTGTTTTTTCCTCAAGTAAACCTGTGCTTTTTGAGACAGAAGGATTTACAGTCCAAAATGAATCCAGTAAAAGAAATTGCACTGAAATTAGATATTGTCCAGTCATCTCATGACAAAGATAACAATAAACCACAAATACAATTTATCAAACAATCCATATGCAGTAACATACTACCTGCTCTGTCTGCTTATATACAACATACTAGAAGTTACAGGATTTAGAATACTGAAGTTATTATCCAAAATTTATTCTCTCATGCATTTCTATCAGCTTTATAGCTTATTAAAAAAAAAATCTTTGTTCCTTATAACTCAGTCAGTAATGACAAACATCCCCCACTGGACCTCCTATCACCATATGGCTCAACGACCTTCCCTCATTTATAGCAAAGCACTGCATGTTTAGTTTAGCAAATCTGCAACATCAATTTTGACAACAATGATGGATATTTGAAATTACAATGTAATACTAAGCAGCAGAGAAAATTCTAATATATGCAAAGCCTATTAGTCAAATCTAGAGCCTAAAAAAAAATCAATTTGGAATTCGTAACAAAATCACTATCCTACTTTGTGCATACTGAGTACTGAATATTATTTTTAGACATGTGGGACTGTAAATATATGCCTTTGGACAATGCACGTAATGTTTCAGGAAGCTCAGATACAGACTACTCTAATTATGTTACCAAAGGCTCAACAAAAAAGAAATGCAGATTATTTTGTAAACTGTGAACACTACCTACGGCAGAGAAAGTGAACTAGATATTTCTTTCTGTATTTTTTCTGTTTAATTAATTCCAGGATAAGGAAGTCATCACAATCTCTACAGATGATTACACTAGCACTAAAGAAAGGGGGGCTGAAAACCTGGTCCTGAACCAAGAGTGGAACAGTAACCCAGAAATGCAATGGATAAAAACTCTGGGTGTCACTTCACCCCATAGGAAATCAGCAGGAGGACCCATGGGTGAACCAAGGCAAGGTTGGAAGGGAAAAGAATATTGTGCTCAGCAAAGCTGAGTGACTGATTCACCATGTCAGAGAGACATAATACAACACTCTTGAAAGCTACTTCACATTAAATAAAAAAAGGAAAAAAAAGGATTATACCCATTTTCCTACTGTTTTTCCTACAGTTATACTAAAAAAAATTGTAGGATGGATGACTTATCTGCCAAATATGAAGCAAAGAACATCTACCAGCCAAAATGTTTCCTATGGGCTATGTATGGCCTCCACCTCTAAAACTGTGGTGCATACACCCTTACTCTCCAAACTCTAGGTCCCAGCATACAATGCAACACTTTGATCTGACCAGACAATATATACTTGGAGACAGAAAAATTAAATTTAAAACTCAAGCTATTCTGGTCCAGTGAACAGAAGTCATTCAATAAACCTGCTGACAGATCTTCTGTGCACTGGAACAGTTTAATCACTGTAACAGAAATGGAAATCAGAAATATTCAGGGAGACAAAGAGAGGATCAATTTTCCTTCTTCAAGAAGAGGAACATTGACAAATGTCTTTTAATCTAGTCAAGCCTAAGTATGTCAAGTATAGATGGTAAACTTTAAAGGTGAAGATAGGCTCAGGTCAGTAATTTTTAAGGAGTCTTCCAGTCAAGCTTTTAACACTCTCTCTTAGACACCTACACTACGAAGGGGAAAAAAAAAAATCACCTTATTCTATTTCTATATCTATATACATTGTATTTAATAAGACTGAGTTCAGAGCAGCATACCTATATATCACAAAAGGTTCTGCATTTCAAGCCAAAATTCTGTTACAAAACCCCCATATAATTAAAAGTCACAGGAAAATATTCATTCACATGAGTGATGGCAGCACTTTTTGTCCTCTATCTGCAAGGAAGGAAAAAGCAAACATAGAGCAAACACCAGCTCCTTTCCTGCCATAAGCACATGGCTGCAAGAAGTTCTCAGGTAACATTTTCTCTAAATGTAGAATTAACATCTGGCTTAAACTCAGTAACTCAAGTAAGTGCTGTCTAAAGTTACCACCTGAGGTATTAGGAGAGGAAAAGACATATGAGGAGTGGTCTATATCATAACAATGTTTTCAGTATCACATTTTACAACCAGATTATCTTCCCTTTGCCATGTGACATGACCTTCCACTCTCCTGGGTAGCAGAAGAGGTTTCCAATCTAGGAACAAATCACCCACTGAACTTGCAGAAGCACCAGGGTCCCAGGTAATGGTAACAACAACTTGCACTGATAGAGAATTTCTCCTTCAAGGGTTCCAACAAATTTTTGGGAAATAAACCCCCACAATCAAGCCTCAAAATCCACATAGGTTAGTAAGCACTGCCATTACCTCACAGAACAAGGAGATCTGTAGATAAATGTATAGGACTCTTTTGTGGCCACCTGCATCGCTGTAGCTGACAGGACCATATCCATCCTATGTTGCACTTGCTTTTGGAGGTGACTGTGAGGGTGCCACCACCAGCTCAATAAATATTCATATTTTCATGCAAAATCTACAAATAATAGGCAGCAATTTGGGGTGTAAATTCTGAACTGAAAATAATGAATTAAATTTAGTAAAAAATGTGCTCAGTAGCCCTGGAAATCAGGAAACCTACTCAGAGGTCTACATGAAATGAATTGCTTATTATTGTTTTGTAAACAAAACACTTCAACATTTATTTTCACACTGTAAATTAGTCAGATCAGGGAAAAAACATTATGAGTGAGACATTTAATTTACTTTGGCCAGTGATAAAACTGCTTAAATCAATCAATGTTCCTCCCTTCAAAAGTAGTTTACATATGAAGAGCATTAATTTAAAAACCCATTTGCTAATTTATTGGACTAGAAAAATGCTGTGATATTTCAGATGGGTCAAAGATGTTTTCTGAAACTTAGTAGCAGGTTCATTTCAAAGCAACACAACACAGCTCTATTTGACACCGTGAACATCAAGCTATAAACTTCAAGGATTGTCTTATGCATTTCATTTGAGCTGTATCGACTTTGAAACCTTTCCCTGAGAAGGAGGCAGTCTGATGTTATTCAAATAAATAGAAACACTGAATACATTTGGATGAAGGAATGAATTATTGTTTCACAAAGAATTCCATTAGTGATTCAATCCAAAACTTCACAAATTGTGATGGCTTGCACCTTTCCACTCTTAGCTCCCCTGTTCTTAACTATGATTAACAATGCAAATAAATTTGCTCTGAACCACAAACCCCCAACCCTGGCCAAATTTGGCTCTTGCATTGCTATTCTAACACACCCTGCAGAAATTTAACATTCACACAATGTGCAACCATCGCAAGATAAACTGATTTTCTCCAACACCAAAGCTCTGAGGAAACCTGTGCCCACATTTTATGCAAACAACAAACAGATGTTTACATCTGTGTGACTGCAACGGAGTGTTGTGATAATCTGTATGTTTGTTGGGGAAACAAATAATGCCATTAGACAAATACTACCGAGCAAAAATACCATGTACCCCGCCAGCAAATATCAGTTAGCAGAAATCACACGCTGTGCAAGAGAAAGATGGAGACAACTCTGTAAAGACTGACCTCACAGGATACAATAAATTATTTTCATAGGCACTTAAAGTCACAGTACTAAGTTTAATTACATAAGCTTCAATACCATAAAGGATTAGTGCTTATTAACAGCGTGTTAGAATGAATCAGAGTCTCAGGGAAATAAATTAAATTACACACACTTTCTCTGGCAGCTAAAGCAAGAGAATCTTGTTTTTAAAAAGGTAATGATGTAGAAACAGGTCTTTAATGGTTCCAGACCAAGATATGCCAGACAAGCAGACCCAAAAGGACTGTCAAGACCTATCAATGGAGATTCATTTGTAGTAAGACCAACGCACCTATCATACTTGTTCCCATAATGGATTCACAGCTTGCTTTAAACAGGGATTTTGCAAACGGATTACTGGGATTTAGCAGAAATGAATTCCTGACCTCTTGATACCAATCCATTCATATATGCATAGACACACAAAGTATTTATGCATAGGCTTTTCTACAGAAAACATGAGATATAACCAACTGCTATTTATTTAAAAAGTTAGAAAAAAAATGTATGTGAGCAATAGCTTACCCCAAAACTTTGTAACAAACATGATAATGAAGAAAGTCTATTCCTAGGTATTGGACTGAGTCCTGAGTCTCTGAATACCATTTATTTTGCTATTCCCAGCACAGGACCTTCAAATTTACCTGAAGAATACTTCAAAGATTTTATTTCACATACATTCTGTTATGGAAGAAAGCATCTGAACTCAACTGAATTCTTTCACTCTTATCATATTAAATGTTCAGCTGTGCATTGCATCCTGAGAAGAACAGCAGAATTTTATACAGGTATCAGGTAGGTAAAAAAGAAAAGAATTCAACAGAATAGAATAGAAAGTAGAGAAAAAAGTGAGGGGGAAAAGGTCACATTCCATAATACCACCCTAGCTAGAATACTGTCTGGATGATTTGTGGCATCTTCACTCTTGAGGAATAACTACATCAAGAAGAATCCCCAAGAATATTCCTCCCTAAGGACATCCTGTGCAAAACAGCCCTGGAGCAGCTGGCTCAGGTATTCAAACACACAAGAAAATAAGGAAGAAAGTTTCCTTTCATGCCCACTTTTTTTGAAGAAGGAGACAACAATGTATAATCTAGGACTGTACTTTGCTGGTCAGCAAACCCAAAAATACAAGAGCTTTATCAAAGAGAGAGTCTGGAGAGCATCCTTGCTACCTGTTGCTGTAGCAAGTGGTTCTGAACATTGCCTGATCAACCACGGTTTCTTTTTTAACAAATTACTTCGTGTGTGTTTGGTTTTTTGTTTGTTTGGTTTTTAAATCCAGAATGCTGAAGTTGTAAAGAATATTTGAAATAATAGCTTGTGTCTACGGTGTCTTGAATCATCTCAATGTTATGAGGTCAGCATCTTTGCAACATGTGGATATGAGGAGGAACTAAATGTTAAATCCACATCCAAGAGTAAGGAAAGGAGGAGGAGCTAGGACAGTATTTTAATACTTAAGAACTATAACTCCATTACAAAGTGGTTTTCATTTACCAGCAATCACATGCATATGTCTATGGGCATGACTCACTGCCAGAGGCAGCAGTTTTTCTATTACTCTCATTAGTTCTCAAACAAAGACTGCTGGTAATTAAATCTTATGTAAGAAGAAATACGTCCCTGTTCTACTGTGCTATACAAAGAATAATAAACAGCCACAGCAGATTTATTCAGTTTGGGTGCCTTCACTAAAATAACAAACCAACTAAAACAGCAAATCAGTCTCTTGAGGAAACCCCCACTCATTTGTCTCCCAAATATAAAATGCCAATTTTTCCAGATCTTTGTACGTGCTCCAAACTCTCCCTCAAAGTTATTACTATCCAAAATTCTCCTCTGCCAAAGAAAAAAAAAAGGCAAGAAAATCACACCAAGACTGACACATAGATATCATTTATGGATTGGGAAGAGCATAATTTCACAAGGGTAAAATGGAGGAATTTGGAAATGACAATCACTGTTGAACCTTTATGTCCAGGATAGCAACTCCAAATGAGTATGATCAATAGAAATTTGATGCAATGATTTTCAGTTGCAAAATGTTACTATCAAGAAATCAAAATATTTGGCCAAACTGTTTCCATTTGGTTTAAAATTTCTTCTCAGAGAAATATGTTCTGATGGTATCTAATGGTTATGTTTTGACATTTTTGGAATAGAATGCTTTAGTTGTCTTTCAAAAATATTTTATTCATATACAATACTGAAGTCAAATGGAAATACTTCAGTACTGTCAGATCCCAATCCGAAATCATGTTCTTACACCTCTACATTTTCCCCCAAAGTGCATACATTTCCATATTTTACTACAATTCAGTGTATAATCTCAGCCCTTTTCACAGTTCCCATCCTAATCAGCAGACTGAGCAGCATCCAGAGCTCTTAGAATACCAACATCTCCATTCAAGCATACACAATTCTGACAAAATAAGGCAACACACATAAAAGACTCTAAAATAATATAATGGCAAAACGGTATGTGGTCACAGAAATAACAGCCAAAATTTCCCCAAGGACAGAGACATTAGTAAGGCCAACCACGAATCTGTGGCTGCTACACAAAATGATCTGCAAAGGTGCAGTGCCTGCTTACCTGTGACTCTGAGCCATGCAGCTGCCAGGCCCCAACAAGTGTCTGCAATAACATGGGATGGAAACCACCCTGCACCCCGGGCTCTGGAATAACACACCTGCTGGCAGCCCTGGCCTTTTCAGGCTTTTCAAGAAGGTTACAGAGAGAGCCACACACTCATTACATGGGAAATTAACTCAAAGGCTCCTAAAGTTTATTATCGCTCAGAGCGCAGCCATAGAGCGAAAGGAAAATAACTTCTCTGCCTTCTTGGCACAGCCAAGGAAAAAGAGATACTGTAAAGCTGCAATTTTGTCACCTCACTCCTTCAGAGAAGTCAAACATCTCTGCTGGACAGAACTGACAATTTAATTTTTTTCCTGCATTTTTAATCTCAGCTACAAACTACTACTTGGGACAGAATACAGTACTCTCTATAACATGGCAGGCCTCTCTTTTCTCATTACTGTCTTGAATTTTTTGCTTTTTAATCATCATTTTGTCTTTTTTTTCCTCCCTAACACAGAGAAACATAAAAAATCCACTGGTAGATCTTGCCAACCACAAACTTCATTAGAAGACCCAGCAAGAAAAAGGCTTATTCAGGTTGGATGACTGTCACATGGAAAATTTTAACATGACTGTTAAAACACCTGAGTGATAAAAGTGCAAAAAGAAACAGTGACAGGATTCTATAGACCAAGGACAAAATGCAAAGTGAGATTTTTCAATTAAAGTGACAAAATAGGGTATGTTGGGAGGAAGAGAAAGAAACCTATTTTTGAAAAGGAGCAGTTCTTTTAAAAAAAAAATTACTTGGTTTGAATAATGTTGTCAAAAGAGTGCAAATTATTTTGTTCAGTTTTGCTGCTCCATTAGCAGAGATTCACAAAAACAGATTTACTCGTTTTAAAATCTTGACAGACATGTCTCAGATGAAACTGCAGGCCATCAATTAACTTGTTTCCAATGTAAAACCTGTTTTGACAAATCTTCTGAGTATTCTATATTCTGTGCAGTTTTATTAATCAAATAATATTGCATATTCTAATAGAAAAATCAAATTCATTAAACTGAAACTTACAGAGACAAGAAAAAATGTATTTATAAATAAAAATGCAACATCCACCAGTTACCAGAAAACATAAAGGACAACTGAAATAAATTTCCAATAGACCAAGATTTTAAATACCATAAAAAAATTATTTGCAGAAAAATTTCAATAGAGGGACTTAAAGCTTCTGGCATTGCTCATAATTACAAGAAATTAAAGAAACAGAAAGGAGATGAGCTGGAAGCATGTCACATGATGTTACCCTGAACTTCTCTTGTTAGTATCTTTATAGGCCAAGGAAGGCTGGGGATGTGAAAATCATGGTAATTATAAACCATCAGACGTTTTACTTTTTGTCTGCCAAGCCGAAGAAACCAGTACAGTCATTAAGAACCATCTTGCCTCTGCATACTGATTTTCCTCCAGCAGAAATGGTTCTCCCTTCCTCAGACGTCTGCACAGGTAATAGGGCAGAAGGGCAGACAGGAAATTACTTACAGTCTACTAAATTCTCTCTCCCTGCTGTTAAAACTTGGCCAATACATCTGGGCCTCCAAACACTCTGTGACATTTATTCCAGGACTCTGGAGTTGCACTGAAGGCTGATGGGGTGACCTCAGTTACTCTAAGACATAAAGGCTATTCTTCACAGTTACTGCATAATTTCTTTCAGGAGGTAGAAGAAAATCTGGCACTACCAGATGACATATAGTAAATATTTGCTAGGAAAGCCATAAAACAAAAATATTGAATTTTCCATCACAATCTATATGTACACATGTCCTGCTTTGGCTGGGATAGAGATCATTTTCTTCCCAGTAGTTGGTACAGTGCAGTGGTTTGGATTTAGGATGAGAGCAATGTGGATGACACACTGATACCTCAGCTGTTGGTAAACTAAGTCAAGAAGTTTTCAGCTTCTCTCACCAACCCACCAGCAAGTAGGCTGGGGGCACAAAAAGCTGGGAGGAATCACAGCCAGGATCATCCAAACTGGCAGTGAGTGAGCAGCTGTGTGGTGTTTAGCTGCCTGCCAGGTTAAACCAGGGCACCAAAATTAAGAGATAAACCACAGTAAGCAAATAAGGAGACAATAAGTACCTGATAATACTCCAGATATATACTTACAAATATGCATCAAATTTGCAATAATAAAATACCTTGACATTCTCTGAATTTATAAATCAACAGTATTAATCTTGAAAACTTTCTATTTTGCTACAAGTTGGTTCTTTACCAAGTCCTTAGGTTAACTCTGGGGTATTGCCATATCACATTACAGCAGCCCCGAGGACACAGCAGGATTGCTTATCTTGGCAGGGAAGAAGCTAACGGGGTGTTCATTTTACCTACAGGTGTGGTGTGAACACCGAGGCAGAATTGTTGCTATTCCAGCAGATCCTTAAATATAACAGCTGCTGATCACTTCTGGCTAGAAACTGTTATTGCTTTTAGTGGTCACAAAAGCGTATACACCTCAAGACTTTATATGGTTGCTGATTTTATAGCGTCTAATGGCAGACCCATCAAAAACTGAGATGTTTTCTTTAAGGAAAGGGACACCTTGCACTGTGATAAGGTGCCAAAAAATCAGACATCTAAGGCAAACACTTATCTCATGTTTTCTATCCTTTAAGATTTGCTAGTAAACAAAGTACATACTTAATTTTTGGAGGAATCCAGCGTGGGGGCCTGGGCTCTGGCTGTGGTTTATAGACAAGAGATTACAACAACTTCTCAAGTCGCCTGTGCTCCAGCAGAAAGGGGCTGAGCAGAGAGAGGGGTCCACACATGGTCTTTGAAGCTGCTGGCACCACTTACTGGTACAACCAGTGAGGTGGTGCTGGCTTGTTTCCTTCCACTGCTGCGGATTCAGCTTCCTCACCTCTCAACACCCGGCATGGAGTGTGCTGAAAACACACCATGGCCCAGACAAGAGCTTCATTCAGCTGTTCACCAACCATCTCACAGACCTCAAGCCATCCTCATTACATACAATACTCTCTTTATCAGCCAGAACAAGGGCAACCTGGGCTACCCGGGACACTGAAGAGCAGGAGGCGGCCTTGATAGCAAGGGAAGATGATGCAAGCACACGCTGCTGTGTGGAGTTGGCAATGAAGGCTTATTAGAGCCAGCTGAATTTCAGCCCCCCAGTCTTTCTTGTCAGGGCACTCCCTCACACATGAGGTTTGTGGAATACTTGTGCCTGGAAGAGCACAGAGTTCACCACGACTGTGCAAGTTCGAACGCTTTTGTTCCCAGTTCTTGCCAGGCTGAAGATGATTCACTGCAAAAGTAGCTCGCATGTTTCTGCCTGTGGTCCAGCTGAGTGGCAAAGCGAATAAACCACCAGCGGGGCAATTTTATGGTGCTGGTGGGTAGCACCCCCCTGAACACAGCAGGTTATCTAAAGGAGACAGACCTATGCCTAACCCTTGCCAAAAAACAGTGCATATCTTGCAGTGGCAGATGAAGGCAGGCAGCCAAGGCAGGCAGCATGGCATCCTGCACAGCAGGACGAGTGAACCCTGCCCTGGCTCTCCCCTTCCAGGAGATGGGCAGCAGCCAGACCAGGCATGAGCTTTTCAGGGTTCACAGAGGATTTAGGGTCGGAAGGGACCTCTGGAGATCATCTAGTCCAAGCCCCTTGCCAAGACAGGGTCACCCAGAGCAGGTGGAAGAGAATACGTCCAGGTGGGCTTGGAATGTCTCTAAAGAAGGGAGACCTCCCTGGGCAGCCTGTTCCGGTGCTCTACCACCACCAATGTGAAGTTCTTCCTTACACTGAGGTAAAACTTCCTGTGTTTTAGTTTATGGCCATTACTCCTCGTCCTGTCGCTGGGCACCACCAAAAAGAGTCTGGCGACATCGTCTTGACAAACACCTTTGAGGCATTTATACGCACTGATGAAATCCCCTCTCAGTCTTCTCTTCTCCACACCAAAAAGGCCCAGCTCCCACAGTCTCTCCTCCTAAGAGAGATGCTCCAGACCCCTCACCACCTTCGTGGCCCTTTGCTGGACCCTCTCCAGTCACTCCTCATGCTGAGCCTCCCAGACCTGAACGCAGCACTCCAAGCCTCAAGGATGGGACAGTCTCTGTCCCGGTCTAGAAGGACCCCTAGTCCCCTGGTTCCGGCCTCTTCTCCCCTCCTTCCCAGCCCTTTTCTCCTCTTTCCCGAGTCCCTTCTCTCCTCCTTCTCTGGTGCTTCTGGGTCTGCCCCTTACCTGCTGGGCCCAGGTCGGAGCCGGGGCCGGGCCTGGGCCCAGGACAGAGCCTGGACCGGGGTCGGAGCTTGGTATGGGGTCGGAAAAGGGACAGAGCCAGAGCCGAGCTCAGGACAGAGCCTGGACCAGGGTCGGAGAAAGGCCCGGGGTCGGAGCCAGGGCCAGGGTCGGTGCCGGGCCCGGGGTCAGAACCATCCCCGCTCCCTCTCCCCCCCCGGCCATTCCCCGCTCCCCACACCCCGTGGCCCAGCCCCGAGCGGCCCCAGCCCCTCAGCAGGCACACCCGCCCGTGTCCCCTCCCATCCCTTCCCGCACCTGTAGTTGTACTCCCCGAAGCGCTGGCTCTCCCGCAGC
>JAWWEW010000078.1:64731290-64878846 GCA_035583185.1 Anabacerthia variegaticeps | reverse complement strand
GCCCGGCCCGCCGCAGACATGTCGCCGCCGCTCCCGCCGGGCACTACGGCCCTTCTCCCCTCCTTCCCGGGCCTGCTCCCCGCCCTCCCGGGTCCTTTCTCCCCTCCCTCTCAACCCTTCTCCCCGCCCTCCTGTGTCCTTTCTCCCCTCCCGCCTAACCCTTCTCCCCGCCCTCCTGGGTCCCTCCTTCCCGGGTCTCTTCTCCCCGCCCTCCTGGGCCCCTTTTCCCCTCCTTCCTGGATCCTTTCTCCTTTCCCTTCCCAGCCCCTTCTCTCCTCCCTCCCCTGTCCTCTTTCCCCTCCCTCCCAGCCCTTTTCTCCTCTTTCCTGAGTCCCTTCTCCCCTCCTTCCCGGGCTTTCTCTCCTCCTCTCCCGCCCCTTCTCCCCTCCCTCTCAGCCCTTTTCCCCTCCTTCCCGGGTCCCTCCTTCCCGGGCCCCTTCTCCTCTCCTCCCCGTGTCTCTTCTCCCCTCCTTCCCGGCCCTTTTCTCCTCCCTCCCTGGTCCTTTCTCCCCTCCTTCCCAGCCCTTCTCCCCTCCCTCCGGGGCCGGGCCGGGGCTGGCGCAGCCGCGGTGGCAGCGGGGCCGGCGCTGGGTGAGTGAGGGAGGGAGGGAAGGAAAGAGAGAATAAATAAGGGGATGATGGACTGAGGGAGCGGGGCCCAGCACAAGGATGGCTCCCCCGGGCCTGTCCCCCCCGGTGTGGGGAGCAAGGCCCGACCCGCCCTGAGGTCCCTGAGGGAGGGAAAGGGAAAGGTGTTGGTGTGACAAGGGGCGGGATTGGGGCCGGGAAACAGCAACAAGTGCCCTGGGATTGTATGGAAACTGGTGTAGGAGTGTGGAGGTGGTGTTGGTGTGCTGGGAGGGTCCGGGGAGGGCACCGAGGTGTGAGGGGTCTGGGGCATCCTGTGAGGGGAGATGGGGGAGCTGGGCCTGCTGGGCGTGGAGAACACTGAGAGGGCATCTCATCAATGCACATAAATATCTCAAACGTGTTTGTAAAGATGATGTCGCCAGGCTCTTTTTGGTGGTGCCTAGCAACAGGACGAGGAGTAATTGCCATAAACTAAAACACAAGAAGTTCTGCCTCAATGTAAGAAGTTTGCATTGGTGGTGGCAGAGCACAGGGGGGCTGCCCAGGGAGGTTTCCCTTTCTGGAGACATTCCAAACCCACCTGGACATTTTCTGTGTCACCTGCTGTGGGTGACCCTGCCTTGGCAAGGGGCTTGGATGATCTCCAGAGGTCCCTTCCAACCCTAAATTCTCTGTGATACCACTGTGGACATTCACAGTCTGTTCATCAGTGTTCATTCCAGGCCCGGGTGTGTTACAGCGGTATCTGAGTTGCTCCTCTCTCAATATCCTATTTTAAAGTGGATTCTCTTATTTAAAATGGCTTGATCTGTATGTTCTTTACAAGAACATTACTGATGTAATATTTGAAAAGCAATTATAAATTATTTTGTAATAGCTTCAGGTTCTAATCCTGTTCCTCAATCTCCCTGACAGTTTCTGTGAGTTTAATGTTTTAATTTTTGGTTTTTTAGGTAACTATGTTTTTCTCTTAAAGAAGCCTGGAAACCCCCATGTGTTTGGAATGAGCAATTAACACATGCAGTGCAGTACCAAATGCAAAGTAAACCTATCAAAGGAGAGAAGTCTTTCCTCTTCTTTTCCCAGCTTAACCTTTAACACACTCAAGGAGGGAAAAGCAATTTTTAGCAGAAACTTGTCACCTTTGTACAGTGAGATTTGCAGTTAACTGGAGAAATTAATTATTTTCCTATGTATTTTGTGATTGGATTTTCTTGGAAGCAGTGGATTCTGGTCTCAGAAGCAAGGGATTATGGCCTCAGAAGTCCTGTCACTCTGCAGGAAGGGGACTTTGCCTCTGCTCTGAATGGGCTCCACGTGTTTCTGCTGGTCTTTCTGTGTGTGCATCACTGCAAGCCTGCAGAGAATTTGAGGGACAGCCCAAATGACCACTGTTGTGTCCTGGGACACTGGAGCCTGTGTATGGGGAAGCACTAATAACCACTTAATTAATTACCTGCTCATTCCCTAGGGGAAACCACACCTGAATTTAGTTCAGTCATCAAGCCACAGCCAGTCAGCACATGAGTGGATTTCCCCTCCCACCCGCCGTCTTTAAGCTCTCTGGTTTAAAATTCAGTGCTGGTTAATTATTGCATTTGGTGGAAGCATTTTTCTTGCCTGCAGTGATACCTCTTGTGGAAAGGGGTTGGTGGGGTTCATTTGTACAGAAGTCTTTCCTTTCAGCATTTGGTCTGGGGAAGGAAGGTGGTATTTGCCTTTCCTTTCTGCATCTCTTGGGGGAAATCAGCACTTTGAGAAAGATATAATAGTAACAGTACCTGGAATATTTACTAATATTCTAAGTGTGTAGCTGCTAAGAGAGAAGGAGGGGGAGGGATTTGGATGAAGTACCCGCAGAGACTGTGGACTGGTGTGAAAACACAGCTGTTCTGTTCTGGGGAACACATTCGATGTTTTATTATTTGTGGCCGAATTGTTCCTTGTGGTGCACTATTTCAGCTTTATGACATGGCACTGAGCACTTCCAGAGAGAGTGTCTTTTGCTGCTTCACTGCTGTTGGGTTTCAGTATTTTTCTTTGGGGCTCAGAATGATAATTGATTGTTGTCTCTTTTAATTATTGTTTTTCAGTTTATGGAAACATTCTAACTTGACTTTGCTGCTGTGTCTCTTTCCTGCTCTTAGTTCGTGATTGACAGCATTGTGCAAAGGATGATCCTACACAGTGGAGTAGAACCTTTAAAAGAAGGACTATAAATCAGAAGAATTTAGGGATTTCAATGACAAGTGTAAAAAACCTATAATTTAACCATTCCACAGTATTAACAGGAGGCCTTGACTCACTCTGCTATTTTAAAATATTAATATTTAATTGGTTGCCCTAAAGAAAAGAACGTTTTTATTCAGGAGGAGAAACTTCCATGTTTCAAATTCAGCTATAGTCTGAAATTCTTTGTGCATTTTGAAAAATTTTGCCTAAAGTTCAAAGGGAAGGAAAAACGGTGACAAACCTCTTTTCTCAGTCAGTTTTTGTGAGTTATCCTGTGTCTTTCCAAACTGAATTGCAGAATCTTGTGTATTTTTAGGGTAAGATTGTAGGAATAGTAATAGTATGAAAACAAAATGCCAACCAGTAGTGCATTTTCTGTTGTAATACTTGCTCTTCTAAGGGAATAACATTTTTACTACTGCTCCTAAACCTTTGCTGGTTCTTGATGTCTTGTGTTGCAGGCATCAAACTGAAAGAAACACTAAATTTTATTTTCCTTGTTGGCCTCAGTTTTAACTTTCTGATTTCCTGTGACTGTGGGCAGCTCCAGAGGACTTCATGGGCATCATGTTGCCTGATAATTAAGCAGCTGGATGGTTGAGCTATCACAGGATAACTTCTGGATCAATGATACGCAGGGTTGATAGATGTTGTATTGATCCTGAAAGATGTTAGTGGACATATGTTGGTTAAGTCCTTTGAAAGGCTTGAAATAAAAATGCTATAAAAGGCCAGAATTAAAAGGATAATTTTGTGTAACTAATAGGTGAGAGAATAAATAATAGAGAGTTAAAATTACCAATAGTGCTTCAATAGTTCAGGGTGTACTAATTGCATCAAATGTGAATGACACTTCTAACTTTATTGCTGCTAAAAGCCAAGGTATTTTTTGAGTTGAGAACCCCACAAGAAATTAACATATTTTTTTTGCTGTGTGGTTGTTTGTTATACTGCAATCTTACTCACAAATTTAATCATGAGAAGCACAGAGGACAGAATTAATTAAGTGTTCTTATCCATGGCCTCATCAATTCAGAAATGTTTCCTTTGCTGTGCTTTCCAGTGTTTTATCAAATTTAGCCTTAAATGACTTTTCTTTCTGTGGGAAAATACATTCTGCTTGATATTAAATTGCTGTTCAGTAATGTTTTCTGATGCTCAGCCTATGCCACCCTCTTCACTGAGTTCACCCCACTGTTTCATTTATGCCCCTTAGAGTCGGGCTTCTTAATTCCTCTCCCTCCTCTGTGATTTACACTATCGTATTTCTCCATAGCTGTCACCCAACCAGGCTAGCTTATGTAGTTATTTTGATAATTTTTTCTCCTCTCTTTTAGAGGATGTTGAAATTTTTAACTCAGAAAGCAAACTTAGCTGTAAAACAAGGACTGATACTTTGTTTGAGAGCAACTGAGAATCTCTTTGTAGCCACCCCAGTATCTTTTTTTCCTGATTTGTGATTTCCAGTTTGGCAGGTTTGTTTCAAAGGGCCCCTACTTAATGATCACGATTGTATCTAAGGTGTCCTGTTAGAGCAAAGTTCCTTCTTCTCTTGAGTTCATTTTTTGTCTTATATAGATGTGCATAAAAACATATGTAAATATGTATAGAAGTATGCACACAGAGATGTTGTGGTGGGAAAGGTCCTGCCCTTCTCCGTGCTGCAGCACAGGGGGTCAATGCACAGCTAACACAGTGTTGTGAGGATTTTTTCTGCCTTACCCATGGCTCAGATATGTGAAATCAAAGCTATCCTGCTGCTGTGGTGTGTCTCAGTTCCTCTGCTCCATGGATTGTGGACATGGGCTCTCTTGTCAGAGACCACTCAAGTCACAGGTTATTGCTTAAGTCCTTCCCTAAAAATCCACTTCACTAACCATTTTCTTATAAATACTTCTTGTGTGATTATTTGCTGGGAGCAATTCCTAGATCAAAGTATCAGTAGGTGTAGAAGTATCACGTTGCTATAAAGTAGTGTGGAGATGATGGAAGAAAACATGTTTTCCAAGAGAAAGTTCTTGTATAATGTGTTGGGAAAGTGTGACTTCTGATAATGGGATATGTGGAAGAAACTAATATTTTAAATATTTTTTTTTAGGGAAAGAAAAGCAACATTGCAGTTTACAATGGATGTGTGAATCATCAAGCATTAAGTGTATTGTAAGTAGGCTGTTTAGTTTTCTGACTGTGGAACTGGGGACAGGGAATATGATTTTCCACTTGTAACACATGTTCATTTTATATGGTGCATCCATATGACTTTTTGTTGGTAGTTTGGACTTTTGGTCCAGCTAAAAAAACAGCAGTTTGAATGGGAAGCTGAAGCAAATTATTTCTGAGAGGGAGAAAACTACAGAGTAACGTTTTAATTGAAATTAGTGAAACAATATAGTAATATTAGCAACTGTAGTAGTGACAGAGTTTAAAATATTTACTTTTGCATGATCCTTGACATTTTTGATCTTTCATCTTGTGTCACCATCCATTTTGTGACAGTGCTCAGAGCTCTGGCCATGTGTGATAGTGCATTAGGGACATGTTCCTATATATGTATCATATTTCTGATGCATTTGTAAGATCATCAGAGTTGTCAGTATTTCCTTACATGCATTCACACTTCTGGATAGAACTTTCTTTTTATTTGTTTCTGTTTTTTATATCTGGGGTGACTGTATCAAAATTTGTCTTCCAGCCAGTCCCTGAAGAGAAGAACCAAAGCATTGACTAAAGTTAACAGGCAAAAGGAGCAGAGCTGAGGAAAGATTATCTCCGCTTGCAGGTAAATAATTAAAATTAAATTTAGGTTTCTGAATCTCTTTGACACAAGTAATTTTCAGTACTTGTCTGTTTTAATTAATAATTGAATTTTAATTTATTTAATAATTAAAGATCTTCACCAACTGCTAAAGACAGGCATGTTAAGTATCTACATTTTTTTCCATACAGAATTCATGCATTTCCTTATTCCTAATACAAAACCAAAGAAAATTGTGAGACTTGAGACATAAAGATAGGGAGATAATAATAAAAATAGATAGGTAGAAGATGGTAATCTTTCTATCAGAGTATGTCCATATCTCTGGATATAATCCCTTTGAAATCTGTTGAACTGCCTAGGCAATAAGCTGCTGTTCAGTGTGTGAGGAGGTGGCAGGATTAGGTTCTCCTGACTTTCCAAACCAGTTACAATTGATGCAGGTCAGAATCCAGCATTGGGTGTGCTGGTGAATGGGGAGGGAAATCCTGGGAGAGGCAAGTTAGGACTTCACAAATCCCTCCTTAACCTTCCAGTCTGTTCCATGCCTGGCCCCTGGCAGAACAAGCTGAGGGCCATGTGCCCCTGTGTCCCTTCATAAAGGTTTGTGAATGGTTTGCATCCTGCTGGAAGGTGAGAGAGAGGAAGGGGAGAAGAAATAATTAAAAATACCAAGTACCATTCTGGGAACATTTGTGAGAGCTCAGGTCTCTGTCTGCAGAGCTGAATTAAGCATCTCCCTGTTCTGCAGTTTCTGTGGTTACCTTCTTCAGGTATGCTTTGTAGCCTAGGATTGGTTTTGCCCAAAATCAGGTTGTGGGGTTTTTTTGGTGGGTTGATTGGGTTTTGTGGTTTTTTTTATGGCACTGTACATGCTTTGTTTCTTTTAATAAATTTGTATGCAGGTGCTTTTCATTATTGTTTAACTTCTTCCTTTTTTTGGAAATAATTCCCAGTGAAGTATGTGTGCATCTAAAATGGAGAAAAACAGATAAACAGTAAATTATCAGGTCCTCACTGAGGTTCAGTGGTGGTGCTTTTAAATTTGTTTTTAGTGTATGATTTCAAAGTTGATTTCACTTTGAAGAAAGTGTTCAAGACCTTTGTTAAGAATGTTCTTCCTTTTGAGACTGTTATCATAATTTTTTTCATTGCTTTCTTATTTACTTTGGCTGTAAATGTAACTTTTTGCCCAACATTTGTTTTAACTTTGATTTTATCGTACTCACTGAAAATTGCATAGTGTGTTACACCAGCTCTTCCGGTGGGAAGTAATATTGTGAAATGGACAGATATGACATTGTACATGTAAAATTATCAGATATTGAAGAAGTAATTAAATATTGGCTCTATATAGGTTTGCTGAACTTAGAAAAGCTTCTTGCTTTTTATGTTGCCACACTAACTTTGTCAAGTTTTATGGAAGAACATTGTCCTAAACAGACAGGGAGTTGTTGCTTGATAAAGGTTAACTTTCTCTGGTTTCCCTTCTGTCCCCTCTCCCTCCCTGCACAGATTGTGGTTTTTATTCCACCACTTCCACTCACATCTTATTCTAATACTGCCATTTTTATCTTGTTTTCTTGTGGTAGGTTATATTGTTAGTACAGCATTCATTCTACAAACAGAAACTCTGCTGGGTAGGCTTGAACTAATTATGTGGGAACACCATGTTTATTCTAGTTACTTTTATCAAACTCCCTGTGTTGTTATTTAAATTATTCTTTTAAAAATAAACTTCAGATAAATTGCAGGCTCTACTATATCCTGTTTTCTCACCTAATACTAGGAGTTCAGCTGACCCCAGTGTCCCTTGACTACTCTCAGTCCAGAGCCTGCTGGGCCTGTGTGGAACATGATCTTTCAGCATGTGGCAAATTGCAATTCTGCAGATGGTTTTAAAGAAAAAAATAATGACAATTACTTTGTTTTAGTTTTGATTCTCTTGGTGTGTAACAGATGGGACATTAACTGAAGGTTTTTTAATCATATGTGACCTTGAGCTATAATAACATCTTATTCTTCATTAATAATAAAGATTTGATTCTTTCATGTTATTTTCTTTTCTTCCCTGGCTTGTATGGCATTTTTCACCTACTCAATGTGTAGATCTTGGCTTAAAATGCAAGGTGAGGGGATGTTGCCTTGGTTATTTAAAGGCTGGGTGGAGAAATTCTTCTGTGTGGTTTAGTCTGAGCTGTGCATGCTGAGCTCTGCCATGGCTTTTCTTTCACTGACACTTACTTTGGGTGAAAGAGCCACTTCCAAGTGTCTGGTGTCACAGGAAGGTTCTCTGACATTCATAAAAGACATGGCTTTCTCAAGACCTTTTAAAGGTTTTCTTTAGTTCTTTGTGCTGGGCTTTGTCTGGTATATCAACATTATATGACTAAGTATATCAACTTTAGCAAGCCTTAGAGGAGATGTTACCCGATAACATTGAAGATGTTAAGAACATTAAAGATAGACCCAAATACATCCTATTTTCTAGCTTTAATGACAAATAAAGAAGTTAGTGATGTTAGTCTTATTTTTTTTAGTGTAACACTCAAACTTTTTTTTAGCAGGATGGAGACACAATTTAAATCTCTGTTTTAAGTCATGCTTGGCTTGCTTTGCTTGTAACAATATTTTGGGCTTAGTTCTTTAACAAGTTATAGAAGATGTCACACCTCTTGAAGGCTGCAAAGGCAGTCATGTTCAGATGTAAACAAATACAGTGTTACAAGGTAGGTCTGCCTGCAAACATATGAATTAATCCTGGCTGTGAACTTTTAACAGAACTGGAGAGCAGTTGTATGAGGAAATTAGACCAGGATTAAGCAAATGCATTTCTGAAATTTGAATTGTAATTGTAATTTATTTGAATGGGCAGAACTTTAAATGCAGAGCTTCTATTATAAAATTTATCATGAATATTTATCAACAGCATTGTTTATAATTCAGTGTCAGTTGTTGCAGTTGAAGTGTTTTTAAGGGAGAACACTACTTTTTTTACCCTTAGGCTTTAAACATAATTAGTGCATCTATTTGGCTACAGTTACAGAATATAAGTAGAATATTTGCACGTCAGGTTTTCTGTCTTTTGTTAACCCATATGCATTCATAACTGTAGAATATGCAAAGTGAAATGCTTGAGCTTGTTAATGGAGGTTGCTTAGGCAGTTAATTCTTGTGTGTCTTCTTGGGTACACTTGTCCTTAAAAGAGCAAAGTAAGTCTTTCATCTTGCAGCTCAGAAGTGTTGGAAGACTGAGGAGGCAGCACACAGGCTTGATAAAGACGTGGGATTTAGAAGAAATGCATTATCCATTCACCTGTGGCAAATTTTAGTGCTTGAATCAAGGAAATAACAGCAGAATATTTAAAAAAATGCATAATTATAGTAAATAAGCTTGCTAAAAAGACCAGGGTAAAGGAAACCCAATGAAAATGTTTAGCAGTGCAATCTTACTTCATTTTTGTTTTACCTTCTGAAATTCGTATTGCTGTGAGACCAACTGTATTGAGACAGATAGTGTGATTGTGTGAGACTTGCTGGCAGAGCTGTCTGCATTGTTTGCAAATTTTGCTGTTCCTGTAGGTCCAGCATTTTGTGTAGGTTAAATGGGTTGGAATGAACTGTGTTATTTGGACAGTGATGTGGTGAGTTGGGGTTTTTTTTTCACCTTTTACAACATGCAAGTCAATACCACACTGTATAGGCCAGCTGCTTTTCCCTATACTTTTGTTTTATTTCTTTTTCATGCTTTATTTGTGTTTGCAACCCATGTGACTTGGGATCAAATGTAAATGATGATGCAGAGTTTCTAAACAGATTTTGTTTGCTGTTAAATATTTGCAATTCTAGCCTAAGATTTTGGGTTAATAGTTCTTGAGTGATGAAAGGGGTCTTCTGCTTCTAGACCCCATTAACTGTAAGGGAATACAACAGCCTGAATCACTAGCAGATAAATGGAAAAATAAAAAGAATCTGGTTGTTGATTTCTGTTTCACTCAGTCAACAGGAAAGAGCTTCAAAGATAGGGAATCATAAAAAAAACAATAGAGGTTTTTGCATCATCTATAGAGAAGTATTAGAGTAAATAGAATTTACTTCTTAGTACAAGTTGTAGGTCCCATTTAGACTTTTCAGAGATAGTAGCCTCTTATTAAGGAGAGTGAGATGACAGTGGTGTTTTAAAGTAGAAGAAAGTCTCTTTTTTTCTATCAAGAGTAGTCTTGGCACCTGGGTAGATTTATAGGACTCACTTTTTACTCACTGCACCTTAAACTACAACAGTCCATGTTACCCTGTGGCTGTGCCTGTACTCAGGAGCTGAGTCTAGAACCATTTCTTCAATACTTAAACCCAGTAAAAAAGCCCTACTAGTGTTGTTTTTAATGGGATGGCAAAGTGAAGGAGAAGAAAGACAGTAGGGATTTCAGTCCTCATTTTCTGACATCTGTCTCTTGACTCCTCTCGGACAGGGCTTGAGTGAGAAGGGGCAAGAAAACTGGAAGATCATTTTACATTCCAATTCAAGGTTTTAGGGTTTCATGAGGGATGCTTTTTCATTGCATGGGAATAAAATCCTGTGGCTCTGACTGCCTGGTCACACAGGCACAGCTGTCCAGGGCTGCTGAGTAGCTGCAGCAAAGGGAGACCTAAGGTGTGATAGTATAAAAGCTGTAGTAATACCATTCCCTTTCCATTGCCTTTAGTATGTTTCTCTATCATGAAGTAGAAAGAGGTGCTATAAAAATAAACCTCTTTGGTTATATCTACAAAACTTTTTGAACTTTGATGTCATTAAAAAACAAAATGCAGCTTTTCCAACAAGAAATGTTTGCAATCTGTCTTAGAACAGGAAAGATGTAAGGTGGCTGACTAGGCAGCTTTGCATACATAAGTTTTATTGAAACTGTGTCTAAATGCCATTATACATTTAAGATTGTGTCCCTGTATGGATGGAATGTGAAGCTTTTTCCTATTGAATGCTGACAACTTTAGTTTTCATTTAACTTACTCTTGATTCTTGAACAGAAAGGATTATTTTTTTATTATTTAATTTCCTTTGTGATGCCCATTGCATTTGAGACATTATTAGCAGTGATGCATATATTGGATTCCCAAATAAAGATTTTAGAGCAACTCCTGCCCAGCTCTGCCCTAAATGAATGAGAGCCTTTAGGCTGATCTGACATGACATCTGCTGAAACCATGACTACAAAGCACCTGTACAGCATTGAGAGATGAGTTTTAAGGGGCTAAAATTAAATTCTCATTTTTAATACAAGCATTTGTTGAAAAAGAGAATGTGGAAAAAACATTGGTAACAAGAATTGAATCAAAAGCTGTTCAGATAGGTTTCATAAATGTAATGTTCAGTTTGCTGAAGTTGTTTGACAGTATTTCAAATGTAATTAGAAATAGATATTTGGTCTGAGCACTCATTCTTTATTTCTCTTGGTGCTAGATGACATTAGTTTATCTTTCAGTTAATCTTTGGAAACTTTATAAATTTAGTGCCCTATTTCCAGTGCATTGGACTGACATTTTCCATGCAATATATTGTTGCAGGTGTGAATAATGTGACACATAAATTTATAAAAAGGATAAACCTGTGTATGAAAGAAATAGTTGAAATCTTTTTAAAGCTATTGACGCAACAACGATAGTCGTGGGCTGTTTCCCTTCAAAACCTGGAATAGCCTCTAATACACCTTTATGGAAAAAGTTACTTAATTGTATGTAATGTAGTCAACTGTCAAATTATTAATTTAAAATTCAGATCTGAGGGGAAATTCAAAATCCGTAGACTCATATGGAGTCCTCTTCACTTTCACACTGCTGGAGTGCTTTTTGATGAAGAAGAAAGAGGATGGAGTAGCAGCTAGCTGTCTGGAACTGATCCATGGCTCATTGCATTAAACTGGAATATTTTGCATTAACTTTGATCATCCTTGGACTGAACCTGTATGCATATGATTTAATTAGTATCAAGCTTGGGAAATGCTGGTCTGTTGGCTTTTTTAGTTTCTTACCTACTGAGATGGTAATTACATAAACCAGTATATTTGTGTGTCTATGATATGGCAAGTGCAGAAGTGGACCACCATTTTCAAGTTAGACATTTTATGTTAATCCTCTTTTTCTTTCTTACTAATTATAACATCAAATCTTTATATTGCACATAAAACAGATCTGCTTCTGTGTCACTGAAAATATTTTTATGCTGAAAAATGGAGCAGATTGTAACTTTATTGTATGTCTAATTTTGAAATACATTTAAAAAACAACCACCCTTCTATTTAACCTTAAGGGTTAAAAATGCAAACTTTTGATAGACTGTCTTCACCTGAGAGTAAAAAGGAGATTCTCCAATGTCAAGTGTTTAGTTATCCAATCGAGTATATTTTCATCGTGGATCACATTGAAGGTATCTCTATTAATGCTGTAATTTTATTTTATTTTAAATTATGTCAAGCAGTGTAGCTTCGTGTTGGGATGTGCCTTTACATTGTGCCTCACCTGTGGCAATGAATGAAGTTAGGATGTTTTTTGGCATGGAGGAGGAAGGGTGGTGGGAGCTGGCTGGGCACAGAGATTCCCTATGGGGGTGTCCTGTTTGCTTCACAAATATTGGCAGACCCTGTTGTGAGTCTGAATGATTTACAGTCTGAAAGTTAATGAAAGCTGCCAGGCTTCTTATGTATTATTAGTAGCATAAACAGGAATAGTAGGTATAAAAATCAAGGGAGAAAGTGGGGTGGAAGCTTATAAGCCTTTCTGATTTTAGTGATTGTGTAACTGGACATAAATCTGTCACTTGGGCTTACTTATACTTTTGATAGTTTGCACCCAGCTTGAGCACAATAAATAGGGATTCTCTAAGGTGTCAGTTATGTATCTGTCAATGAAGACTAACCTAAAAAAATTAGGTCTGTGTCAAAAAATATTAAAAGGAGCCTCATTTTTTTTTCCTTCCCCTCAGGAGCATTTAAGACTTACTGAAGCAACATTAAATACTATACCAACAAGATACTGGGGGTTTAGGTGGTATTTTCTCTGCTGCTTTACAAGAAAGAAGGTTCATAGTGACTGTAACACAGCACAGAACATATGCTTGTTTTGAGGCAGATATTACCTTCTTAAACAAGCAGGACAGATGCTCAGGCCACGCTGATCTGCAATGATTTTGGGGTATATGTATTACAAGAATATTTGTGTGCTTTAGGGATTGATCCAGATCACAGAAAATGAAGTGGGTGATCTAAGTAGTTATATTTTGTCCCTCCCTGCTGATTGATGAGCTTATATTGCCACTTCTATGTTTGCTGTTGAGAAGGGACCTAGGGAAGCAAATGATTTTTTTTTTGCTTGCCTTTGTTTCTCTAAAAATTAGTAACTCCTTTTAGAAGGAGAACAATGTTTTTAAGGTACATATCTGAGAAACAGGTCAATGAAAATGTGATGTCAAACAGAAGTAAAAGCAGAAAAATACTGTTTAATATATAACATAATATATTGTGAAGCAAGATAACCTGTCTTGTTTGTTATGTATCTTGAGACAGCATAGGGAAAAGATCAAGGTATTATTGTACAAGCTGGGAAAACTTCTCTTCCTCTGTCACAAACCTGTTTGACTACCACAAGAATTTCTAGGATATCATTAGGCAATGGTTGTCTGACCTCCACTGATTAGGAATTGGGATTTGGTTTCTTATGTTTGAATATGTCAGTTCACCACCTTCTCTGGCTTTGAAATAGCGTATTGTTTCTGTGTGTTTTTATTGTTTCAAAAAATCGTCATCATTACTGTCATACCTCCCAATACCTTTGAAAAAGCAGACCTTTAAAAAGCAATGACTCTCAGTCTTTTGCTCAGGATCACCCCCACTGAAATGTGCAGTTTGTGTTGCACAGCCCCTCTGGTGCTCATATGGTTTGACTCTACAAAGTGTCTCCAGCAGTCCCTGCTCATCTACAGTGAAATGCAGTGGCAGCTTCTTTTGGATTTCTGGTTGTTAATCAATCTGTTCACCCTTACATGTGTTGCAGCCTAGTGAAATCAGTGAATGTCCTGGATGAATGATGGGAAACAGGGGAAATGGATGTCCTGAAGTGTAATCTGCCCCCAGAGTGGCAGATTTTTCTGTCAGTGATCATACAACTGTAAAGTTGTATGATTTTGGAGAACCAACTACTTTCCCTGAAGCTCTTGCTGGGTGCTGTTTTGCCATCCGTTTTTGAAGTCAGTATTGGGGTGGTTTAATACCCATTCTTAAAAATTGCAGCTTTTAAGCATAGATTCCTAAGGAAATGATGGCTGCACGATGGTATTTGTGCATCTGCTGTAAGCCCTCTTTTTTCCACTTCAGGTACATTTCACAAGGAAAGTCAGGATCAACAGAGACAGCAAGTTACAGGTGGTGTGTGAGAAAAACAGGCTTAATGAAGGAGAGAGATCCCATTAATTCCTCAATTAAAGCAGAGGTAGCAGAATGAATTTGTCCCTTATCACCAAATCTGCAAACAAACAGAGGAAATAAAGTTTTGCTGGTTCTGCTGCTTGCAAAAGAAAGCTTACTGTAAACTCCTTAGCCTGAGGATGGATTATGTTCCATTGGCTGGCCCAGTTTACAGAAGAGGAAAACAGAATAGTGCTGTCTGAAATATTTTAAAAGAACTGAGAATGGATGCTTTAGGGGAAAGAATTGACATGTATTGTCTTTCAGACTTTTAGAAGAGTAGCGTGTGTACTGGAGAGGATTTGAGGCAGATGGAACTATTTTTCACAGATTCTGAGATGATTAGCAAATGTTGGAACTTAACAGAAGTTATAATCAACTGTAAATGTAAGCTCTTAGATTGCTGCAGAGGGAGAAGGCTGCTTAGACAGTAAACATTACAGTAACACATCTTCTTTAAAGCTGTCAGTGTGTTGCCATCATCTGGAAAAGTACACAATAGCTTGTCATAAACCTATCAGCTTTTCTGCTTAAATGGACATCTCTGTTGGTGATGTATGAGATATGAAATGAATTATTTTTAAATGAAAACTGTTATCATTTTGTGGTATATAACAGCCTCATTTTCACAAATAAATTCTGAAGTAGAAATACTCTAGATGTTTGGAATATAAATCTATTCTTATTTGTTTACTTATTTATGTATGTAAAATCTGGAGTTACCTTTAAAAGTCCTGTCATCCCTAAGCCCAGCTCTGGGACTGTCCCATCTCTCACTGTCATTAGGCTTTGTTTTCCATGTGGGCAGTTTTGCTCCTCAGTGGATTGTGTTAGTCACGAGAAGTGAGAAAGTGGGAGATAGATCTTCACCTTAATTGATGCACTAATTCTGTGGAGGACATGTAACTGGGATTTTAGACAAGGGTGTGCATGTTGTGAGCATCTGGGATGTGGAGGAGAATTCCAGTTGTTAAACCATTGAGTCCTTTGTATCAGGATCATGTCCTAGGGCTTGTACTTCTTTCTGGGCTGGACTAAGTTGGAATTACTGAGCTCAAAGAGAGCAAGGTTCTTCTTTTTGAACGAAGATACTTTCCACTGCTGTTACCTCCAGAGGAGCACTCACTTTGCAAATTTTGAACTGCCTCTCTCGTGTAGGGTTTTGCCATCAGTCCATTCCTTTGGTCAGAGACATCTTTCTAAAGACACTTTGAAAACAGTCATGGTTGCAGAGCTTTTGCTTAGTTGAAAGGAAGTTAATGGAGCTTTCTGTTTTCATGAATTCTTACAGCTCCTGACTTGCCTTGTGCTTCCAAAGGTTATCTTAAAACATTTTTATGTTCATGGCAAGTAGTTGTTAAGCCATGTAAGGCCCAAATAAATACTTTAAACAAATAGGTCTGCTGAAAACATGTGAATAGTGCTGAGAGAATTATATTCTTTTATATTTTATCTAGTAAGGGTTATTTATTAGAGTGAGCAGATGGGTATTACTAATTTCTGGCATTCATTGATAAGCCTGCTACCTCTCCAGGTGGCCCTACAAAAATGATAAGACTGTGGCAGTGCTCCCATTTTATTTTTATTTCTCTCAGGCTAGTTGGTCACCTGTCTCTGTTCTCCTCATTTGGAGCCATCTGCTGGATTTTTTCCTTCTGGTTCCTTTTTTGTTCTTTATTCTAAAGTCACCAAGGGATCTCCAATAGGGGCTGGATGCAAAGTCTTTGTATGTTTGCTGAGTGTTGAACTCAAGGATGTCTTCCTTTTGTTGTCTTCTCTCTAGCCAGCTTGCAAGTTTTATTTTCCCCAGCCTGTCCTTATGAAGTAATCCATGCAACACTGAATTATGCTTGTCCTTAGTGGGCTGTCTTACCTCTTTGGTGATTAATATAGGGGTTCTTTTACTGGGTTTTTTGGTTGAAATATTAAAAGAATGAAGAACAATTGAGAATCCATCCTCTGTTGCATTTGTTATCACAAGAGAGCAGAAGAACATAAATTTGTCACCCGGAAGTGATTAAAACACAAACTCGAAACTACATTTAAAAATAGTTTAATCACAAATTTATTTCTTCTCTGAAGAGATGGGATAGAAAACCTTTTGTTGTGAGTGTGTGAGAAATATATCACCTGGTTGGATTTGAGAATGGATCAACAAAAAGCAGATACTTGATACCAGATGAGAAAAATTCCCTGGCTGAAAGGCTAGGACACAGTTCCCTGCACTCTACTACTCTTTCCAACTTCATCCTGCTTTTCCTGCCTTGGAAGGCAGAGCTGCTTCAGTGTGGGAAGTCCCCTGCAGTCTCCCTCTGAGAGACCCTGGAGGGTAATGTGGTAAATGTAGAACATGAAATCTCTGCTGTCTTGTTGAACATGTATTTGTATTTGCAACTGAAATGCTCTTTTCCACCTATCTTTCTGTGGAATCCAGTCTTATTCCTGGGCGGATCCTTTTGCAATCAGGGGAACTTCTCTTGAAGTGAGGAGCTGTTGTTTGGTGTGTAAAACTACTCTGGTGGGAGCCACAGAGATGAACTCCCAAGGGGTGCTCATAAACAGCTTCTGAGAGAGCTCAGCTATGCTGCTGGACCTTGTTCCCAGGTTTCCATTTGTGGTTGCAGATTTCGTTCTCTGTCATTAAAACTCATGCAGGTAATACTGGAAGGAAGGCCGATATAGATGAACATACAGGTAAACCTTAAATGTTTGAGCACATATTGCATGTGACCAGATATACAGGAAAATCTGAGATACCTGATTATCTTGAACTCAGAATTACTTATTTGCTACTTGGTAGTTATTAAGATGATTGTGTCATTTAGATAGCACTGATGTAACTGATCTTACTGCCTAATGGCAGTGCCCTAATGAGTATGGAGTTTGAGTTTCAGTTCCATTGCCTCTTTCTTGCATATTTTTACTAAAAACAGTAGAAATACTTTCTTGCAACCATCTGAATATCTTCCTCCTTTCCCCTCCAGACAGTGTCCTGTAGCCACATCCTTTTGTAGCTCTTGCTCTCAGCTGAATTTTATACTGAGTATTGAATTTCATACCTGAACTTTCTCTTGGCTTGCCCCTACCCTTTCTCCCCCCTCATTATTATAGTTGTATGATTCCCCCTACCTTGTACTGTGTTGCCTTTTATGTGGTGGTTGAAAGAGTTTCTCTTGCCACCAACCATTTAATTCAGGAGGTGTCTGAACAGCCCATTATGCTCATTATGGTTACTACCTTATTTTTTTATTACCTGTCCTTATATCTATTCTTCCTCTCCTGTTTTAAGAAATAGCCATTGTCACTGATTGAAAAAGAATAGAGATAAATGACAGATGATAGAATTGAGGAGGTAAAGAGTGAAGTTTTACAGATCAGGGTTTGGGTGTTTTGTTGGTGTGAGTTTTTCTAATTTATTTTTTCTGAGTGGTAGTGAAATATCTGTCCTTGGATTTATTCTAATAATAGATTATTGTAATCTGTTCAATCAGCAATGACTTGAGGACCCTGAGAACTGATGTAATCCACTGTAATAATGGTACTGGCTAATCAAGAATGAAATATAGAGATATTAACATACATTTACATTTTTACAGGGAATTAATGGGGTTTTGCAACTTTTCTGCATCCCAGTTTGCCACTGGTGAATGACATGTTTTGTCCATGGCTTTGAACTGTTAGGAATTGTTCTTTTTCTCTGCACAATTACTGTTTGATGACTTTGCATTTCTGTAATATTGAGCTTTAAAGTGCAGCAAACAGACTGAAGTGATGATAGCAGTAGTTTGTAATTTGTGAGGGAGAACCATGTCAACATAGTTGAATTTAGTTTGACCTCAGTGATTCCCCTCCTTGCCCTAAATGTCAGTCCAAACAAAATTATGTTGATATTTTCAGGAAGAATTTCTGTACAAAGGGGGGTTATCCTAGGTATGTGGGTATTAATATTGATGATCTGGGCCAGTGAACAGTGATCTGTATTCCATCTGTGTCACTCAGAAGTGCTTGAGGGAGAGCTTACATAAGTTTTCAGCACTGGAGTCTGTATTGTTTTCACTTCAGTGTAATTCTCCCACCTCAAGTTTAAGATAAATTGCTGATTTAGAAAAGTTTGGAGTCACTTTCTGTGGCTCTCCACTCACCTCTGAACTGAGGCACATTCAAGCCTCAGAATGAATTGGTAAAGAACAAGTCAATTTTAATTCAAAACCCCTCTAAATTAATGTGACAGCCAAAGACCAAGTGTGTTTCTCCTCTGACTTAATTCCTCATAATTCATTCTCTATTCCACCTTGAACCTGTAGATAAACCTGCCTATGGATATAAAAAGGCCATTTTTTGGAAGGAGATCTAAAGTGGAGACCCCAAAGCAATGATCAACAGGCACATCCCTTCCACTTCCACACTACAAATGGACCATTATCTAATACCTTGAATCAAGGCTGACGTGTAACTAATAACTTGAGACATTCCTACGTTCCTTTATTTAACATGCAGAAATAGAAGTGTTTTAAGAGAGTATTAAAACAACGTTGTCAAAGGGGAGGTGTTGCCCCAAATACTTTGCAAGTGTGATTTTTAACAGTTTTTGTGATGAAACTTGCTGACTTGCCTTATTTGAAGCAAATGAGCCCATCAAATTGAGGAAGATTTGAGAGATTGTCTCTCACTTGTAGATTTCCCTTGCTGACATTGCACATGTTTATTTATGTATAAAATGTACTCTTTCACTGCTCATCTTCCACTTGGTGCTTTTTTAAGCAACTGGGCTCAATCCTATTGTCAGTGAAATGAGGCAGCCACATGAAGCACCTCACCCATAGGTCACTGCTCTGTGTTTTGCTCTCCTAAAGGACTGAGATACTGATAATACCATCTAAAGAACAACTTCAGCGTGGCAGACAGGGGAGGGCATGCTAGAGTTAGAGATCTTTGAATAAGACTCATGTCTTTTTCAAAAAAAAAGATGAAAATAATAAATAATCAGATAAATGGCTGGCTACTGAATATTTTAGAACTTCACATTGCTTGGGAGTTCACCCTAATAAGGGTTATGTAGAGGTGAGGTAGTAAGTAGAGGGAAAGGCATGAGAACCTTCAGTTCCACAGATCCTTAAAATACAAGTTTTTCTCCTCATTGTTTTTAATATAAAATAACAAACTTGGCTGTTACTGATGTGAAAGTAGGAGGGAGCTTTATATTATCTAGATTGACAGTGTGAGTGGGATGATGAGAGGGATTTCATCCATTCTTTCCAAGAACTTCTGGCTAGGGCAAGGCATAACTTTCAGAGATGTGTTCAGTCTACATGTAAATACTTGAGTTAATGGAAATTATATCACATGTGTTTCCAGGTAATTTTGAAGGGAAAGAAGGATTGAAGAGAAAAACATAAATGAGGAACAGCTTGTAATCAAATACATGTATAATAATGTGTGTGTATGCACACGTGTGTAAATGGCACAGACCTGAATCACTATCGATTGCAGCAAGCTTATTATCAGCTCCTGGATAAGATCTATCCTAAATCAAGGCCTGTTGATAGACTGAGGAAAAATTCTACTTCCTATTGTCAGAGCTTGCTCTTTAATTCACATATGGTAAAGCTAATTAGGGGTAACACTGATAGTTTCAAACCATGATTTATTTTTCTATGAATTTAAAACAAAGCCTTTATGCTGGTGGTTGCATGTGCCAGCCTACGTTGTTGTTCTGGGCTTGGAAAAATACAAATTTACATTTCTAAGCTTATTCCTTGTGGAAAGTATGTTTATAAAATGAAAGTTCTGTTTCTGCCCTCATCTCCCATTCCAGGAGTTAGAGACATTAAGTACAATGCCAAGTGATAGGAGATGCCCTATAAAAGTGTGATAATTAAAGGACAGTCATGGATGGAGAGCTCTGCTTTATTTTTTGACTCAGAATAAGGAAGAGGGTCTTTAGAGCTGAGCAGTTTTCCTATCTGTACATCACAAATAACAGGAAGAGACAAACTTACTTTTAAATGTCTGTTTTCTAAGAATTTTGGGCTTTTTTTAGGGGTGACAAGAAAAAAATATCTCTTATGAAGAAAATGTGAACTTTTTTTTTCACCTTCAAGCATCACCAAGAAGTACTCTTCCTTCCCTGAGCATAAACAAACATCAACAACAAAAATTCTGCTGATTTTCTTTCTTTTCTGTCTTTTTTAATCTCTACAGTTATTCCATTTTGTGGTAGTGTGTTTCTTCCTTCTGAAACTTTACAGACTCTTTGAAGTAATCAGTATGAGTTAGTAGGAGTCACATGCATAGCCACTTAAACCTGGGCATTATGATGGGAGAAATTTCTATTAAACTTTATGGTGGGTAGATAAAGGCTTGTAAGACTTTCAATTAACCTGAAGGATTAAAGCATTACAGCTATTTTTCCTGCTTTATGAGAGGTGAAGAAATGGTAACTTGTTCATTAGATATGGGTAGTATTTAAGCAGGAAAATCATTCTGCTTTCTTAATACTTTGGGGATAAAATTGCTAGTTACTTGTGGGGTTTGATGGACTCCCAAATAAAGAAAAATACTTAACCAGGACCAGCATGAAGTATACTGGAATAAATAGATACAACTATGATGACACTGGAAAAGAAATGTACCAAAATAATACTTTTTCTGGTTGATCATGCATGGAGTTTGGCATGAAAGGTTAATCTGAGGAAAAAAAAAAACGCGAAAGGATTAAAAATTTGGGTGCTATGAGATGATGGGGGAAGAATAGCACTGTAGTTTTGTTCTGGTGTTTGGTTTTTATATTTTGTTTTTCTTTTCCTTTCTTAAAGTTAGTGTTAGAAGCTTCTCCAGAAAGTGATCTGGAGCAGGTGCCCCAAATGAAAAGAAATCTCTTTAGTTGATGGAAAGACAACTTTGGTTCCTCTGGACACTGAGTGTTCTGCTCTGAGCTGCTGAAGCCTCGAAGGAGATGTCTGGTTTAAAGTATTACAAAGACACTGAAAAGTGTTAAATGCTTTGCTGAGTTGGTTTCAGGTCATGCAGTGACTTAGAGATGGAGAACTAGAGATTAGAGGAGTGGGAAATATTTATTGTAAATAAATAATGAAAGGCTGTGGCCGGAGAAGGTAAGATGTTTATAAACAGTAGAAGGATGTTGTTATATAGGGTAGTGCTCTCTTCTGCCTATGGCTGTGGATTGAGTTTGTTGTGCTGGGAGAGAAGAAAATTGAATATGGATTATACCTCAATCAGATTAAAAAGTTGAAAAGAAATAATGACATGAGAAAACAGTATAAAACTTAATGGTATTTTTTTAATATTGGCAAAACACTCTAGTGGAAACAAATATGAAACCCAAGAGTTAAATAGGGTATTGAAGATGTGTAATATATATATATAAGGGAGGTGGAGTGGATTAGCAAGAATGTAAGCCAGAAATTGTTTTATATTTTTCTATGAATTCTGAGAGGAGCAAGGGATGACTTTCTCTCCTTTTCAAATGGTGTTGTTTCTGTCCCTTCCTATTCTCACCTCGCTGCACTGTTTGGTAACACCCTCTAGGTGGGGATGGGGGATCCCAACATCTTGAGTTTCTCCTGACTCCATGAGTTAGGGATAGATATGTGGTGTGGGCTTGCTTTTTTTTTCTTTAAAATATATATAAAGTTATTTTAGATGAAGTGTTGGCATAATTGTAGGTGGTGTTGGAGCCAGTGTAGATTTAAACACTTAGAGGATGAGATCAAATACAGTCAAGAAGAAAATGGTCTGTTATCCTTTACTCAAAACATTGCATGGATACTGTAGCCTTTTATTTCCTAAGGGGCTGTGAGCATACAGCAGCATATTCCTAGGGAACCCATTTCTGGTAGGGATTATGTAAGCTTTGACTTGGCTGTTCTTTGGGTTACATGCCTGTGTTTCTCAACAGCAGGATGCTGTTTTAGGGCTCTGCAGTCTCCTTTTCTTAGCACAGCTGAGCCACTGTCTCTTCTCTCACTGGTAAAGTGAAATAAATGCAGCCTTTACACCAGGGAGTGTTGGAATTTCTTTGATTTGCAAATAGTTGCAGCTGCTCTGTTTGGAAAAACGAAACAACCCATCACCCCCACATACCTGCTGGAAGAAATAGAGTGCCATTGCAAGAGTATTTTTGGCTTGTCATATGTAAGACTGGGAGCCAGTGTGTTACTGTATGTTTGGGTGATTTTTTTTTTTCCTTTTCTGTATGTTTTATTTGAAAACAGAAATCTTATGTTATTTTTAAAAATATTGAAAGAAGTTGAGTAGTCATTCTTCCTCTTGAAAATACCAATGTAGTTTAAAACATTCTGCTGAACACAAAGCAAAAGGCATTATCTTTAATCATTTTTGTCTGCTGGGACATATTGCTTTGCTTTCTGTGGAGTAAATTAAATATGGCATTGTTGCACAGGCTTGATGTTAACCACATAGTAGAGGAAATAGCGTGAACCAAAAGAGATGGAAACCTGATTATTGCATCATTATTCCAGTATTTTCATAGGACTGTGCATGCTGCAATCCCTTTATCCCTGGGAAGCCCAGAGCTGGGCACGACACTCCAGCTGGGGCCTGACTGGTGCTGAGCAGAGGGGAAGCATCACCTCCCCTTCCTAACACTGGCCTTTTGTTGCCTCTGCCTGGCTCGTGGTCAGCTTGGTATCCATCAGGTCCTTTCCTGCCAAACTGCCTCCCTGCCAGGCCCAGCAGACACCAGTGGCAGAGGTGCTTTGTCAGTGTGTTTATGAAGATGCCGTGGCAGACACTGTCAAAAGCCCCACTAAAGTCAGGACCAACATGTCCCCTGCTCTCCTCTCACGTGCCAAGCCAAAGGTCTCTTTGTAGAAGGCTAGCAGGTGGATCAGGCATGGATTCCTCTTCATAAATCCGTGCTGAAGGTTCCTAATCACCTTTGTGTGTTTTGGAAGTTATTTCCAGGATTAATTGCTCTGACACCTTCCCAGGGATTGGGGTGAGCCTGACTGGCTTGTAGTTCCCCAGATCCTTCTTCTTGACCTTGAAGATGGGTCTGACATGTTTTCTCCCATCTCTGTTTTCTGCTAAGCTTATCTAGGGATGACCTGTAGACTGCAGTTGCCTTTTCTTGATGTGTTACAACAAAAAACCTACAGAAGTTACTTTTAATTTAGATACTGCAAATAAAATAATACTATTCACTGATTTTAACTTTATTGATATTAACTTTATGTTGATGAAATCTTCATTTTAGAGTTGGAGGCAGGTTAAATTTGTACTAAATATAAATAAGGTCATATGCTAAAAATAGTGTAATATATTTTGTTAATTTTTTTTCTTCTCACTTCCACTTCATTAGCTGAAACCAGCCCAGGTTAATTGAGAGTGGGAACTCTATTTCAGACTCCCATCTTTCGAGAGTAATCAGTTTTCCTGAGAGCATCACTTGGAGATTCTTAGGGAGGACACTTGTAAAGGCCTTCCTTTGATGCACACAAGAAATCATTTATGCAAGGCAGCAGCTCCCTAATACCCATTTGTATGAAGCTTCATTCTGGTCGTGGGAGAGGGAGCTTGAAGATTGGTGGGAGCAAACCAGGACAGCAGTCAGGCTGAATTGATTTCAATAATAATTAAAATTGGATTCTTTAAAGGAGTAGAGAAGGTTTGGGGCGTTATATGTTGTTTTCCTTGAAAATTCTTGGTTCTTACTAGCTGGCAAAAAGTGAAATAATTTGTTTGGTGAATGGTGTTAGTCCTTTATGCTAAAGTAAGCATTGATTTTTGCATGTTCAAGCAATTATGCACCTTAACACAAATATAGCTGGTTGAATATTTGCATGTTTTTATTTTATAAAATAACGATTGATACATTTCCTGCTTACCTGCTAATGATTCATTTTGATTGGGACGTATGCATTTGCATTGAGGTGAATATTTGAATTCCATTGAAAATACAGAAACCAAACATTATACACTTTTCTTCCAAAATATATTCCACTTTTAAAACTAGTGGAATAGACTAAACAAAGGCAGTATCTTTGAACAAAGCAGAATGTTTGTGGATATCATGCTCTTCTAGTTTTTATAACTAACGGCTATCATCTTGAGAAGGAAAGGTTAATGCGTGAAATATGATTTACAAAGTGGCTAAAAGGTGTTTATATTATTTTCCATGATTTTTAAAGTTATTTTGATCTGTAGTTTATTACAATAATTAAATATTTCCAGATGTTAGCAAGTGCTTGTTTTACTAAGCAGAAAGTTGATGTTCCCCAGCTTTGTTCTTTGTACCACTTGGTTGTATTGAGGGATTTAAGTATTGAGTATAGAATTATTTTTCTTTAGATCTTATTTTGACAGAATTAAAAAACATGAAGAAACTTTCCATGGACTGTTTCTTAGTTTTGCTCCTTGCTAGTGGGTTGTGTGAGATGAGGCCTGTGTATGTATCATGTGCAGAGCTTAGAATACAGTTCAGGCTTCAACCCACGCTTCAATTTGGGCTTCCTCCATTCCACTAATAATAATTTGCCCTGAGTGAAGGGAGGAACATGAATATCTTAGCATGCCTCAGACAGATTCAGACAAATTTTTATTTAAATCTGTCCTTTTCTGCTGTTCTCAAGTAAGGAGACACCTTTATATTATTTGGGTCTCTGATGCCTTGGCCAGGAGGTCTCTCCTTTCAGGTCAGAGGGGCTCATCTCCCACCCTGCCTGGGCAGATGGCAGGAAAAAGGCTGCAGGACCATCCTTTCCCATTTCATTACCTCAGATTTCATGCCATCTGAAGTTCAGAGCAGCTCTTTCCTGGGACACATTGCGTGCAGTCAAACCTCAGGGTGGTCCAGCTGTCAGGAGGAATCAATAGTGGCTGAAACAAATGGTTTCTAAGACTGTTGAAACGTGATTGTTTCCAGTGCTGTTTTACTGCCTTATTCTGATGATGAATTAGGCCTAGGATGCTTGAGGTAAATAAAGAATAATGGAATAAAGTGTGAGTGTATGACTCTGTAAAGCTACCTCAGAATATGCAGTGTCTGAAAGGTTAATATAATATGCAGCAGTTGATGGAAGTGCTGACAGCTCACATATTAAAGTGGTTTCTAAGAGATAGCTGCAAACTTACTTATGTTGCTAACCAGAAAATCCGATTTCCTTATTTTGGTGGGCAATTAAAATTAAGTTATTTGAAGAGGCAGAATTTAGGTTTTGCTATGGGAGCCCTGTAACCTTTAAATCAATTCAATAGCAGTACCGAACAGTGGTTGCTAAAGCAGCATGTATATTGCATGCTTATGTTTAGGGAGTCTGGTTCCTCAGGGATACCTTAAATCACAGGGACTCCCAGCCTTTTTTAGGGTTGTTTTTTTGGCACTGCTGGCAGTGCCTGCAGCATCTTCCAGCTCTGAGCAGAGCTCTTACATATGTGCAGGTGGAACTTTTTTGTTACCTTGGCAGTGTTTCTTGTCTGCTTTGAAGTAGCTTGCTGTGGTTTGAAAATATGTTTCTCTAATGTGTACTCTGAACATTTCAACTTCAATGTTAAAAGAAAAAAATTATCTTCCACCCTTATTACTTAGTGCTCTCACTCAGAATTGAACGAAACAGACAGTAAAGGATTAGTTGCTAGAGAAGGGGAGATGATTCTGAAGTTACTAAGCTTCCAACTTGTGTCTGAAGGCACATCCTTTACCCCAAACCTTTGAAGTGTATAGGTTTTTTTAATTGGAGCTTTTTGTAAAAGATCTTTTTTTTCTCAATAAGTAGTATTATTCCCCAAACCAGTCTCCTTTTGAGATTGCTTCTGACTGACTCTGCAAACTGGTATGTTCCTACACACACACAATTTCCTGCCTGCATTTGAATGATGGAGATCTTGAAGGGAATGACTTTCTCAGGGAAGTGATTCTCAAAAATTTCTGGAGGTGTGGCTTACAGCATTATGTGGGACCTGTTTATTTTGCGCTCTCTCTATAAGCAGAAAGCCTTTGGCTTTGCTGAGTATATTTATTAAGCCATTAACAGATGCTTTAAGCCAGATATGATTTCTACAGATGTGTTCAATACTGGCAGTACTGGTGTGGCCAAAGCCAACATGCAAGAAGAACTGAGCTGATTAAATGAGCAGATGCTATTCAGGTGGTGCAAGACTGTTCTAAACTCCACTCTGGCACTCTTCAACAAGCATCTGAAAAAGGAATTGAACATTTTTACTGAAAAAGTATTTAGTTTTTAACATAAATTGTTATTATTCTACAATACTACTGTTGCTTCTTTATCTGTCAGGAGCCAGATTCTTCAGTCACAGGGAGTGCTGCTTGAGTCAGTGTGGCTGCTCTGTGCACTTCATGTACACAGATAAATGAGAGGATGCAAGAGGAGGAGATGATGTGTCCCATTGTTTCATCAAATGAAGACTGATCCCCTTCCTTTCTTTGCCTCCAGCTTCTTGTCTTTATTGTTCTAAAATTTACTTAAAGAATTGGCAAAAGAAGCTTTTTGTCAGACTTTGAACTATTGCATTGTTATGCAGTTTTTACATGAATTTTCCAGGCAGACATTAAAAAAAAATACTTCTGTATGTCACTTAAGGCAAAAAATGGTAGGAAGATGATTTTTTTCTTTCCAAAGAGAATATCCCTGTGCAACATGAGAATCATTCCACAAAGTGGCAGGCTTCTTCTGGGAATATCCATTGCTCCAAAGAGTCTGCCTTTGAAAGGGGAAATGCATTAGGAGATCTGTTAAAAGTCTGCTTCCCCTTTTCCAGCTGTAGTCAAGGATTGATATTCCATGGCAGGTGAAAACAACTTGTCCCGTTTTCTGCAAGCTCTATTTTAGAGACTTCGAGCAGGGGCAATTATTTTGAAAGTTGGTATCATCCCAATGTGCAGAGGAAATTGAGTTTCAATTATACTTAGAACTTTAAGAAAATCTATTTCAGGTTAAGATCAGTGGATTGTTCTTCCCCCCTCACTCTTGCTGTTGATGTGAAACTCTTGCTTTACAACCACATGGTTTAAGTTGCTGTGCAACACAGCATTTGAGGATGTGAATGATTATTAATTTTCACTGGGTTATGCACATGCCTGCAGCTCCAGAAAAGGATTTGAAGGAGTGTGGTGGATCAAGCTAGCTCAGATTTGTCTTTGAGCTCATATTCCAGGAGAATCAAGCAAGAGTCTGATCGAAACTCCAATAATTAAAACACAGTCGAAAGACTGACATGCCAAGACTTTGGGGTAAGTCTTAAGTTCTTTGGGGTTTCATAAAGTTTAAAAATTGTACTGCTCAAAGCTTCACTTTAGTAGATAATTGGTTTTATTTTTACCCTGTGTTGGTAACCTCTGGAAGCACAGGTGAATACCTTGTGCATTGAGATGCTGAGCAGACCTGACAGAGTTTATGATTTTAATGCAAAGAGTGAAAAACAGGCAGAGTCTAAGCTGATGCCAGGGCAGACTTGGCAGGGGAAGAAGGGGATGGTTGATTGTCAAATGGAAATTCAGGGAGATTTAAGACCCTGTGTGACCTGTGAACAAATCCTATGTAATTAAGATTTTGGTCAGCAGAATAGTGATGACCTATGTCATAGGGTATCACTCCTATACAGTAGCTTGTTGTACAACTGTTGTTGCTTGTGAGTCACGAGTGGTAATCTTAAAATCATCTCAGTAAAATTTTTATGCTCTGCACTCACCATTGAGTTTGATATACAGTACACCAAAAATGTTTTACAGAAAAGAAGTTTATTTACTAACAGTTTAGAGGGGTTTACATTTTTATTGTAGGTGGTTTTCATATCCCTCATCTGTAAATCTACTCTTTAGTTATTTCATTGCTGTATATAGTTGAGAAAGGAAGATATTTCAATACACATATAAGAACTACTTGTAGTAAAAATCAGTACCTAAAAAAAGTGCATCTAAGATTTAGTACCGTGAAACTTTACAGGAAATAAAAAATATATGTTCTGCAGTGGATGAAAGCTGATCATCCACCTTTTCCCATGTGAAAGATAGGAGATTTTTAAAACAGATTCATGATTTAAAAGAGGATCATGCTTATAGTATTATGTTGCTTGTCTTGCTCTTAAAGTCAGAATAATTCTGGAAGAGGAAAGCCTTAACTTCTATGGTTATTAAAAAAAAAAAGAGGAGGAAGAGGAGGAGTGGCTGTCTGGTCACGATATTTACATAATATGATTAATTTATTTATGCTTGTGTGGGATGAAGTTTATTTGAAGTAGTTTGACAATCCAGAAGGATTTGGAAGTATTATAGGTTTAATTGGTTTCCAAGAGTCACAGCCTACATACTTTGTGGAATGAAGATGTTCCAAAAAGATGGATGAGTAGGACTTTCAGAAACTCATGTTACACAAAGTATGTAGCAGATCTCACCTGACATTACCTAGAGAAGTCACTCATTCCCTTTAGGTCTGGATTTGAGTGGGAAATTAGTTTAAAAATATGAAGAATATTGTCAGTTCTTCTATTTTCTCTTCCTCTAAGCATTATAGTAGGTTTCTTGGATGGCTTATTTGGTGCCATTTTAGGCAATTAAACATTAGTAAAGTTTAAAAAGTAAAAAACTCAAGGTCTAGAACCTATTCACCCATGTGATTATGCCCTAATTTCTGTTCAGTGTTTCCTTTTGACCGACTAGCCATTGCATACCTGTGGGCAACCACTTTGCCTTGGGACAGGAGTGGAAGTGCAGCCTGATGAGACTTCACCTCAGGAATACAAAACTGCCAGGAGATCTGTAAGGGCAGGGAGAAGGAGAGAGGTGGATTTTACTTGTTCCATTAGGTGTGAGCTTCACCAGACTGTCAGATCTGTGGGGACAGTACATCTCCATTGTGGTCAGCATGCTGTGCACAGTGTCCCATCCTGTCTTTACAAGGAAGTTGTTTTATCTAATTTTTCTGCACAGCATATCCACAGTGTTTTCTGGTCTGCTGTCTCGTGAGACTGGATGACACCTTACTGACAGTGTGTTTGAGTTGACTGTCAGTGATTGCTGCATTCTGCTTTGTTGTTATTTTTGTTTGGTTGATTGGTTGGTTTTTTGTCCCAAGTTAAATGTACGGTTTGTGTTCAGTGCTACTCAAAAAGCCCCACCTTTGGAGACCTGTTCTCGAGTCTTTAATTTGCTAGAAGCAGAGCATGGAATTGTACAATGGGTCACAATTAGGTTGGAAGGGGCCTTAGAGATTAACTAAATCAACCGCTTTACACTTTTCACTGTATCAGATTGCTCAAAGCCCATTCAGTCTGGCTGTGAAGGCTTCCAGGGAATCTGTTCCAGTGCCTCACTACCCTCACAGTAAAAGATTTCTTCCTTATACCTCATCTAAGCCTACCCCTTTCTAGTCCCTTGTCCTCCTATCACTACATGCCCTTGTGGAAATCCCTCTCCAGCTCTCTCACAGACCCCCTTTGGGTATTGGAATGCTGCTATCAGGCCTCTGCAGAGCCTTCTCTTGTCAGGCTGAACAGCCCCAACTCTCTCAGCATGTCTTTTTTTAGGAGATGTGCTCCAGGGTTTGGATCATTTCCATGGTCCTGCTCTGTCTTGACTCAACAGGTCCATGTCTTTGTTATGTTGGGGCCCCAGAGCTGAACGCAGCAACACAGGATGCATTTGTTCTGGCAGGAGCAGACTTGCCACTGAGAAGAATGACCTCAAATGAAAACTTTTTTAGAGAGGGAAGAGATCTTTTTGTTTGTGTGCCTGTTTTATTGCATTTCTTGCCTGAGCATATTGGGAACCTGCCTGATGAAGATGGATGCATTAGAACCTCAGAATGATGGAATGGTATAAGGAAGAAGAATATGACCTGAGGAATTTGCTTTAGCAGTAAAGAAGCAATCTGCTTGCCAAGTGACTCCTTTTCTGTCATTGGTACATGCAATTTAAAAAGCACCTGTTCTGCTTCATAGAACTGAGAGAGGGAAGGAGAGAAAGGAATTTTCTATTCTGAACATGTTTGCAATGGATTCCCTTCATGTTATATTTGTGTTTCTGATGGAAAGATCAGTGGAAAGTCTACCAGGAGAAGGGACAAAAACATGTTGGAAGATATATTGGAAATGCTTTTGATGGGGTGATGACCTCATTTTTAGTTTCCACTTACCTGGCTTCTTTCAAGGAATAGTTATGTGTGCTAACGTATACATATTTGATCATCAAGTCTATCTTGGAGCAATCTGTCCTGCAAATGCATTAAATAGTCACAGGGGATTTTGCATGATTGGGGTTTTCAAATTTCTTCTGTATTTGGTTTGTTTATTGAAGGAAAAGAAAAAAATTGATTTCAAGCTGCTTTATAAGAGGGCCTTTCAGAATTAAGCTTAGTTTCCCTGCTGTCCTGTTCTTTAGTAACTATGGCTCTAAGATGCCCTTTTGACAGCTGATAGGTATGTCAGACTTACTCCAATTTATAGTAATGGACAAAGGTGAAAGCTTTTATTTTCAAGTCCTTCAAGCAGTGAAGTCACAGGCATCATACAGATTTGTGTTGTGCTTAATGTTTAATCTCACTGTTTTCAGGAGAGCAGCCAATATGAAATGTAAGTAAAGAGAAACGTTGGGATATGAGGAAGAGATGACCTTCCCAAAGTTATTGCATGTTTCAGTAATATCAATTGAAATATTAAATCTTGAATATTGTATTCAGTTTCAGTCCCCTTATTCTCTAAAAAGAGAGATCAAACAGAAAGCAGTGGAAGTTACTCAAGAACCCAAGTGATAGAAATGTTGACTTCTTTATGAAGTATACTAAAAGAAAATAATTAAAAAATCACAATACATACAGCTGCAGTTTTAAGAATGGAATAAAAATAGTACCTTGTCAGCTCAGTATGATTTCCATAGATGTCTTAGTGTCATTCCCTAATTTCAGTGGGAGTTTTTACCTAGCTCAACTAAAAATCTTAAACACAAGTAGATTGGAATGATGAAGGGAAAAGCTTAATCCAATTTTTTGCCTGTTCTATGCCACGAAAAAAGATGAAGGGTCTAATTGAAATACAACCATGATGCATTTTAAATAAATCAGATAGCCTTGTTCCACCACAAAACTAGGTGTGTCTGAACAGCCACTGTATTTTGTCCACCACCCTCTTTCTTTCTGTACAAAAAATTGCTGAGAAATTTTGTTGTAATAAGAAAGGAACGTTGTTGTGTTTTGTTTACTGATAGCACACAGCTAACTGGCTGTCAGTGAGCACTCCAACTTTCTCTTTTAAAATTGCTGTGAATATTTGTACTTTTGCCAGTTAATCTGAGAGTAGGAACGCCAATGAGGGGAATAAAATATGGAAAATAATGCTGTGTTTTATATAGCACCTGCCATATTCTAGAATGTTAAAGCACTTACTAAATAGATGCTGAGATGGATAAAATATGACAGTGTCTATAAGCAAAGACATCACCTGCTAAGCTTTCAGCAATATAGCTGGCATGAAGCCATAAGCACCACTAATACTGCTACTGAAAGAAAGACTTGGCTAGACCTCTAAGGAATAAACCCCTATTATGTGTTTCATTAGAAAATTGGTGATAATGATCATAGAAATTATAACAAACCACAACAAGACTGGAACGACCTTAAGATACTGAATAGTCTATTCTTTAGCGCCCATAGCAGGCTGAATTTTACACCTCATCTTTTTTAGTACAGCTTCTTAGAAATCTGCATGAAAAAGTAAAACTACAGTGGGGTCTGCACAAGCCCTCTCTTACAATATCTCACTGTGTTTGCAGAAAGACTTCTGCTTAGAACTGATACAAATTTTTCTGACTCTGGTTTTGGTAGGTGAGTTGCTGCATGTCCTAGCCAGGGTACAGCAGAGACAAGGTTATTCCACAGAGTGTGCTACTTTCTGTCAGATCTGATGATGATGGATGTGCCTTTAATTTGTTCCTTCTCTGGGATAAATAGTCCTAGTATATTCAGTCTTTCTACATAATTCCTTCTTTGAGACTTGTGGTGGTTTCTATTACTGTCAGTGGTCTCTTTGAGCTGCTTCACATTTCTTATAAATGTTATGCCAAAAATTTGATTCACTTATTCAATGAATTTTGCCTTCATTCCCTAGTAATTTCCTGTAGAAAATACCTTCTTACAAGAAAGCACATGACAGGGAGTCATCTGCCTTTCCTTTGGTAATACAAACTGGAAAGCAGAAAAGGGGAATTGGGAATCTCGTCATTTCAGGCATGGGCTGTCTTTTCCCCTCTCTTTCTCAGTGGATAGAATGCAAGCTGAAATTTGGAATGATCTGTTGGTGCATAAGAAAGAAGTATGAGTAGTTACTCACATGTGCAAAGCAGGACTTGATTGCTGAGAAATGATCTCCCAGCATAGAGAATAAAGGGTGGAGGCGCTTGTTTGCACACTGGTAGCTGCATGTTTGCCAGGAGCTGGATGGTCAGGGCAGGGTATTCTGTGGCTGTTTTAGTGGCTTTGAGAGTCAGGCCTGTGTTTGGGACTCCTGTAATTAATTATTGGTTGCCTGTAACAGTGCAGATCACAGTTGCTGAAGAAGAGGCAAATGCAAAAGGATCCTTCCAAGTATCAAAAAATAGTCTTCTGGCTCAGAACTTGCATTTCCCTTTTTCACTGGTGAATACTTTGTGTCATGGAAGAGATTTGTCTGATTTGTTTGACATTTGTATCTATAGAAAGAAATATGTCAGGGCTAAATTGAAATTGTCATGAAGCATTATGTGATGTACTGAAAACCACAGAATTCAAGGTAATTTTTTTGGGGGGAGAGGGCCAAACACAGCAGGTGGATATAAAATCATTGGTATTCTTAGTGTAATGTTTTACTGGTGGTGTCTTCTATGACCGTGGAATTGAAACAAACACTGACTAGGATGAACCCAGGTCTGCTGATATTTACACTAATTGCCCACAGGTTGCTAATAATGAACTTGTGACTTTGGAGCGAAATAGTAAAAGTTAGCACAACAATTGTACTGACTACTCTCTGTTTGATGCTTGTGGAACCGAATAAAGTGTGGATACCATTAGGATTATTTGAACAGTTGAATGCAAGACATTTGTAGGGAGATGTAATGTGATTTACACAGAATATTTTTGAGTGTCCCTGGTATGTCAGAAGGTTGTGTTCCAATGTTCTCAGTAAACAGCTCTGAGTTCAGGCCTTAAGCTGCAAATGCCTGCTGTGTGAGGTACATCTAGTGCAGCATTCAGGCATCAAAGTGCACATGATTTGATGGTTATCTTTGTAGGGCTTAGCTGGCAGTGAGTTGGGTGCCACCCTTCTGCAAAGGGGCGAATTTCAGCCTTATGTGTCATCTTTGGACACGGCAGAAGATACCTTTCTATCATTTATTTCTCAATTTCCAGCACAGTTAGAAAAGGTGGAACAAAAAGTACATCAGGTTGAAAGACCACTGAAATTTAGCTCTTCATTTCACACGGTATCAAACATAGGAGCAGCGAAGTAATTTGGAAGTGTAAGAGTGTAAAAGGGCTTTCCCTAGTTTGTTACTTTGTTGTGAGAAGAAGCTGGCTTTAAGACTTTAAGGAAAAAAAAAGCCTAATTGAGTGCTTTATGGTTGTTTTATTTTAAATTCATGTCATGCTAAAGAAGACTGAATGCCCCCAACAGGTCTATGACAGCAGGGATAATGCAGGAAACTACCTTTCCCCTGCTACTGTCTTAATTAAATCCCATCAGCCTGGAAGCAAGAGGTTGTAATTTTTATTATTTTTTATTTTTCTCTGTCACCCTGTACCCAGCATTGGATGTTCTGCTGTAATTATGAACCGAGGTGCTGATTGTAATGGTGCATTTTATACATGAGTTTGCAGTAGTCTGTGATTGAGGGCCCCTTCGCTGGATGTAATTCTTCTTTAACTGATGTTGAAATGTTAACATCATGCCTTGATTGCTTTCCTTTCCTTTGAGCTGTGTTTCTTGGTAGCTGTGTAGTAAGAAGTAAATGTGAATTGAAAAGACAGACTTCAGTTTCATTCTGCTTAAATCCTGGTCTTCACATCTCTTTGGTAAACTTTGCTATGCAGTTAACTCACTCAACTTCTTTTTTCCAAATAACTTGCCTTAAAACAAATGTTCATTTTTTTCTGGCATTGCTCTTGAGCTTTGAAGAAAATTTAAACATTCCTATTCAGTCTATTGATCCTTACTTATCAAGACTTCTCTGTGTGGTGTCAAGGAGTGAACTACACACGGAATGCAATCAGCAACTGCTTGAGTCAATCTAATTATTCTACTCTGTCGCCCAGCAGATGACAGAGAGAAGAAGTGGAAAAAGGAGAGTTTTCAGCCCAGGCACCAGTGAGTGCATTGGAATGGCAAAAAATTAAATGCCATGAAGGTCCAGGATAGCAGCTTTAACTTTCAGATTAAAAGCACCTTTATCCTGAGGCTTTTCATCCTTGGCTTAGTTACCTGATAGATTTTATGGAAATATTTCTCAACAAAGTTCAGTTGTTCTACCATGTCTAAGTAAATGTCAAAGGTAGCACTGGGGCATTCAGGGTTTTATGGTGGGTTGACAGAAAATAATTGTTATTAAAAAGCTCCAAACAACATACACCAACAACCCCTTCCCCTGTCCCAAACAGCAGAAAAACAAAACCAAACAATTTAGGCTGAATGATAAAGGATCTGGTAAATTATGTTATTCACTGAAACAATGTTTTAGCTTCATGTGAGTAATTTCATTTTTTTTAGACGGTGTTTGGTGTTCAGTGTGGCTTTAGCCAAGAACAGACCCCAAAACAGTCTTAGAAACCTCCTGTGGGATGAGGTTAGAACAGAGCAGAATCCTGCAACATCATCCAGCTGAACACACATGTGGGTGGGGGCAGGAATAGGCAAACAACCAGAAATGTTTAGTTGTATTTACAAATATTAAATTACAGCATGCAGGCACAGAAGTTAGATGTTAACAATTAAGCATAGAAATCTTTTGAAGTTTTGATTACATCGTGAGATTTTAGTTTTTGGCTAAATTGTAAGTTCACATTTGGGCATTTAGTAGATTTGTAGATAAGTCAGGTCCATCAGACATAATGAAGATGATTTTGTCTACTCAGCCTCAAAAGTAAAGTCTGATATTCATATTTTAATGTTGCCTAGAAAATGAGATGGTGTGTTGTGCTAGGCTGGATTTTATTATATCAAATAGCAAACTGGATAAATTTTCTGTAATTCTTTTGATTCTTTGAGTATACATAGAGTAGCAGCATGAAAATAAAATTAGTGTTTGCTAAAGACTCCACAAGGTAATAACTCCAGAGAAAAAGACCCCCAAAATATAATCAAAGTCAATCTGTATGTTGGTTACATGATAGCCTATACTTGGAAATTGAACCTTTGAACTAGCAGGTACAGAGAATAAAACAAGTCCAAACAATCATTTTTATTTAACAGCTCTGGGCAGTGGTCCCTGGAACTCCGGGAATTTAATATAAAAGGTTTGTAATGAAAAAATGTTAGTACCCATCATAAATCTGTGGCTGGCTGAGTCAGATGTTGTATAGATGCTGTTTATGTTTTCCTTGGCTGAGTGAGACCTGATTGCCATTACCATTGCCCTTACCTGCATCCATTATATTTTATTTGATTTTTATGCGTGCAAGGGAGAGAGGTTGTGGCCGTGCCTTTTACCTTAAAGCTAACTCATTGTGACCTTCTCAGGTCATCATCTGCATCCCCTGGAGTTGATTCTGGCATCAGCAAGTCGCTGTCTCCTGCCTTATTGCACATTTGAGACCTGCATCTCTGTTCAATAATGATTTGGTTTCAAAGCATATTATAATGCTTTTAAATTACACTGTGGATTTGCTTCTTGTGTGACTGCTGGTCACGGGAAAGATAATAACATAGGATTATTTAGCTCTAATATGTGATATCTGTCAGTACTGACCTCGCATTTCTTTCTGATTGCCTATGCTGGTGGCACCAGGCATGACAGTTTTCCTTTCTAGGTGCTGTATGTTCATGTTTCTTCTCTAGTCTGCCTTTCATCAGTGGCTACTGCAGTGGTAGCTACACATGGCGTAGGAGGTATCTTTGCTGTTTCATGACATTGATTAGGTTTGCTTCCTGCTTCCTTTACTGTGAAGCTGTCATGGGCTTCATGTGAGCAATACTGAGCTCAGTTCTGCAAAACTCTTCAGCAAATGCTGGCTGCTGTGCCAGACCAGCACCAGGTGAGCCACAGCGTAAGGCTGCTGGTGTTCTGTGGCTTTTAGCTAGGCTTTCACTGGTAAATATGATTAAAAGACTCTTTATTGCCTGCCTTGGATCTCATTATGTATAACCTGCTCTAGGTGATCCTGCCTTGGTAGGGGAGTTGGACTAGGTGATCTCCAAAGGCCCCTTCCAACCCTCACTATTCTGTGATATAATTTCCTCATTGAAGTAAATGCTGTCTTTGGTTCTGGTGAAAGTGGTGACCAGAGGTGAAATCCTCTTTAGAAGACGCTTTGTGAATGCCAGGGTGGTTTGCAGGCCAGCCCTGCTGTGGAGCAGGTACAGCAGCAATGGTCTGTCCCATGCTGCTTCACCCAGTTTGTTCCTTTCTTCTTTCATATCCCTCTTTGCTTCCATTATGCTTCATTTATAAAACCTTCCCTAAATTCATGTATCTTCCCTAAGTATCTTCTGCCTCTCCAGCTGATGTCACGCTAAATACATAATTGCAATTACAACGATGTTGAAGTTTCAGCCACAATACAGACAGAGCAATGACTAATTCTTGCTCAAGGAATGTAGGTTTGAGCCTTAAAGATCTGCATGTTCAAGGGGAAGGTTGTTTCAATGCTAATAACTCAGTATTTCTGAACTATTCAGCGTGGTTCCTAATAGGTACTTTTGGCAAGCTGCTTTCAAAATATTTTGATTCTATTCACAGTAGCCATTATATTTGTTAAACTGTTGATAACATGTTATTGCAAACAACAAAAAAATCCTAAACATGGAGAAAAATGGCAATATAATCAAAACAATTTGGAGAAAAAAAACAAACCAAAAAGCCAAGATATTGAAGCACAGTGCTTTTGACTTGGGAGCTGCTGCACTAATGGGTATAAATAATGCAATGCTTTTCCCATGAGGGTATTGCAGAGCTTAATTGGCTAATGGCTGAAAAGCACTTTGAAACCCTGTGTAGAGATATGCTTTGGGAGGGCAGAGTGCTGCCTAATGATGGTCTAAATGCTGCTGCACAACACTGTTCTGGATCCCTGTCAGTGTGTCCAGGTGGTGTCAGTGGTGATTGAACCCTTGGATCATGTTGTTGGATGTGTTTAACACTTGGCAAGGTGATTATTGCTATGTTTTGGCAAATCATTATATGTTATTACTTTGCTTTGTCTGCCAATAGGACCATCTTTTTTTAATGAAAATTTTAAATCGCTCTTTAATATATGGTGATGCTTTTCATGCTTTTCAAATTTGCTTACAGTAAAAATTAGCCGTGTCCCTTAAAAAAATTAAACCTTCAAATTTTTATATAAAGAGTGCTATATGAAATTATAGTGTGCCTGGCCCTTAAACATACTTAATTAAAATTATATAAAAATTTATGAATAAGTATAAAACATGGAGTTCTGACTGAAGCTTTTTTAATATTTTTGGTTTGCAAGTTCCTCTGACAGAGAAATGTTACTTGGAAACTCATAGAACTGATTTTGATCTTTAGTCTGTGTAGGAAGTATAGATTTGACAGAGTGGTTACAATTTTATCATTGTTTCTCTTCACCATGATTTGTGAGGAAACCTCAAGAAGAGTGTATTTTTTTAGTTTTGTGTATCTTTATTGGTTTTGGTTTATTAGGTTTATTGGAATTGGGTATTTTCCATTTTTTTTATGTGAATTTTCAGTAATTAAGTGGCACCTGTCATGACACCTTTTAGCTCACATACTACATGGTAAGCAAGTTTATTTGCAAAGAATATCACTAGAAGAAATGTCTTGGAGGAATCAAGACTTGAAAACTTGAATTCTAGACTTGGAGCAGCTCGTAGTCTCTTTCAGAATTTAGTACCTCTTATTACTAATTCTGATTCTGGTGAATATTTAAATATTCCCATTCATTAATTTACTGGTGTTTTTTCCCAAAACTTATAAGTATAGACAAGCAAATGAAAGTGATTTTTAGGGTTTTTTTTCCTTCCCCTTTTCTCTTTTAAGTGCTTAGTTTGTGCTGCCCTAGCTTGGCATCTTATTGCTCGCCTCTTTGTGTGGCTGCCAAGGTTTATTGCATAATTTTCTTGACAAATGGCTTAGTCATTAATATTTCAGCCCTGTTCCTACCAACCTCAGAGAAGTGGTATGCCCCAGGCAGGGAAATGTAGTTCCTTCCTTAGAAGCCTTCTAATCTTTTCCTTAAATGCTTTGTCAGAGCCCCTAACAGATAAATGAAGATGCTGCAGCTCAAACTCAAGATGACTTTTTTGTACACACGTGACTGTACGTTTTCTAACCGGGAGGTCTTGGGCTGCAGTGGAATCTCCACTGCAAACATCTGTGTATTCTCTTCTTTAGCCATACTGAAATCTGTGAGACTTATTGATTCTGAAGTAAAATCCATGGAGATACTTGTCTCAGTCTGCCTTTTTTTGATTGGCTGTTGAAATATGCATAGTCCTGATAAAGGCTCTGTCTGTTCACACTTGCATTCTTCCTGTCACAGAGACAGACCAAGCAATGATACCACAGCTGAGGTGGAGTTGGAGTTGAGATCAAGTTCACATCACAGCTAGGGCTGAGGTGTGGAACTCTGGTGATGTTTTGGCTCAGGATCATAGCAAATTTGTGAAACTGATCTCTTTAAAGTTGATGGGAAGGAAAATTGATGTGACATAAAGCTTACAATATTCCCGCTGAGATTTAGGGTTGAAACATCATAGGAAAGGCTTGTTTGATTTAAATATTGATTACATACATATTACAACTGTGAAAACACCTCCCTGGTCTAAAATATTAATTACGTTTTTTATTTCATAATAATACTTAAATTATTCTTTTAAATTGCAGCATGTTGGCTAGGGTGTTGCTAAGGAGGGCATCTGGAGGTCTGTGCTAAGTCATGGATTTGCCCAGTTCTCCTGAAGAATGGGAGGAGAATCATTACTACAGGGAGACAGCAGGTACAGCTGAAGACTTTTCCTCATTTGTGGTGACCTGAGTCATTGATGTTCGCTGCCTCCTCTGACATGACCTGTTTAAATCATTCAGTTTCCTTCGTGTTGGGTGGGCTGGATTTTTTTCTCAGCTTTAATTTTCACTGCACGGTATGAGGCATCTGAAACTTGGGTTGCTGGGCATGTTGAGTATTTTGCAGACAAAGGTTGAACATAACCCACTGGGTAGCACATGTGTTGTACCTGGTGTGTAAGATGTTGCTGAGTTTCTTTCTGCCACTTCCCTGGAGGAGGCAGGCAATCGTTATTTGATAGCTGAATGACACCTTCTGAGTTGAAGGATTATCTCTTTGTCTGCCACAGGCATCTCCAGAGGGCTGGGCTGCTGTTGCCATTGCTGGCGAGGATGCAGCACTTCTGGTGGCTGTGTTTGAATGATTGAGCCATCCTGCCTTAAAGTGTAAAACTAAAGCATGTCCTTGTAGCTTTATACTTTTCTGCAGTGTATTTCAGTGTGCTGCTTCACCCCACAAATTCACCAGCACCTATAAGTGACTTTCTCCACATGGAAAGCAGCTCAGGAAGTTCTGCTATTTCAGGGGTGCCCCCCAGACTGTGGAGTAGTTGTTGTATGGTGTAGTGTTTTTGCATTACCACAATGGAAATTTTTAAGGCTTAAAATTAATTATTTAAACTTCCTTGGCTGTCCTTTGCACTGTTACCAAGCCTACACGTGTCCCATTCTTGGTGTTTAATAATGGAGTCTATTAAAGTCATTGCTCCCTCCTCCTGTTAAGGCAGGGTGAGGTCTCTATTGTTTAATTATGCCCAAATGGTGTAGCTAATCAGTGAGAATCAAGAAAGTACACAACTACACATAAATACTGCTAATATTTAACTTCTAAACAAATTAATTTTTACTCAACTGAAACTCTATAGGAATAAAATTCTTGTTGGCATATACCTCTGCAGAAAGATTCAGATAACTGAGTTGCATATATTGAAGGAAAAAAGAAGATGGAAGAGATGGTGGTAATCTTGACTGCAGTGAGGATTTTATAGGTATTTAAAAGTCTCTGTCCCTTTCATCTGACAGTTATTTACAATATGTCTTCTAACGCAGAAAGCTGTTTGGCAACATTTTCAAGGTATTGGAAAAAGAATATTCCCTCAGCAGCCAAAGGTAGTGTTTTTTTCAGATTGCATTCCATGAAAAATGGGTACATTTAAAAGCAGGAGACACATTTGAGAACATTTAAGAATGATTTCTGAATTGCCTTTTCACAGTCTGTAATTTGTGATGTCATGTATTCAAAATATGTTTGCGTAATGAGGATTTTCCCTCAAAATATGGAATTGAGGATGAGCTGGTTTGTCTCCTTGTGGAGGAAGGGAAGAGCACGGGTATGGCAGGAGGAGCTCAGGTTCTCAGCTGCTTCATTGTTAGTAGCATGGCGTGCCTTAGCCTTTGCACACTATTGAAAGTTACCACTAAAGGCTCTTGTTGACATTTCTTCAATAAGTAACCAACTCTGGTTTACTTTGTGTGAAAAAATAAATCAAGAAATAATGTATAAATGAGAGAAAACCAGATATTATTTCTAAGTAGGGGGGATTTTCCTTAATTTAGTCTACTCTTATGCACATATATAATTTTTTTCAATTATTGCTTCTTTACTCTAAATTTGTTTTGTTTTTATTCATCTGGGTTTTTTCAGTCTAACTCAGTACGGGTGGACTGTTCACCTTAAACTTCTGAATTTTGCATGTTACAGAGTTTGGTGTCTTTCTATCCACCCAGAAGTCTGGATTTGTTAAATTCTAGTGTCAATTAAGCTGTATACTTTTCTCTTTTGAAAAATTATATACTGTCTGAATGGCAATTTGATGTACCTAATTAGCTTGCTGATCAAAAATTCCAGTGTGTGGACACTCTACTTCTTAAATGCTTAAGCCAAATTCACTGCAGGTTGTCTTGAAACCTGATTATGGCAGCCTTTGAAGCAGCCTAATACCAACTTGACAGCTCAGCTACAGAGTTTGCAAGTGTTTTGACTACTGAAATGCATTTTCCTTGTCTCAAATCATATGTCTGGAAGCATTATCCTTTTAGTAAGTGGGAAACTTATGGATAAACCTGATCAATCCTGGAGTGCTGCTGTTTATCAGGGAAACCAGAGCCTGTAGCAGCCTTTGGGAGACCATGTGAGGAGCTGGAACTTGTTGCAATGGGATGACATTTGTCATCATTTGCAATGTCCAACCTGAAACTGAATGGGGAGTGGAATCAAGTGACGATTCAAACTGGTGCTTGACCAGGGGTGAGTTCCCTTCTCCGAAGACTTGCTGCTCACTGTGACTGTCTCAGCTGCCCTTGCAGCCCTGAAGAATGAAGGTGTTTGAAGGTTTGCCTCACCAGCACCCTCCACGTTTCTTGTGCTTGCCTTCGGGTGCTCATGTATGTCAGACAGCCCATGAAGTGCTGGCCTTTGTTCAGACAGTCTTCTGGATTAGCCTAAAAGGCTAAAAGGTTGTTAATACCTTTTATTTCATTTTTAAGATGATCTTACATGTAGCACTGAGAGAAAGCAGGGTCATGCCTTATCCCAGGAAGGCTTTTTTAGTTTTCTTTCTCAATATTGCAAGCCTCAAAATGTTGCCGAAGGTGACATCATGATTAATGTATCACCATTACAGAGCAGCCAGCCAGCCAACTTATGACATGTTTTTGCTCCAGTTAAGAGAAATAACAAAATAAATAAAGAAAAAAATTACTCTCTCTGTTTCTTGGAACTTGTTGACAGATTATTAACAAGATGAGCTCCAAGTATATAAAAAAATTGAGAGCCAAATACTTCAAGGCTGTGATATCTTGCCAGTGTTTCATTCTGTTGGATGTTCAGCCATCATCAGGGGCATCTGATAATGTTCTGCCCTTGCAAGGTCACGTTCTAAACTTGATCCATTCTAAGTTATCTCTAAGGCTATTTCAGAGGTCTGTGTGTGTTACATAAATTCAGCTTGTGCTGTAAGATTGAAAGTCTATTCTGGTGTGCCACGGTATATCAGCATTTTAAAATGAGCATGAAAAAATCTAAGCTTGTTTTTAGTATTGCATGGAAAATAATTTATGTTGTATCCTATGCTATGTAGATGCGGTCATGGCAATACAGTGATATGTGCTGCTGTAAGCCTGCATAGTTTTCAAAACTAAAATTCAATGCTTAGCTAAATTGCTAAGCAGACTGGTAAATGTCCAATTTTAGCAGCCTAACATATGTTTATAATTTTTGTTTTAACATATGCTATGTTGGTTGAACTCCCCTCCCCACACATACGGTAGATAAAAGCTGTCACATCACAAAATGGTGGCAGCCCAACTTTTCTAACATTTTTCATGGCACTTCAGAGTCTTGCATTAATTAGCTATTCTTGGATGGGAGACAGACTCTCATCTTCATAGGAGTTTGGTTTCAAACCCGTCATGTACTTCAGTTTATGTGTGCAATAGCCCATCTGTGTTTCTGCAGCCACAAGCCGTAAAAAGCATAGGGCAGAGAGAAGGGTGGTCAACAGAGGGAGGGTGCCCTTGGCTCACAGGCACCAATACCCAGCAAATGGCTCCAAAAGCAGCCCTGTTGGGGTCACTTGGCTCTGGTTAGCTCAGACAGGACTGTTCTTTCTTCCCTTTCCTAGGAGAGACGAGTGAATAAAACAACTGGTGCACAGCCCTTACTCCTTTTATTGTGAGCTGCTAAACTACCCTTTTTCTGTCCTCCTTTCTCAAGGCAGGTGTAAGGAGGAATTTCACCAAGTCTGTGATTCCTTCTTAAACCTCAGCTGACTAGGGGAGAACTGTGACAAATACCACTGCAGCTGTGATAATGCTGTCTTAATCCTTGCTGCACTGTGACATGGAAAGCTGGATTTAAACATGAAAGGACATGCCTTAACAGTACAGCAATGCTGTTACCACATCAAGCTGCCTTTTGCATGGTGCTCCAAAACCATGATATTTTTTGTCTGATGTGCTCTGTGTGCCATTTCCCTATTGTTAAGCTCCTGACTGTGGTGTAATACAGCATGTGTAATGTCTGCTGAGCTGCTGCCTGGGGGTGGCTGGTTTTCTGTGGGGCAGGAAGGAGCCTTGCCCAGCCCCTGGAACTGCTGTAGAAATGCCACAGGGGCTTTGGTAAGGACTGAGTGGGTCACACCCGGGCTTGGTCTATCCACAGCACAGACAGGGTTGTTCTGATGCCTTCATCCCTGGGTGGCATGGGTGCTGCCTCTGGTCTACCTGGAACCTGCTCTAAAGGTCATACCCCGGTGCAGGCACAGTTCCAAATGTACCACCATAACATGATGTCTGATATCCCCTCTCAAAGCTCTGAGTTCCTGCAGCTGTGTTAGACATCTCAGTATGGACACTGAGGTCCAGGGACTTGAGCCCTGTGGAGCTTCAGAGGAGCTGTTGAGGTCCCCTGGAGTGTAGCAGTGTCTGGGTAAGGACATGGTGGGTCTGGTGCTTGCATGTCCACCTGCAATGCTCTGAGAACCCCTCCAGGAGCTGCTGGCAGGGCAGCCTGCTTCCAAAGCCCTGCAGTGACTGTCAGGAGCACAGGACCCTCTGGTGATGCTGGTGGAGCCTTGGATTGTAGATGCCAGGGTGGTTGTTAAACGTTTATTTCCCATTTCTGTTTGTTTTCAGCTGCAGGACCTGCAGCTGCTGTTTGGCTTGTTCTGCTTGTTAGGTGGCTGGCAGTCCTTGTGGTGGGATTCACGTTTTGTCAGTGTGCACAGAAACCAGTTTTGCTTTGTTGCCAAATAAGAAGCGTGGTGGAAATAAAGAAAGCAAATTATAAATTTAAACTGTGGTTTTGTAGATGTTTAGGTAACCATAGACAGAAATAAATAGACATAAGTAACTATTTATTAAGTGAACATAAGTAATTAATGTATCCTTACACCAGGTATTTATTGCTAGAAGAAAGGTGAAGAGCTCTCTTTTTCCAGTATCACTTCTCCATCTTGGTAAACATTACTTTGATTTGAAGAGTTTGTGTACAATGTACAGAGTGTAAACATGTTTTCTTTTCTTTCTTCTCTGTGGCTTCTCTCCCCAAATGTAACTTGAGTTGAACTAAGTCCCATACCATTTTTCTGTAAATATCCTGAAAGAGGAATACCTGAGTTTGTGGTGGGAGAAGGAAGCAGCAGTGTTGGTGAAGGATTTCAATGTTCCTGGTGCTCTCTGTGATACCATGTCAGTGTCTCCTTTACTGCTTGTTTGCTGCTGTTTCCAGGACTTGGACATTGGATAACTCAGCAGAAAGCACTGCTTAACTGTAACTTTTTTTTCTTACTGCTCACAGTATATTTTGCTTTGGATTATAAGAATCCAGGTAATAATGCCATTTAACTTCTCAAGGCACAAGCATAATGTTAGGATGAAAACTGATACAAGTTCATCTGTAGGTCTTTCTCCTGTACAAGTGTGTGAGGAGGATATGTATCACTTTCTCAGAAATATTAGTGTTTCTGAACTATCAGAAACTGATACCAGTGTTGCTGATTACAAATACTGAAATATTGGGTATACATTAGAGTCTCCCTGATAAATAATGAGTCTTAAAATAAACAAGTAGAAGGCCCCTCACACACACTTATGGGTCACGTTCTAATTTCTCTTTCTATAGATTTTTAATCGTGAGAACTCTTTTTGTGAAAATTATACTTCTCATATGGTTGTCTGGTTCTCAGAGGAATGATATTTAGAAAATCAGCAAACATCACGAGAATCACAATAAAGTCACGAGAGTTTTTTGTACATTAGTTATGTGGAAGTTTTGAATTGAGTTTTTTTTGAAAAATAAATGTATGGGCAGATGGTGGTATTTACTTAAGGGAAGCTGAATTCATTATCTGACTAGAACTGGGTATTTCAAGCAGCTGTTTGAAAATGAGAACTCACTTTCCATGAAGGAGAACGTATGTTTTGGGAAAATGGAGCCTCTTTGACAATGTAAGACTGTCCCTTGTTTAGCCTGTGTCAGGTGGGTCTCTGCTGTGCATGAATTCATTTATGGATGAACCTTCTCAGCAATGGTCAAGAACTAACTTGGTGAAATAGTTTTGTAAACTCTTAACTGCCCCCCTGCCAAAGGCAGTGCTTAAAGGTTTCAAAACTAGATAAAAGTTGTAGCTGCTCTTTATTTCTGAAGATATTTGACCAGAAAAAGGATTAAACCAATTATTATGCTGCCCTGCCAAATTTAATTTCTGTCTACACAACTTGCCTTTATTTTAATTGATTGGGATACAATTACTTCATGAAACAGGCCTATAGAGAACCTCTAGGCATAAGCCAGAAGAAAGGAGGCCAAATATGAACATAGCTATTGTCTTTTACAGATTTGGTTTTTGGAACTCTGTTCTGCTATATATCTGTTCTCTTGCACACATACTTTGAAGCATGAGAGTATGACAAACAATCTTAGCTTGTTTGATCTCTTTTTTTGCACTTGTTTATCTTATGTTCCTGGGGAAACCAAGCCAGATTGTAATCCTAGTGTAAGGATGGAAAGATATCCCTTGGACAGTGTGGTGGAATCAATGTTTATGTGCTTTCTTCCCCCAGTACTTTAAGATGACTTTCACAGAAAAGTCTTAGAACCAGAAAACCTGTGGCCCTGTATTTTTTGGTTCATAGGAAATACAAGTCAGTCTCTTTGGAGCAGATGTCTTTCCCCAGTTACTTAACTTCTAATGCCTTTGTTTTACCCTTCCATAATAAGCAAATTACAATGCTTAATTATTTTACTGGAACCTATTTCTGAAGCCCAGCTATAGATTTTCAAGGAATTTTGCATATGAGAACAAGAAAGAGGTTTTGGGCTCACCTCAAAATGCTCACACTGATTCTGAGTATGTGAAGCCTTTATTGTGAATCTTGTGCAATACTCATATGTGAACTTAATATGCTGTTTATATATAAATAAAAGGCTTGTGGTCCGGCCATCTGTTTTTTTCACAGTGGTTCAGTAGTTTGAAAGGTTAAAATGGTTTTATTTGGTGTTAAATAAGAATTAGCAATGACTGCACAGTGTGTGCCACATGCATCAGGTTGATGTGAAATGTGTTCTGGAGCTTCTGCTAATTGGGGGGGAGATGATACAGCAAGAAGTTAATGCTTGGGGGTTTATTATAAGAAAGTTCTGCCTGCCAAAGGGCACTGTTAAATTTCAGTTTCTTTTAAGTACTATTTGGTTATTCCCTCATATTTTAACTGGATGAAAAGTACTGTTTCAAAGAAGGCTAATGTTTATTCAGCTGTAAAGAGCATTTTCTGGACTGGGGTTAAGGTTGGGTCTGGAGTCGTTAGTATTAATGCACTGATGCAGAAGGCTGATAATTAAGATATTCTAGCTGAAATTTCCCCTTCTCTGAAGTCAAAATAGTGGTTTATAACACAAACTTTGTCATACTAATCAAGCAGACATTTGGGTTCATGTATCCCTGAGGTACCAGCAATTCCTGCAGCAAGATTGCTGTTCCTAACTCAAGCATTTTTCATTCGTTTTTTTTGTTTTGTTTTTGTAGATTATAAGCAAGTTCACAATGGCAATGCTCTGGAAATTCATGAGAGTAGCTAAGTATTCTAAAACAGCTTCATCACCAAAAGTAAAGGTCAGAGGAATTCCCACCCATTCAAGGTGTTCTTCATCCAAGTCTGCACCTTCAGATTTTGCTGCCAGTGCCCCCTCCTCAAATACTGTGGAACTGCTCGGTAAATCTTATCCCCAGGATGACTACAGCAATGTCACAGAGAAGATCCTTTCCAAGGTGGGCAAGAACTTGCACAACAGAAAACATCACCCTCTGTGGCTGATCAAGGAGCAGGTGAAGGAGCACTTCTACAAACACTACGTGGGACGCCGTGGGACTCCGCTCTTTTCTGTTTATGACGGTCTTTCTCCAGTGGTAACAGTGCAGCAGAATTTTGATAGTTTGCTTATCCCTCAAAACCACGCCAGCAGGAGGAAAGAGGATAACTATTACTTGAACCGTGAGCACATGCTGAGGGCACACACATCAGCTCATCAGTGGGACTTGATACACTCAGGGCTGGACGCCTTTCTGGCAGTGGGAGATGTCTATCGTCGAGATACGATTGACAGCACTCACTACCCTGTCTTCCACCAGATGGAGGGAGTTCGGCTCTTCTCCTGTCACGAGGTAGGAATTCTCTGGTTGGGGTGAAGGAGACTTTGGGCAAGTTGCATAGTCTTGTGTTTGCTGTAAGCACAGCTCGTGCAGGTAAGAATGTTACAGCAACTCGTGCTATGCTGAAGTGATGGATCATAAAGTAATACATGAGTTTGATCAAAAGATAGATGGAAAACGTAAAATTTGAAAACAACTATAAACTTCCCCAGAAAAGTGTGCAGAAATGAAAGGATGTTATTATTGAAAGCTAGCAAATAAAATAGAATCTGAAAGGAGACATCTTGTCAGTTAATGATTTGCACAATTCAATTCTCTTTCTGTCACAACTCTCTTCTGGTGAGATCACTTTACCGAAAACTCTTATCAAATTAATACTTGAAGGACTCATGGATGTGAGTTGTTACAGCTACATCCAAAGTGCAGCTTTTATTGTCTTTTTTTTTTTTTTAGTTTTTAATAGCACCAGCCTTCTGTAAACAAATGTGGTTTTTTTTAGGGAATTGTTCTTCATCTCATTCTAAAGCTGCACTGAAGGATTCATCTGTTGCAGCCAATAGTTGTGTGTGTGTGTGGTGCATACACAGTAAACTCATTAGAGTCCAGAGGCATCAGCTAAAGAGCTCTAGGTAGATGTCCAAGACTCTTAAGTTTATATATTTCGTTGGCACAGCTTGCATGTTCTGCAAATGCTTGGCTGTCATTAAGTACTCTGCTGCATCATTGATCAGGGGTAAATATAAGCCAGTTTGTTTTCCAAATAGTAATTGATTTGTATAATTTGTGTACGCTTGTAGCGATACTGCCAAATTCACATTTCTATAACTAAAACCAGCTCATTCTAATAATACTGAGATGCAGAGCGTTCTGAATGTGGTTGCCAATGGGTGACAGGAGCTTGGCAGGGAAGCCTGATGGGTTTGGATGCCTGAGGGAAAACCAGGATAATCACAGAGCAGTGCTTTGCTCTGTGATGGGAGGGGTTTGTAGTGCCTGCATTGGTGCTTCCCACCCCACTGCAAACACATCCCTGCCTCTGCAGGTGTCCCAGGAGCCGTGGGGTGTGGTAACCAGGAAAAGGCAATCTTGCAGGTTTAGGCAGTCTTTGTTTGCTGTTCTTTTCCTTCAGGCCTATTTAGGAATACAATCAGGGTGTATGGAAGAGAAAAATGTATAATACCATATGAAGAGAATACTGTTTCTTAACATTTTTTGTTCATGACATTCTTTTTTTAACTTGAGCGGGAGTTCAGGCATTCAGAGGGAAAGGTTTTTCTCTGCCACAAAATTAGAATGTCAACATTCTTGCAGGATGAAATTTCTGCACATTTAGGTGTGATTGATCTAATTATTGAAATACTTGTTAATGAATATACCCCTTAGGAAATTTTAATCTCAATGACAGGCTACTTATTTTGACTCTACAAATTTAATAATAGGAATAATAGGATTTTAATATCTGGGAACAGAGTTACAGTGACATATTCTATCCAGGAATATACAATGTTTAACAATCTAATTCACTGCATTGGAAATTGTTTGTTTCTTTTTCTTGTCATTCTTTTTCACCAAGAACATGATCGAGACAATATTGGAGAACATTAATAGCTGATGGATTTGAAGTTAGCTTTGTTCTGGAAAATGTATCTGTCTCTCTAAAGAATGAAAGTCCATTGGACTTTGTACACCACTATTCTTTCTTTATCAGTATAAAATGTGTAAAGTTTTGTTTATTGGGCGACATGCAGAAACTCTAAACCTGAGCATGATCTGAAGCAGCCTTTTCTGCTTCGGTTCATGTTTAAATATTGATAGAGCCTTGCCATACATAACACTTTGTACAGTCATAATCACAAGAGCCTCGTGGAAAAAACTGAATGTGTCATTCTGAAATTTCACTGGGGACTGTTTCTGTGTTTTATATTCTGGTTGCCTGTTCAAAATAATCCACATTTAAATAATTCCAGAAGGAACTGCCTGAGCGGAAGAAAGACTAAATAGAGGTAATACTACATGAGAGAAATATTCTAATATTAATTTATTTGTACTCCTGTTTAAGTTGTAACCCACTGAGCAGAAATATGTGAATGTCAGAGCTTGTTACTCTTGTCTCAGGCTTTTCATTCATAACCAGGCTGCAATCTCTGGTGCAAGGAAATTTGCACAGGGCTGAGGATCAGAATCTTTAGAACCAAGGGAAAAGCTGTTCACTTTTAGCTTCAAGTCCTGGGTGCATTTCATCTTATGGCCAATATAGTAATTGTACATGCTGTAGTCAGTTGGCTGCTTTAATTTCTTATTTTTATTTATACATTTATCATTTGCTGTGTTCTCAGTGTGAGTGACCACTGACCTGGGAGGTGTGAGAACAAAGCCCAAAACCAAGAGTGATTTTATAGGAACTTGAGTTTAGAGGAATTTGATGCCTCATCTCAGTTTAGGAAGGGAGGGAAAAAGTCAGTTTACTCCCAGCTGAAATTGTAGGCAGGATAGGAAAGATGTAGAAAACTGTGTCTCCTTTACAAATAGCCAATTCCATAGTCAAGATTGGGTTAAAACTCCTGCCCTGTGATGGAAACCCTCAGCATGATTCTTCTTCATATCCAAATTAAAATCAATGCATTGGAAGGAAGAGCTGAAAAAACAAATCAGAGTTTGGCAAATTTACAGTGTTTGTTCTGAGATATTTGTGAGCCATTTGCTTCTTTGGCTCTATGGTTTTTCCTGATGGTTGGTTGATTATTTTTTAAAGAGAAAAGTAATCTATAATTCAAAGATGGGGGTAACTGATGCTTTTCTGCAGCTTTGTACGAGTGCAAATATTGAAGTACTAAAGGAATTCCATTTTCCAAACTAACTCATTGCTAAAAGTTAGAATAATTCGTGCTTAAATTTCTCGTAAATGTTTAAAAATGTCCTTGGACTGCTGTCTATATTTAAAAATATTTTAAGTAATTATTACCTGAATGTAATTTATAGAACAGTTAGGAACGAACTAATATAAATAAAACCAGAGCCAAAAATACCTTCCCAAATGTGTTTCAGAATTCTGAATATAAAATGAACTGAAATGGTACTGCCAGGAGGTATTTCTTTTGTATTCCCTCCCTCCACCATGCCTGTTTTTCTCCTAATGGTTTAGATTTTTTTCCTTCCATGGAATATGTTCTTTTTTCTTTTTTTTAGTGCTTTGAATTGGCATTTTTGATACTGCTGTAGCCAGATTTGAACTGGGCAACTTCCCTGCGTGGGTTATAAAAGAAATTATTTCTCTGCTATGCTGTTGCCTTTGATGCAGTTCCATCATTTATGGAAAAGAGAAAAAAATTCAACTGAATTGCACTTTTTGCCATTCGGCCAGAAGAGGGAGCCAATATAAACCCAATGGCAGTCAATGAACAGCTTTCAGCTGGTAACAAAAAATATTTACACATTGGAAAGAGACTTCATACGGTGTTTTATAGTCTGTACTGAGTTAGACATAAATTTTAAGGGGAACAGATGCTAAAACATAGGAATTGTTCCTCTAATTTAGTAACCTTGTTCCAATGGAGGCCAATACCAGATTGTTTAGATGAAGAAATGCTCTCATCAGGCTTGTTTATGCTGGAGGTAGTAGGGATAGATCTTTATTCTCCATTGAAATGTTTATGGAGGATACAGCAACCTTTTTGTAAGGGTACAGTGGAAAAACAGTAAATGTTCCAGTTGCAAACAAAGGACTGCTTCTCCTAAACAGTATATATAACTGTAAAAAAAACCCCAAAACCAACCAAAAATAACCCCAAAAAGCAAACACACAAACAAACCCCCCCAAAAAAACACACACAAAAAAAAACCCAAACCAACAAAAAAAAAACCCCAAAACCAAAACAAACAAGCAAAAAATCCCCTCAAAAAACTTGTGGCTTTTGTACCCTGAAATGTAAAGATTCTTGTTCTAGGTAATAGAAAAGTAGATTTCTCTCTATTTTATCTAAATACATACCCCTTTCCTCATCTTCCCATACTTAAATACCTTGGCAATATTCCTTAAGTATTATTAAAAAGAAAAAAAGTGACTTATCCTTTTCCTTCTGCTTTGGGGTAGGTGTGAACACCTGATTGACCATTAACCTAGAATTTTGTTTTAATTTTTTTTAATTATTAAAATCAAGTGCTATCTTAGGTTTTCAGTTACAAAACTAGTATCTTTAGGTTTGACTTCTCCAAAATTCCATATGTTGCTGTGCTTCTGCTCTGACATTGCATCAAAGGGAAGCTCTTTCCTGTCTTCAGTCCCTGTTTTTAATCCTCACATGCAAAGAAATTTAAATCTCTGAGATTTTCATAGTGGTCCAGTAGTGTAGAAAGTTTGAAAACCACTGGTGCATCTTTTATTGGAAAGACTCCATGTAAAATATTTTTTCAAACTTTGTCTTAGTTTGTGTCATCCAGATTAAAAAAAAAAATCAACAATGCTTTTCAGAATAAAGCAGTTAAGTCTATTCAATGTGATTTTTAAATTTGTGAAGAGCCTTCTGTCACGTGAATGATCTCTTTGGTACCTGAAAGTGCTCGGGGTGCAGGTTTAAATTTTGGAGGCTGACTGGGACTGACAGTAGGTTTTCTCTTGGAGCCATCTGTGAGTGGCATCATCTTCATCATTCATGATCCAGGGGTCGAGTTTTGAGTTCCACAGCACTTTTTAAGATGTTGAGCAAATGGGTTGCTCTTTCTAAGTGGATTCAGAGTGCAGCTGGTGGTTCATTTTTAGGCGTATTTATCAGGGCCAGTGAGCCAAAATGGATTTGGTGTGGCAAGGTTGAGTGGTGCCACATGCAGATCCTCATGTAGAGATAATCTCAAATGCTGGTTTGTCTGGAAGTACCTGAGCATGATTTATTCATTATCTTGATTACTGCTGTATGCATGACTGGCACGAGAAGTACACAACTGCATTGTGGAAAGACAGGATGTAGTTACAGAGCTCTTCGATCTGAAACCTACTATGAACGCTGCCCTATAAAGAGACCCTTCCTCTTGGACTAAATCCTCATAATGAAGGGGTGTGAGACTAAAAGGTCTGTCTAGTGACTAGGGAAACTTTGAGGTCTTTATTTAAATGGCAAACGTGTCTTCTGCCCTTTTTGCCAGACTGAGAAATACCAAAATGTGCTTTTGAAGGAGTGTTTGTATTTGTCCAATTAAACCCCCATATCTTCTTCCCATTGTGTGTTATCAAATTTGGATTTATTCTTATCATGAGGTAAACTGTGAGTAAATTTCATGCCACGTGGTTAGGTCATTTCAGTTCCTTTCTTCTTGCTCCTTTGTAATGCACCATGGGTCAGATATGCTGATAATTCCTGGTGATTATTATTAGTTTTTAATTCTGCATGGTGACACAATAGTTGGTGTTCTGCACACCTTCACTTCAAGGACACTTACTCTGCTTACACTGGACAGACAAGTAGGTGCTCCATTTGTGGCTACAGGAAATTTCTGGTAGTTGTACTGACTGATCATTTTCAATACAATAAAATAGTGCATTTTGTTTTAGTGTGCACTGAAGGAATAAATGTACACGAAAATGTGACATCTTGGATGTGCCAGTGTTTTATGCAAGACTGTTAGATATATTTTTTTTCTCCATTTGCTCAGGTATGTGCTTGAGAAAAATTGACATCAAAAAGGAGCAACCACAGGTGATTCTTCATTTTATTCAAGCTTTGACTTTCCTGGCTTTATATATATAGAAATGTTGAAGTGTTCCTAATCCAAGACATATACTTAGCACAGTTCAATCATTGTAATAGCGAAATTGGTGTATAAGTTAAAGCTGCTCATATTGACAGAGCAATGTCAGTGGATGGAAAGTCGGGAATAAATATTAATACAGCTATAAGGCATCTTTCTTTCCTCAGTATAAGCCCCTCCACAGCTGTGCTGCAGTTGAGAGGAGCTGAGGGAGCCTCTGTGGAGAATACCAAAGTGCATCTCGGTGCCTGATTGTAAGAGGGGCTGTTTTCTTGCCACTGCCTGTTTTTTTGGGACTTCCCTATGGCTGTGTTTTCCCAGCCTGTCTAAACTGGAGTAGCATCACACCCGTGCCCAAAGAGGCTCCTTGTGCCAGCACATCTCTTGGTGCTGCTAGTGTTCTGATGTTTGGTTACTGAGAGAACTTGTCCATTTTCACATCCCTCAGTTTCTTCCCTCCTCCTGGGTTACTGCTCATCCAGACCTGGCTTAGTATGTTGCCTCATGGACACTTGTCCTGGCTTGGAAAAGGAGATGGTGCATACGAGTAGCTTGGCAGGATGGAGGTTCAGGCAAGTTAGAGGGCTGCAGTGTGACTAAATATGTTTAATTGTTCTTGCACATGTTTTGTTTACACGTCTGATATAAATTACTGAAATAAAATTAAGTAAGGCAGTAATTACAATATCCATGTTTCAGGAATAATACAGTGGTAAGGAAAAATATCTCCATGTACTTGTTGATACATATGTTATATTTTAAAGGCCAGTGTCCAGACTATGTTCCTTGCAGGTGTCTGAGGCACCAATTTTAAGCTGAAGGGAGGAATGAAGGGGAAAAGGTAGAAGAGAGTTTTGTGTCCTGAAATACTGCTGATAGGGAAAATAGCAAATGTGCCTTCTAATGTGTAAACAGAAAAATTCTGGTCTAAAGGGGGAACATCTCTGTTGCCTGAAGGGGGTTTCTCACTTACTGAGTTAGTAGAAAGGAAAACTAGCTACCTCTACAGGGGGTAGTTCAGAGCAGGAGCCTCATTTAGGCACTCCATGTTCCTCTGAGCGGGAGCCTGTGTCTCTCCACTGGCCACATGGAGAGCCCAAGACAATTATCCTCCCTGGGCTAATGCTGCCCTCAGTGAATTCCCCTGGCTTTCCAAACCATGTGCTGGGTGACTGATCTGCCCTGCTGACAGCAAATGACTTACAGGGTGGGTGTCCTCTGCTGGTTCCATCCGGGGCAGAAATAATGCCAGGAGGAAGAGCAGGGGTTTAATCTTTCAGGTTAGCACTGGAATAAAGAATGTGTTATTTAAAAGTGTAATACCTAGTTTTGTCAAGCTGCTGCCTTTTGGTTAGTGAAGGCATTTTTGACTGATGGAGAATCATTTTCTTTGGTATTTATCCTTTTCCTTTTTTATTTAGTATTTTCTGCAGCACACTAAGGAGATTAAGTGGAGAAGTGTTTTCTCAAGCTGCCAGCAAAGTCTTCTTGAGGCTTCCAACAAGAAGTTAAATGCTACTGGATATTATTTTTATTCCTTCAATCCATTTTGTTGCTAGTTTGCCTGCTGTCTACACTCGGACTCTTCAGGCATGCATTGTGGCTGTATGAAAGGTGCTAGAAACGAGCCTTAATTAATTGTATCCAGCATTTGTAGGCTACCAGAGGTTCACTTGAACGTTTTGTTTAGAGCATTTAGTGCACTGAAGGCATCAAACTGCAATTAAAACAGCTTCTTTGGGCATCCCTGAGTTGTTAAGGTTACACACTGTTCGTGGCATCTCCTGAGTAAGAACTAGTTATGCTGGGAACCTTAATGGGAAGGAAATCTCTGTGCGTGTTTTTCCCCTCTGTGTGTGCTTGATTGACTGTGGGAAGGTGGAAAAGGAGGGTCGGGAAAGGGCACTTAGAACCACTTTCACAATTAGCTCTCCCTACCCTCCAGACTTTAACAAAAATGGTTTTTTGTACAACTGTAAGGATTTCCAGCAAAAGGACTCTTTAGGGTGTAAAACTGCCCACTTGTCTCCCCAAGACACAGAGCCTCCAGTGATGCTGTTTAATGAGTGTTCTGTTGGTCTCTGTGAGAGGATGGAGTTTTGCTGGTATTATTTGTCTGGGATCCCCTGGCCAGAAAGGTGTGAGGAGATGCAGGAAACAGAAATCTTCAACTTGCAGCAGATGTGATGGGGAGCAGCCTCTGAATAAAGAGCAAGTCATCCCAAAACAGCTGTCCCCCTGCTTTGTCATTTATCAGTAAACCCCAGACCAAGATCATGAATCCTTAAGTGCCCCATGGACAGAATTTCTGTACACTGAAAGGATGCTGTATGTGTGGAATATGCAGAAAAATAGTAGTCCTTAAATGAATAAACTGTACCCAAGATGAAGCAAATGTAAGCAACTTAAGGTCTCATTAAACTGCTGCAGAGTTTGTTTGTTTTGGTGGGATTTTTTTGGGTTGGTTCCTTTTGTGGCTTTTTTTTTTCTTTTAATTTACTTTTAAATGATAATTTGATCATAGTCTTTAAAAAGTGTTGGATGTTTTGATATTTTACGTCATTCAGTCACTAAAAAAGTTGAAGCTGTGACAAATGTTGTGTAATGTAGTTTTGGGGATATAATTTACGTGTACTGTACAGGGGACTTTGTTCTGCATGATAACTTTCAAAGTAACAGAATCAGCAAAAGAGAGATACTTCTTTAATAAGTTAATATTTTCCTGTAGCTAATCATATTATTTGAAGATAAAGTACAGAAATAAAACAAATCTAATTGTTTAAATATTTCTGGTTTTGTGATGCTTTATCTCTGCGTTTAGTGAACAGAATTTGTGTAAAATCAGAGTCTTGACATCTGTTTTTCATGATGCAGACTTAAATCAATGGAACTTCATTCTCTGTTTTCATTTAGAAAGTCACTGATGCAAAACACTGGTGTTTCTGTGGTTCTGTTCCAGTTGTTCTCCAACGTTAGAGACGGTGAAGGTTTGCAGTTGTTTGAGCGAGGCCACCGCACCGCGCACAAGCAGGAGTGTCACACCATGGAGGCGGTGAGGCTGGTGGAGTTCAACCTGAAGCAGGTGCTCACCAAGCTCATGGCTCACATCTTTGGTGATGGTAGGTTCATGCACCTTTTCTCCTGGACTGCTCATGGCTGGAGTCCTTTGGGCTTTGGAGACAGCTTTTGCTGTGTAATACAAATTGGAAGGCTTAGGGGTGATGTTGGCAGGCGGAATATGGGAACTTGGGCTTTGGAGACACCTTTTGCTGTGTAATACAAATTGGGAGGCTTAGGGGTGATGTTCCAGGTGGAATATGGGAACAACCACCTGGGTTTTTTCAAGAGGCCACACACTCCTCTCTTGGTTTTCCTAAATACTGGTGCACAAAACACTGTGTTGAATCATCAGATGTTTTGGTATGTAGAGTGTAAGGGTAACAGAGTGGGCACAAATGCAGGTGGGGACACGTGCCAGGCTCAACTAGAAACCCTGGTCTGGCAGAAGCAGAGTGTTAAAGGTGGTGGACCTGTCAGTGTGGGTCCTGGAAGGAGGGGGAACTCCAGCTCCAGTGCAAAGGTGTGCAGGACTCCTTCTGCTTCATCCTGGTGGGCCTCCTGTGTTCCCAGAGGGACAGGGCATGGGTGCAGCAGCACATCTGGGGGTCAGGAGAGCTTGGGTGCTGCTGGGGAGGGTGCAGGGCAATGCTCACATCTGCCCACCAGGACCAGGGCAGGAAGGTGCATGTGCTGCTTTGCTGTGTACACACATTTATTGCCCTGAGCATTTCCCATGCACAAATAAATTAAACCTTGCAGCTCAGGGAGAACAGTGTTTGCAAAGTTCACACCAAGCTGAAAAATAATTGTTTTTTTGGTACTTAGAGTGGAATGAGGAAAGGTAATGAATGTGTATATGAATGAAATATGCTGTGCTCAGAAATACCTGCTTTCAGTTTCAGGAACTGGATTTATAAATGGCTTGAGTCAAAATTGCTACATTAATGCTGTTTGCTGGCAAGGAGGCTGCTCTTCTGAGCTGATTCATTTTTCTGTTGAGGAAATACTGTATGGTATTAGAATGCATCAGGTATCCTGCCTACTTTCAAAGGTCTTTGAAGATGCTTACTGCACTTAGAGAAGTAGTTCCAAGAGTGGATTGATAATGGTACCAAGTTTAATATATGACTGCTTGAATATTTTTCTGAATTTTAACTTTATAGCAAGCAGAACTTTTACCAGTATTTGTTCTATTCCACCTGGATAAAAATTTTTAAGTTCCTCAGAGTTTCTTGTGGGTGTATTTTACTTAACAGTGGCCTTTTGAAACATGCAAAATTAGGATTAAAGTGAGTAATAGTAAGAATGATATTTTTAGATCAACCTCAGATGCTGAGGATGTTGTTTAAAATGAGCAATTTCAGGGAGTTATTAGTGATACCTCAGACTGCAGATACATCCTTCTCTAACAGTTGACAGATGCTGCACTTTAAGCTTCAGCATACTGGCTATTACTAGCTCTTCTACAGTCCACACAGTAGCTAGAAAGCCATTAAAAATATATTCATAAATTATTTTAAAGATACAGACTAAAAGTAGATGCCGCCTTCTTACTGCAGGGATTTTCCATTTCTGTACCCAGTGTATTTTTCCTGAAATACAAAGACAACATGTAGTTAGGGATTTAAATGTAATTATGTTATTTATTACTATGTAAGCAGATACATATATATATGTATATTTCCCCACATCACACACCTTTCATGGAAATAGTGGAATGTAGTATTCAGAGAGCAAACTTTATCAGGTACCAGATATATGAGATGGTGTCTTGGGGCACACATAAATAAATTTGTCCTTTGACAACTGTCATCTTTTAACTTCCATTTTACTCTTCAATTTAGACAATACTCTTGATTACTTTTTTTTTGATCTTGACACCTGTAAATTTTAATTTTAAAAAGTGTTTTGCTGCATTTATTGCTCTTTCCTGAAGTCGTGGGATTGGATAGTTGTGCTTCTGCAGTGCTCCCCTGAGAATTTACCAGCTCAGGTTGATGATAGACTGAGGATCTCTGCAGAAAGGTCAGATCACTGACCTGCCCGTTTTTTTCCCCCCTGCCCCTCTGCATTGCTTTAGGCTGGTTTTCGTAATATTTAATGAGACAGCTTTGCTTAACCTGACTCATCCAATGCTTTCTGGATACTTTAGTGTTGACTGTACATGCCAGGAAAGTGTAACAAACATTGCTTAAAAATCACTGTGTTATCCTGAGGAAGGTCAAAACTTCATAAAAAGCTGCACCTAGACTTACTCCAAAAGTTTGTCTCTTTATTTCTTTCTGGCTTTGCCAACAGGCAAGGGAATGACAGATATTGGGGAAGGGGGAAGGATCTGGAGCATGCAGTGAATTGTCTTAAATGCCTGACAATGTAAGGTAGTTCTTTTTATGACATTTTCCAGTGGTGTGCTGTACTTGATTTTGCATTCTGCAAATAATTGCCTTTCAGTTTCTTTCATGGGATTTTGATGTCAGGAAGCTCTTTCAAATAGTACACCATCACATTTCTTAGTTTTCCTCTGTTGCCTCCAGATAAGGTGCACACTTAAAATCCACTAATTTGACTTACACCATCTCCCCATACAGATCTGTCAGTGTAGGAACTCTGTTATATCTCATTTTAGTTACCTTGTAATAAGGTTTTCCAAGATAAACTGACTTAGGTTTCTTTATAAAGTTAGTCAGTCCTTCTCAAGTCCAGTTCTTTCTTTAACCCTTTTGTAGTTTTTCAAAAGCTTCCTGGACCCTGAGATTCAGAAGTAATATCACTATAACAAATAGAAAAGAATGACTGTGTGCTGGTTCTGTGATTTGTTGCTTTACATGAACTGGCTCAGCATTCACTGCTGTCCCATATTTACCTACCCAGTTTCTGGGCACTGATAAGGCAAAGCAGGAGAGTGAGTAATGACTGATGGCTCTGCTGCTGCTGGTTTTCACTGAACAGCCACTGGATGTCTTTTAAATCAAACATGTTCCTCTGCTCTTCTTCTTAACCCTGTTGTACTGATACCTCCTTTGAGTTCATAGAGATCTATGGGTGCAACAAGTTTAAAAAGAAAAAAAAAATAAAAATCATTTATTGAGGGCATAATGGCCTGGCTAATAACTCCTGAAAAATGTGAGCTAACGTAGGTTAATGGGCAGCCAGCTCCTGTCTGCTACAAGTGCAATGAATTCTGTGAAACAACAGGGTCCAAAATACTTACAAATTGACACACATCTCACAACCCCCCAGTTTGATCCCTTCTGTGCTTCCCTGCACCCTCCCCGTGCCCTTCTCCTTTTGCTCCCATAACCTCGCCTCCAAAAATAATCCTCCCAGGAACAAAGAGAATTTCTGGTCAGTGAAGACCATCTGGGTCCCAGGCTTTGTTACCTCTGTGCTGTAGCTTAGCAATAGTCTGCTTTAATGTGTTTGGTTTGTTCTTTTTTCTTTTCTTCATTTTGGTGCCTTTGGTCAAGCCTTTTTCATTATGAGACTCAATTAGGGTAGCACTTGTTTAGCTTAATATCTCATAACACCATTCCTTTTGAGTGCAGGCTATGACCAATTCCTTACCTTGATTCAGGATTCTAAAATAACAATAAATATTCCCTATTTCCATACTTATTGGAGATGTGACATGTAAGTTACTGTGCTGGGTTTGTATGGCCAGGTTTCCCCCATGTCCAACAGAGCCAATACTAGCCTGCTCCATGGGGGAGAGATCCTGGAGAACCCAACTCTGGAGCCGGGGGATGCCCAAAGGACTCTGTCTCCCCATGGGAAGCCCATGCTGGAGCAGGACCTGTGGCCCCATGGAGAGAGGAGCCCACACCAGAGCAGGTTTGCTGGCAGGGCTTGTGACTCTGTGAGAGACCTGTGCTGGAGCAGCCTGTTCCTGATGGAATCAGAATGAACTGAACTTTTCTTGGTTTAAAAGTTATTAGAGCTTTTTTCTCTTTTTAATAATTGAGCACACTCCCACTTGTTTAATAACTCTTACACTTTAGGAAGTTGTTGATCTTTGAACTACCTTTTCATTTTAACTCCACTTAAAATTAGGAGCTATGTATTATACAGCTAGGCACTGCCAGAAACAAAGAGAATTTTTGAGACTGAAGCCGTATTTGTTCTTCTGATATGCTGTTTTTTAATGATGAAAGTAGGATGATTTCCCATTGCTTTATTAAGTCCACATTACAGGAAATATTATTATTTGCTTCCTGGTATTGCTTTGTTAAGCATATTTTTCACCTCCTAAAGGACTGGTAGGCACAGGGTCAACCCAGCACACTTACTCATGGACATGTCCCCACTGGAAGGACTCCCATAAACACTGTGAGGCTCTGAAGTGTCCTCTGATAACACAAGTAATTTCTTGGAACTGCAGAAGTTCCTGAGTTTGTATCCAGTGGTCAGTCTTTGGTTAGATTCAGCATTGTGCTCTTGGAAGTACTTCTGTGTTATGCATCTCTTGGTCTCCTCAAATTTCTAGAAAAAGATCAATTTCCGCCAGCATTTCATAGGCTGTATTTGAGGAAATAAATTAGGCCTAATCAGGTAAATGATATAGTATTACAGAAAGCCTAATCCTCATAATCCTTTTAAGTCCTTAGTGGTCTAATTTGCTGAGTGTGAGCAATGCCCTTTATTCCTTGGGAATATATTGAGCACCAAGACAATGTTTTGTATCTAAATAATAAATGTACTCATTTATTCTGTGACAGTCTATAGAAATGCAGTTAGAAGACTTAATCTTGCCGAAGGCTGAGCACTCTCAGCTTTTCAGTAAAGTCTTCTAGAGCCAAAAGTCTGAAAGAACACTTGAATATAAACTACAGAGGTATTCCCAATTGGCCTTGGCACTGTATGAATAAAATTGTGGTATATGGGATTAACTATTAATTTAGAGAACAGAATGAAGGTGAGAGTTGTTTCTTTGTGAGTTTGTTTAGGTTTATTCAGATTTTTGTTTGCTTGTTTCCATTTAAAACAAGCCTCTTAAGTATTAATATGCATTAAAAGTCGAAAATATAAAAAGACCTTTAAATTCTTTTTTTACTTTTAAAAATTTATTTTAATTAAGAACAAACTGCTGAGAAATGCCTTTTTTCCTAGAGCTTCATTATGAAGTAATAAGAGGATTAAAAAAACTCCCATTATCTGAATGTTGTTACTGAACACAAAACTACTTGAATATTCAATGTCCTTGCTACAGTTGCAAATTTTGCAAGCTAAATGAAAATATTTTATATGTGTATGGCTTTTAGAGTTGTACAGCCCTAGGATTAAAAATGCCAAGAGCAGAAAATTAAAACAATGTTTTCTGCATACCATCCAGTTGTATACACGTGACTCTTTCCATCCACCTATTTTTTTGTTGTTATACAGGAAAGTAAAAAGCAATCAAGAGATTGCTGAAACCACAATACAGTAGTGAATGGTATGATGGCAAACACTTCCAGTTTTCTGAGTTCTGTATGTGAAATTATCAGAAGGCTTTTATATCTTTCACATAATTTCCTGAGGTTAATTTTTAAGAAAGAAAAGAAAACCTAGAAGTACCGGTGAGTTTGTTTTGAAACCTGCCTCACCATTTGAAAGTTCATAACATCTAGAAAAGTTCCCTGTAACTATTCAGTATTTTGTATTTTGGCCATGCAGGCAGTTTTGTTGTAGCTTATTGTTTCAGTTTCTGTAGCCACATTTGATGTTTCAGAAGTAATCAAAGAAAATCTAATCCTTGAGGCTCCGTGAAATATTTTTCCTTGAAAAACTTTCAGTAAAAATCATGTGATTTGATATTTTCCAGTCCTTTTATGAAATGACCCCCCAAAAGCCTGAAAATCAAACCAGGAATATTCACAGACACTGTCCCCCGAAAAACCTTTGCTGTGCCCCTTATTTTCAAGACTAGACTTGCCTGGTTCTTAATGATCCTAACACTGATTAGCATTTGGCTTAACTGAGGAGATGGGTTTGGAATTAAGGCACCAGCTTATAGAATCTGCACTTCAGTTTTGTTCCAAATTTTTATGGGTCATGTTTGGGACTTCTTTCCTGGCACCCATTAGCTAGAAAAAAATTTAGTGACACAAAGCCTCTATAAATCACTAGAAGAACTAAAGCTCATCAAATATGATGAGGGCCTTGACACCAACTCTGCTTTTGATTCCTCTGCTCTGAGATGCCAGGAGTTTCCTGGCTCTGCTGTATTTGCAGAGGTTCTGAGCTGGGGAGGAGGGTGGGGAGTCACCCACTGGTGCTTCTCTCTTACACTGTTCTGCTGAGTCCAGAATGCTCTGTGTGTGTTGCAATCTCAGTAATGTACAACTCTGTGCATATATATTTCTATTTGTGTGCATTAATATCTATATTTAACTTTCATATTTGAAAGTACACAGAGAGAATAGCGCTTTTTTTTCATCAGAACCTAATTAAAAACCAATTACTTGCCTAGATAAAAAAATAAAGACTTAGCCAGCATTTTCCTGTGAGAAGCAGCTAGCAATTTCTTGGTGTAAAGAATAACAAAATTACTGACTTTCCCATGATCTTGGCTCATTTTTGTTCGATGCCAGGTGGTTGCTAGAGTTTGACAAATGATTGATTTGCTTTCAAAGGGTGCTTGAATTGCACAAAGCATTTTTCATATTAGAAAAGACATGGTCATTTTTTTCCACGGGTTTTAAGATTTATCGCCCTACATGAGCGTTGTAAATTAGTTTGTTTGCTATTTATTTTCTCTGGATTGCTGTAATTGATGTCATTAGTTGAAGGGCAAATTTTACAGATGGTTGGAGGGATGGCCTTTTAAGCATACACTCTTTCATATTTATTTATTTATTTTGAAACACTGCTACAGGACTGCAAGTCAGGTGGGTAGATTGCTGCTTCCCGTTTACTCACCCTTCCTTTGAGATGGAGATCAACTTCCAAGGAGAATGGATGGAGGTCCTGGGCTGCGGGGTCATGGAGCAACAGCTTGTTAACTCAGGTACTGAAACTCCTTTGCTTCATTGACATCTCTGTTAGCAAACACTTCCAGTGCAATCAGCTTCACGGGGGGAAATGCCCCTCGTACCCTGGTGAGCACAGGCATCTGTGGGCACCAACATCCATCAGGTGGGATGCAGCCCTTGCATGCTGTGATTGGAGGGTGACAGTGGATGGGGCAAACAGAAAGCTTGCCTTTGATTTTGTGCAGTGAAGGGACAGGCAGATGGCAGCTGGAAAAGAGAACCTGCAAATTAGGGCAAGAGGTTTGTTTTTTCTTTTCCAAGGGATGTCAAGTGCATCCGTAGTTATGATTTTAAAGTATTATTAGGAAATAACATCCCCTATTATTTGGCATATCAAAGTGCTCCTGTATCTCTGAAGTATAGAAAGAGGAATGTGCTGTCTTTCATATTGCTATTTGGTCACTGGGTAAATGGTAGGTAGATTTTTGCTTCTGTTTTCTTTCTTCTTGGGTTACTTATGAAGTTGCAAACTGCATTAAGAGCAACATCATTTATTTTAATTGAAATTACTACAGAGCTACATCACCTCACAACTGTGCTTTCTAAAACTTACACGTAAGTGTGAAAGGAGAGGAGAAATTGGTTTTTTTTATATCTATATGGAAAATTTTGCATGCTTTCTTTTTCATTTGCTGAGCATAGAGAATTCTCTGTAAGCACAGGACAGACTGCACGTGTTCAGACCTCTGTCGTTCAGTGTCTTCCAGTACTGTTTGTTGTGTACAGGAGCCTTTTGGAATATGATCTGTTTAATTCTCACAAGTGTGCTTCCAAATAGCAAAGTGAATACTCTGTTGATTCTCTTTCCATTGGTTTATTAAGCTATTGTGTTTTCTTATGGTCTAAATTCTTCCTGTTGAAGTCCAAGTATCATAACTATGAATCACTTAATTTTGGCACCAGTTACTTGGCACAGCTTGTTTTTCTCAAAGTTTACATGTTTTAATGTGATCATTTTCCTTTTAAAAAGATATCCTCTTCCAGAGTTCCTCCCCAACGAATTAATGATTTATGCTGATGTTCTTTCTCAGGTTATTATCTTCATAGTGTGATAAATATAATATACAGCTTCTAATCAGCTGTAGAAGTGGAAGACTGCTGTGTAATATTATTTCCATCAGCTGTAACAGACCCATGTCCAGTCTTTCTTCTTGAAAAGCTTTTGTGTTGCTCAATCTTTAAGTTTAGGTTCCTTTAATGGATGCAAGAAGAGCTAAGCTGTGGCCTCAAAACAATTTCTGTATACATCTATGTGTGTGTGTATGTGAATGGATGTACATGAAACACCAGTGCTTTCTGCAGCAGGTTCGTTTTTCAGTTTGCAATTTTCTTGTGCATGGACTTCCCCAGCACATCCCCACCCTGGAAATTTCACCTTCTTAAAATGTTAAACCAGATTTGCCAAAGGAGGTCCAACCAGCCTCATTCCTAGTCATTCACTGGGCACGGGGTGTGATCCAGTCTTCTGGACCATGCAGGTTTTCCGGGTTAACAAGTAAGGCTTCTCTTGTCTCGGTGTGTAAATGATGAGCAAATACAAGTTGGTAAAGGCTGCAAGTGCCATTTCCATGAAAGCCAATCCACCTACTGATTGTTTTTTAACAGTTGTTTGCATTCAGAAAAGCCTCCTACAACAAATAAAATGGAGAATATGGTGTTATTTACTATTTTCTAACAGTGATAGGTGCTATTTTAAAAGAAAAACATAAACTGTATGACAGTGTTTCTGTATAACTGTTGAAAAACTTTGCACTACTGCAAAGATACACTGACTTGTCAGGAATGATGTTACATGTTCCCCCAAGGCTGATGGTGCTAAACTAGAGCAAGTATTTGCAGAAGATCATTTTGATAATCAATTCTCAGTAAGTATAAAATCTAGTTTGTTGTGCTGTTTAACTTCCCATTTTTGTGTTTTTCATCTTAAACTGCACCTGAATGCATAATTTTAATAGGACTGCTGTGTATAAATTTTGTTATAAAGAAAGGTTATTTTTGTTCTGGTTAATACTGGGAAAAATACAGAAACTTTGCAGTAGAGTAGGAAGTACTCTGGTTTAGGTCCATGATGATACAAGGAATTTTTGTGGTTCAGTAGAGCTAATTTCAATTACTAGCACTCAAGATGTTTATTTCAAGCATTTGTTATCCAAGATTGACAAAGTTTGTGTTCATTGGTAGATGCCAAAGTTCCAAGTCTGCATGGAGCTCTAAGATTCAAATCTTTGAATACAGGACGTTGCTTACTCAGGGGCTGTGATCACATAGTGTTGCTTAGTAACTGAGATTGGAAGCAGTGAGGGTGTGAGCCTTTGCTGATGGAAATCAATGGCAATATTCTCAGTGCTCAGCCTTGCAGGATGTGGTAGCTGGGGATGAGAGCAGGAAAATTGGACTGAAGTTTGCCTCAAAACCACCAGACTAAAAACCAGATCGTTTAAAAACAAAACAAAACCCAAACAAACACTCCACCTCCCCTCCTCCAAAACAAAAATCTGCAAACCAACAAAACCCATGAAGTAAACAAAACAAAGGAGAGTTCTGTAACTTTTTGGTAAGACTTTTCCTGATGTTTTTAACTCCTGAGGATTGCCACAAAACAATGTAAGGGTGGCACACCAGAACCAACCAAAGTCCAGAGCATCCCTGTATCACGGTGACATCCCAAGCCAGTGCCCAAAGTGTGGTTATGCTGATCCTTCCCTGATATGCTCCAGCAGCTGCCTCTTTCCTGAGCTGAAAGTGGTTTGTTTTCAGTAGTCATTGTGGAATTTTCTTCCATTCTTTTCTCAAAATGTTTTTCAAGTCCCTGTAAACCTTTACTCTCTGCAGTGTCTTGTAGCAAGAAATTGCAGAACTTGCATGAGGAATCACTTCTTTTTTGTTCTGCTCAACAGCTGAGAGTTAGAGCTCTTCTCTCATGCCACAAGAGTCAGTATCTGTTTCTTTTGCCTTGTTTAAACCACTCAGTATTTGTTTAGATCTCAGTTGTCACTGACTTCTTTCCAAGCCAAAGGGTGCTGGTCAGACAGTCCCTCCTTGTGTGGGAGCCTGTCTTGTAGGTCCTGATAGTCACAATCACTCCTGCCTGCATCTTCACCAGACTTCTTTTTAACTCTTCTGTTAATTCTTAATACTCATTTTGCTGTGTTGACCTTTAATGAGCCTGGAGTTGAAAAAGAGAGGCGGTTTTGCTATGATGGCTCCTGTAGATGATTTCTTTTGATCACTGGCTGGTGGTTGAAGCATCCTGGAACACAGCCAGCCATTCAGCTCTGAGTGACAGCTCAGGTTGAGGTCTCATTTCCTAAAATTCTGAATCATGAAGGCAGCTGTATTTAGGCTACCAGTAAGAGGATTTGGTAAAACTTTCCTGTTCTATGTAGATTTTTCTACTTTCCACAAAGCAACACTCATATTTAAAATCTTAAAAAAAACCTGTTTTATTTTATAAATATAATTCATTTACATTTTTTGCTTGTCAGCTTGAAAGCAGTAGGGAATGGTGTGGGAATTTGGAAGAGGAAATGTCAGCTTTGCAGCTTGAATAGTAGGAGATGTCATGGCATTAGCAAGGAAATGAGCAGGCACTGGGTGGGCTTCCAGCAAGGCTGTGGAGAGAGCTATTTGTCAACAGCTTACACACAATTACAGTTTTAAAAGTTCCTGGGTAGTCCTGGTCTTCCAGTTGTGTCTAATATCCTGAATTTGTAGCAGAGGTGGCTTTCCTAGTTTTCTGTTAATTTTGTGAGTACCTCTAATGAGGAAATAATTGCTAACCTTGTCTAAATGTCTTTGTGAATACTGTTGAACACAACAAAAGGAGTTTGTCATAACTTCTGAAAATCACTGCTTTTGTTTGAAAAGGTGGAAGCCTATTTGTCTTGAAATGTGATTCTTGGAGAGTAAGTCTTTCCCATTTGGAATCCCTTTTAGCATATCAGTTGCAGGACTAATTTCCAGAATTTAAATAGTACTTGGCCCAGGGCTGCCACCTTCAGCCAAACACAAGTCCTAACATGTAGAACTTGTTTGGCTTCAATGCTGCAGTAAATAAATCTTCCTTTACTCATTTTTTGAAGATCATCAAAATCGCTGTCTAATTTCTTTACTCATTTATTGAAGGACATCAAAATTGCTGTCTGAGGGGAAGTAACAGCTTTTAAGTTCTTGTCCACTCCTTTTTGGTTTTGGCAGTAGGATTAGGAATTTGAACATTTTTTCCATGGGTAGCAGGTTATTAGTTAACACAAAAATTATATTAATGCTACCTTGCAGACAAAGGACTTTTTTGGGTATTTTAAAATTTACGAATATGTTCTTAAATCAAATATTAGTTATGGGTGAGTTAGGTTCATACATCAAGCAGCAGGGGGTGTTTTGGAGAAGAAGAAATTTAATATCTTTTCATCTAGCTTTATTTTTTTTTCCCCTGCTCAGCTCTTGCCTAGTAAATTACATTAAAATGTTGGAGCAGATGGTGCATGTGGCTTCAATAGTATGCCGACCCATGTTCTGTCTCTGCTAACAGCTCTCTGCGGGGACCTTGAAATAGTTAAAGCTCTCTGTGTCTGTGTGGATAGAGTGTATGAGGGTAAATATAATGCATTTAAAATACATTCCTGAAACTCTTCAAGGTGACATTAAAGTTACAGAGGTATTGGTGTATTGGGCACCTGGGGCCTCCCGAGAACATGAGCTAAAACTGTTGGATGGGCTCGTTCTTCCCAGGCAAACACCCCAAGTGATTTGGGTCTGCTGTGTAAGCTTTGCAGCTCCCCATCTCAAACCTCTCCGGGCTCATTTTCACTCACTCTCTGTCTCCTGTGTACCCACCTTGAGCCTCCCAGCCTTTCCTGTGCTTATCATCCTGGGATAGCCAAGTGTCATCATTGCTCCTTTCTGGGCTGGAACTGAAGGGCACAGCAGGCTGACATACAGGCACACTGCAGACAAAGAGTTAGCTGCCTTGCTTAAAGTGAGCTTTCCTACAGTCCTTATATACTCAAGAGAGAAAAAGTCTTCCTGTGTGCTTTGAATGTATAGAGCTTTTTGGGTCAATCTGCTGGGCAGCCTCTTTCTGTGTCTGGCTGCAGGGGGAGCAGAGTCTCCTGATTTCAGCAGGTACATGAAGGTTAAGTGAGTACCTCACAAAGATATCATGTCTCAGATGAAACAAAATTAGTGGGAAATTAGGAAGCATCTGAGTTTTACTCACTTCCCAAGGGTCTCAGAAGTTGCCTGTGAAAGAAATGAATGCTGAATGCAAGCTTTATATCTCAACTCCTGGGTCACCTTTGTCTCCATCCATCCTAGTGATTTACATTTGCACATGCATGTGTGTGTGTATGCAAAAAAACCAAATACAGATTGAGACAAAACAAATCAATGCCCAATTAAATACAGAGTGAGACATATTTGGCTTGTTTTAGTTTTGTTTTGTGGTTTTCTACACACACACACACAGAGTGTAAATCAGAAAAACTGATTGTCACATCTGGCTAAGTTGAGGGACCTTCTGTTGAGCTGGCAGCCACTGGAATTTTTCTTTACTCAGTCAAATATGGTGTGGAGAAAGATGTGATTGAATTTTTATCTGTGTTCTGCATGATTTCATGCACATACCCACAAATGTATGTACATGGCACATCCAGAGATCTGTTTGTCTAAGACAATGCTGCTCAGTTTAAAAGGGAATAAGTAATATGACAGAGGACCTGATTTTTCCCTAAAAATCTGTGATGATCCAGCCTGTCTGTACAAGGAGAGGAGCTGTGATTGAAGTCACCTGGGTGACTCTCAGGAAAACAGTTAAGCATGTATTTGATTTTAAAATAATTCATATAAAGGCCCAGGCAGATAAGTTGAGGGGTGTAAAGGGGTAAATCAGCTGTTTTTATTTGACTGCTGCATCTCTTGAGTGTAAAGAAATAATCCACAGCAAGAGAGAGCAGAAATATCAGCCACTTTCTTAGCATCTTCAGACTAACAATTAGTGCCACCCTCTGTTGTGACTGCAAACATAAGTGCTGGTTTGCTGGGCATCCCAGTCCTGCAAAGGGACTAAATACAGCACTGCTACTTATTTACATGTGAGCTGGGCTGTAGCTTGTGATTTAAAATTTGGCAGGATTGGATGTGGACTCTTGGGACTTTGGAGGTTCAAGTTTTTAAAGAGCATGTATTTTAAAGTTGGGATGACTCTTATATAGAAAAGCTATTTCTTCTAACTGCTTTCTACCAGCTCAAAGACGAAATTGGAGAGAGCTTATTTCCTGCGTTCGGATGAAGCTTGCCTTTTGGGTTTGATTTTATTTTGGTTTCTTTTGAGCTGACTGTGAGGAAGTCTGAGTCTTGCCTTGATAAGTAAGCCAAAACACAGAAGTGAGTTACACAGTAGTGATGCTCCTGTTCAATCAAAGGGTGCAGAGTTTTACTTGTTATTTGTTCCTCTTGTTATGTTCCCTGTGGCTACACCTCCAGGTCTGATGTGTGTTGTGGTAGAAAGTTAAAGCTTTCCTCCACCCTTCCCTTTTCCTTGTCAAGATAATTTACTTGTCTCCTATTTAATTTACAGCTCCGTTTTTAAAACTGTTTTTTCATCAAGTTTTTCATCCAGGAGGAACACATAAAATTTTTGAAATGTTGCTTTCCCTGATTTTATTACCTTTGAGGGATTCATTATCTGTGTTTAAAGTTGGGGGTTTTCAAAAGAATTAATATAAGCTTGCTTCCAGTCTGTCATGTTTGTATATATTAAACAAATATAGTATTGCATTTAGTGACAATTCTATCACACCTGTTTCTGGGAAATGTGTTATTTATTTACAGGGGTATCTTTTAGGAGAGTAAGTATAGGATTGAATCTTGGAAGTAAGTAGTCATTATAGAACTTGGATGGATATTTGAGTTTGTGATTCCATATGATTTTTCCAGTTTAGTGTTAAGAGTAGTAATGTCAGTAGATTTAGAGGGTAATTCTCCTTTCATGGTACAAGACTACATTTTTAGTTGGGATGTAAGGTCCTTGTCTTTGTAATTTAAGAAACTACTTTGTCTTTGTGCTTCATTTTCTCCTGCATAAAAATGTGTGTGAAAAAGGGTTAATTCAGTCTAACACAAACCTTGAAGCCAGCAACAGTGGCTATTTGACTGACTGGTACATCTTTCCATTGAGTGAATGAAAGCTCCCCCCAGCATCTGTGAGGCCACTTTTAGTCCATTTGGAATGTGGAAAATTAAAAAAGAGAGATGCAGTTGCATCTTCCTAAGTTTCTCTTGCCTTTGAAGCAGTTTGCCCATGTGTATGTATGCTTCTCCTTCCCTTAAGTTTTTTTAATCAAAAGTAAATTAAAGGTTTAGTAATTCACTATGATTTGTCTCCTTGGGATCCAGCAGGAGGACTAGAGCACCACACACAAGAGAAGGCTAAATAATGATGAATGTGGTTTATTAAGCAGCTCCCAAGTAAAAGGAAGTGCTGCACTCAAAAACCTTGAAGAGCAACAATTTATAGCATAGAGAAGGTGTTTCCCTTGGCTTTATTTATGCAAATGAAAATACAGCTAAATAATACTATTGAATTACTACACTGTTATGTGGTGAATGCTGAATGTTTTTAATCAGCCAGGAGTTGGTTCAATGAGCTTAATGTAATTCCTCATCAGGCTGGGATACCCTGCGGGTGTTTTTGTTGAGTTGCAATATTCATTTTTGCTGTTCCCAGGACATTTATCAGGACTACCCAACTGAAGCTGGAGAAGGGATTTTACAGGCACATCTCTAACTGTTCCCAACTCTGCTACACAAAGCTCAGCTGAGATTAGATCAAGCATTTTGGCAAGTGTTTTTTTTTCCCACTAGATCACAACTACAAACTTGATTTCTCATTTCTGGAGGTTAGGATGTTTCTCTCATGCCTCATTTCTTATCTTTGAGATTCATAGTTGGTGAGAGGAATGGGTGAACACAGATCTCCTGCTGGAGGCTGCACAAACACCTGCTCTGCAATTGTATTAAGAAAACAACAAAGTGCATGAGTGGTCAGCCCCCCAAACTCCATGCCATTTATCAGGGTGTCTCCAGGTGAGTCGTGAGGCACAGATCTTTAGAGGGCAAGGATAAAACTGAGCTTTCCATGTAGTTCAGGGAGAGCTGCAGCTTTCTAGTGATGACAGCCTGGTCGTGGCAGCAGTCCAGGCTGAGCCAGTGGCACCAGCCTCTCATGGCTCATTTCAGCTGGAGGCTGAGAAGACTGGAGTGCCCAGCTGTCTGTGTGCCAGTGTGTACAGACCCACTGCTGACCACAGACTTGCATGTAAGCAAACCCAGAAGAGCTCCAGAGCCGGGCCACTGCTTCTCTGCCTGCCAAGAGAACAACCTTTCATGGTATTATAAACTCCAGCTTTGTAAAAGTGTATAACTCAGCCCCACTGGTGCTGTTTTGGTGTGTATTGCAAAGAGGAACTTACCTTCAGTTTTGCTTGGGCCTCATCTTCAGATACCCAGATTGACTTTTCCTGTTCAGCATACAGAAACAGGCAGTGTCTACAAGCAGTAGAGAGGATAAAACCTGCAACACATGAATAAAAAGGTGTTCAGAAGGAGGTGATAATGCTGTGAAGGATAAACACTTTTCCAGCAGGAAGGCAAGAGTCTAGCTCAGGTTTGGCACCTCCATGCAGCTGGAAGGCAACTGCAGCAGAGCTGTGAAGAGGAGACAGCCCATTCCAGGCAATGTACCAGCGAGTTTTGGGCAGGATTTGCTACTGTACCTGAAATGAATCAGGGAAAAATGCCAGCCTTTATTAACACTTTTCCCCATGTAAATAACAGTGACAGATTACTAATAGATGTTAAAGCAATGTCTCCTTTTTCCTGCACAGAATGGATGCCATAAATTATGTATTCTGATGACTATGCAGTGAGCATCAGTAATAAGTTTGATCCTAAATACTGTGGCAGTGTCCCAGGAAACTTTTGTATGTAACAACAAATGGATTTGAAGAGGTAATTGTGGAAGTCATCTCGTGTCTATTTGCTTTTTGGCCAAGTGGAATGTGGAGGTGGGAAAGTGCTTTAGTTGAATATTTGAAAATCTAAGCAAATTCTGTATTCCCTGGGTCAAAATGTTGGCTTTATCAACGAAAAAACAAGTTTAAAAAAAAAAAAAAGGCCATAAGCTGGTGGATAGTTTTAGAGCTGCTCAGCTCCTTACCCTGCACTAACTTTTATTTCCTATTTATCTTAAAATTGTGAGGAGACAAAAGAATGTGTTTTCCAGCCCTGAAGTTTGAGTTGCTCATTCAAATTGTACCAGTCTTCTCTATGCTAATGAGGGAGATTGTCACCAACATGGTAATTCAGAGCTTTTTCTGCTAAAAAACCCTAAAAAATTAAAGTAGATTTACTGAGTTTCTTTTAGAACAGTGATTGACATAAAATAGCAGTGGGGATTATATCTGTAGAAAAGTTAGTAGGATTTATTTAAATAAGTCAAGAGACTCTGGCTAGGACTTTGACTGTACTTGTTGAAAAGTATTTAGCTAAGAAATTATTCCAAAAGTACAGTGAGGAAAATCCTTTTCTCATATTAGTTCAGACTTGCTTAGCATGTTTAAAAAGTGGCAGTCAAAGATAAAATCCTGACTTGGCCTCCTTTCTTCTTCTTGGGGAAATATATTCTTAATACAATACTACTGTGTGACTCACAGCAGAAACTGGAATTGCCAGGATATCTCTGCTACTGTATTAAAACCTGTCGTATCACAATCAAGACAGGAGCAGAATTACTCACTTTTACAAGTGCTAAATTGCTTTCTAGTCTCATTCAATAAAAGCTGGTGATCCTAGAAAGGAAAAGTGTTTTCTAATTGCATTGCCACTCGCTGCTGCTATTTTTATTTATTTAATGAGAGGTGGCAGTTCATCTTATACAGGAGAATTTATTTTCTCTAGGGTGCTCTGCTTGCAGGATTGTCCTGTGGCCCTCTCATGTTAATTTATTGATTTGTCTGCTTCCTCAAAGCCTGAAGTTCAGAGGAGGTTTAATAACTGATTGCAGGTCTTGCACTTTGTAAGTGCATGAGCATTAGGAACAAAGAAAGTGAGAATTTCCTAGAGCCACTCCAGAAAGAAGCAGCTGGGGCTCACTTCAGGCATCTGAAGATGCACTTAATTGTACAGCAGTTGGAAACAAAAGTTCCTGTGCCTCCACTGCTCTCAGCTTTCACCCATCACTGGTGAGATGGAGCAGACTGCCCATGTTCTGCACGAGGCTGATGGGAGGAGCTGGAAGCAAACATTAGGATATTGTTGCATTATCCTCTGTAGATTTCCTAAGTTGTTCTGTGGTTTTATGGTCCTACCCAGGTGGTGAGAGGGATGCACTGGTGAGTATCTGGAGTATCTGGCTTTCTTTAAGTGACACGATGAGCTGCTGTCCTAGTGGGACAAGGGACAAGCTGCTCTTTTGTTTTGGCAGCATGTGATGCCGAGAGGAGTGGCTTCCAGCTTAAAAAAGGTGTAATTTGTGCTGTTTCTGTGCAGTTAGTGAGTACAAAATGGTCTTAGTGGAAAAATCATTTCTTGTACATCCTGGGGAGAAGAGAAAGAAGCAGTCATATGATGACTCTAAGTCAGTGAAGAGAATATAGAGTGATCTTTGCAGTGTCCCATCAGTAGTCTTGTGTTTGCCATCGTTGTGGCTGTCACAGAAGCACCAAGTCTTAAAAACAGGAGAGGAAGAATAGAGGAATGTGCAAGACCATCAGTGGGCACAATATTTACATACACGACTGCTGACTGATTTTTTTATTTTTTTTACTTATTGCTACATCACACACCTTTCATAAACTCTGGTGTTGCCCTGGAGCTTCTACTAGATACTTTGAAGTAAACAGTGTTTAAAAACAACTAGTGCAGTTAGAAGATGAGCTATATAGGAATTCAGGTCATCTTACACCGAGTTTAGGAGCAGTTCCAGAAGTAATGCAGCCAGTCATTTCCTCTGTGGGCATTCTGATGCTGGACAGAGAAAAATCTTACATTCTTGCCTCTTCTTCAGGGCTAAATAATTAAATAAAAAATGTTTAACAACCACCAGAGACTTCTCCCCTTCTGGTGTTCATTATACTGACCAGAGTTTTTCAGAGGAAAGGTACAGCAGCCACTTACAACAGGCATGCTCAGAACTTGAGATCATGATGGCATTGGTTTTGTAGACTAAATTAATGCAGTAATTCTTAGAGGTAGAAACACAGTTGCAATCATAAAAAAAAAGCACATCCTTTACTTCAATTACTTTCAAGAGCCAGCTTCTTGTCTTCTTTCCATGACACCTGCAGGTGTGATACTCAGCAGTAAGAGAAAATCATTAATTCTTTCCTTGAAAGGCTCAATTTTGAAAAAGCTACTGTTCCCCCACAGTGACCTTCTTGTTGCCTTATGATACTCTGCAGGAAGAGAAAATCAGCAACTCTTTCCTTGAAAGTCTCAAATTTGAAAAGCTAGAGTTCCCCTACAGTGACCTTTTTGCTGCTTTACTCCCATCTCCCTTTCATTATCTCTGCTCTCATGGGGCTTGAAGAAAAATGCATACACCTTAAGTGAGGGAAAAGCTCTGTGAAGGTACAATTCACAGGTGGAGTTTAAGGAAGGTGAACTAAGGGACACTGAATCTGTAATTTCTTTCATGTGTTCCACACATTTGTGGAATACAGAGCTGGAAGGGCCTTCCCAGGCTCCCTGGAGACACCCAAAAGGCTTCGTAGCAGAAGAGAGTAATTGCAGCGAATGTGGTGGCAGCTGAAGGACAACCCGAGAGGATTCTCAAAGCACAGCTGAGGAAGCTGCGTCAAGGAAGGCAGCAGGGGAGATGCCTGCATGAGCTCTTCAGCTCTGTTCTCCACTACCTCTGCAAGTCTTGTGCAAGGCACTGAATTTGAAGGGCTAGGATTTGTCCCAGGCATTGCTTTACTCCTGGATCTGGGCTTATGCCTAGAACAGGAAAGGTGTTTGACAGGTGATCGAAGACTTCTGTTGTTGTCTTGCAACCTGGTCCACTGACTTTGATTTTCTTGCCCAACTCCCAGCCTGTTCTGGTAAAATGACACTTTTAGTTTGCATAATCTGGTGTACAAATATGCTTGCCATGTCTGCAGGGATGTGAAATGGAAGCTCAAGCCTGTCTCTGGGAGAGATGAAAAGCATGGTGAGGAGTCATTGTAGGCTAAGGGTGGGATTGGAATAAAATGCTCTATTAGGAGTAAGTATGAGGACTTGACCACTGGTGAAAACGGGGAATAAAAGAGATGCAGTAGCTGTTTCTTTATAGCTGAAGTTGAAGACACAGTATCAGCTGTGACTGGAACAGAGAAAAGGTCTCAGGAATCAGTCTTTTTTTATTATTATTTGTTTGGTTGGTTTTTTCCTAAATGAAATTTAGGAGGGTTTGGCTTTGTTCCTTTGAGGACATGTCAACTGAAAAATGTTAAGCCAAAGCTGTAAAGTCTGATGGCTTAAAAGAGGTATGTTTTGCCAAAACCTTGCATTCCTCTTCCACTATCCTTTAACCTTATCAGACTTCAGTCTTCCTGCAGTGGAGTTCTACCTTAGTGAAATCTTCTCCCTTACTGTTGGTCATCATGCAAATACCTTTACGATGTGGTGCTTTGGTACCAATCCAGACTTGGGACACCTGTAGGTATCATAGCTTTGAGAGAGCATTAATATATAGATAAGTTAGCTGTGTCATCTCCACCTGCTGAATTGCATCCATCTGAAACCTTTGTTTGATGAAATCACTGGATTTTTTTTTGGTGGTGGATGATTGTTTTGTTGGGATTTTTTTTGCTTTTTAAGGCATGTGAAGAAATGGAGAAGAGCACTGCCTTTGGCTCTTCCCAGTGACAGAAATGTGGCCAATCTTTGTTGTCCTGCTTAGATGCCCTCTCTTGGATAATAATAAAAATGGTGCTGCTATGTAGCAATTTTCTGCAGCATATTTTAATAGTTTTTATAAAAGCTCTATTATTAGGCGTGTTTTACAGAAGAGGGAAGTGTGGCACATCTCAGTGTAGTGACTTGTCCCGTGTCACCTTACCACCCACTCAGACTGGCTCTCTTTGGTTGTTTGTCCTCAGTAAGGGCAACAGTACTGCTACCTTGTCACCTTCCACTTGGAAGGTAACTCTCTGCATCATGTGTTTCTTTTTCTCTGCTTTCTCATTACAACATCCTTTTCTGAACATTTCAATTAATTCCAAACATTGATCTCTGGCCCAGAAAGTTTGCTAGTGCTGGGCGTTTGCTTTGTTTTGCTTTTGACCTAAGGACTTCTGAGCTGGAGGAAGTAAAACAAACATTGAGCAAAGTACGTTCCAGTGTTGTGTGAGAACTCCCTGAGATTCATAAGACTTTTTTTAATATCCACAAATTTTATTTTTACAACGGTTGTTTTCCTTTCTTGTAACATGTGATTGTTTGGTGCATTCGGACTGAAGTATTAGGAAAAAATTTGGAAAACCCTCCAAAACTGTGTGTTAACAATTTATCTAGAATCCAGCGGCACTCGAATTCCACATTATAATTCATATGATTAGATGCTGTCAGACTAGGCAAGATTAAAATGTACATGGGATTATCAGTCCGTGTGTGTCAAGGTGATCACTGACTTGCTTGGGTTAAAGCTGCTGACATATCACCTATAGCCCTGTTATTTTGTAATTACAGCTTCTGGTCTCTCTAACTTGCAAAATACCAACACAGCCAGATCCTTAGATCTGACCCTGCTGGAAGAGATTCCTATATAGGATAAAATTACTAGCTTTTCAAATCAATTCTGAAACATTCAAAATATATATTTGTAGTCTTTGTGCCATCTGCAGAATGGTGTGCAATTTCATGTGGGGATATGCCATCAGTCTCTGTCCTAGTGGTTAGTAATTGTGTGCATAAAGGATGTAGCACTTTCTCTGCACTGAGTAAGATTAGAGCACAGTCATGCTTACAGCCCAAAGTTGGTTTATTTGATTTGATGTTTGCCTTCTGCACAAAACTTGCCTAGTTAACTGCATGGAAGGAATGATATCTATATTAAAACTATTCAATAACGTTTGCTTGAATTTAACATCTCTGTTGCTTTCACAGTCTTCTTCAATTTACTTGTGTATGAAATGGAGATAATAACCTATTGACTTTGCAATGTTGTTTCAGGCTTGATTAGGACTAACCAAATGCTGTCATACCTACTGATGGAAGTCAGTCAGCAAGTGCAAAGTAGCCTGGGAAGTCAGCAAGTCTAGTCAGTAAACCTCTAGCTTGTAGAACTAGAGTGGGCCAGCCTTGGATTTCAGTGACGAGTAGGCAGCCCATGGCATGGATGCCTGTGGTGGCTGGTGAGCAGGTGCCACGTGGTGTGCTGCAAGCCTGGCACAACATTGGAAGCATGGACTTTGGAGACAGGCACAGCCTCTGGCTCCTGGGAAATGCAAAACTGAGCAGGTTATGGGAAGAGCTGTCTGATGTGGAAGCAGGGTATTGATGAGAGGCTGATTGACAGCATCTTGTCTCTCTGAAAGATAGCATCATCTGGCCTCTTCTGAATACCTACCAGCATGCTCAGTTTGGGATGGAAAAATACAGGCTGGGATGCTGCCCTTCTTCATGGGGACAGTCTTGCTCAGTCCAGGTATCAGTGATAGCTGAGAGAACTTTCCTCCAGCAAAAAGGGTTACTAGTTGCTGTGCTTCCAGAGACAGGGCACCTGTGCTGTAGGCTCTGAGGCTTTGTAGTTAATGCTATTAATCAGTACAAAGAGCCCCCCAAAAAGGGATTACGGTGCTTGAACATGCATTGAGCAAATAAAAAATACAGACGAATCCCCACTGCAGAGCTCACAAAAACTAGCACTGACCCAGCAAGCAATGGGCAAACAAACTAATAAGTGGAGGAAAAGCTGATGTAAGTTGTCACCTTGAGGTTCCTAAATAAGGCAGTAGCCTTCTGAGTGTTACTGGTCATGGTGCTGTCAGTCAGACTGCTCAGAATAATGTCCCTGCTCCAGTGTTATCCAAGTTCTGCACTGCAGCCTCACAGAGGAGACCTTTGCTGGGCATTATTTTACTAGTACATTTTTATATTATTCTCTTTACGGACTTGAAGATAAAGATATATGCTGACAAGGCTCTTTCTGAAGGGTTCTGCTTTAACTCTCTGATCAAAATTTAGGACCGTTGTCTACCATGCAAACTCATTTTGAGAGGTGTCCAACTTGAACAGTTCCAGAATCCATTTGTCATTGTTGCTTAGAAGAATTTGATGGTTTGGATGCATTTTTCAATCACTGCTTACAGCACTGTAATGTTTTCACAGCACTTGTCTTGGCAGCTGTGATCCTTTGCTGCATAGGTGTTGGTTTTTTTCTTGTTTGTTTGTTTGTTTTAACTCTGCCTAAAACAGTTTCTGCTTCCAGCAGCTGCGACTTGAGCTCATCAAGGTAAAAAGACAGCATTTTTATTGCTGCTGCAAATCTTTCTGCACTGGGTGCCTATAGGTACCCAGTGATACAGCAGCCTCCAAGCCAGCAACACTGGTTGCAAAAGACTCTGTGGGGGCAAAGTGAGACTAATGCCTATTTCCATCCCCTCTGGTGAGAACTGCTCAGAGCAGAGAAAACCCCCTCTGTCCTCCCCAGCACGTCAAAATCCGGCAGCTAGCTGCTAATTGCCTTTGCAGTGATTCACATGCCATCTGCCATTGCTGGGATCTTTTGTCATCTCTGGTGGGCTATAGGCAGCTCCATAAACTTCATGTGGTTCTTCTGTCAGCGACACCAACTCAGTGCAGCATGGGAATAGCAGCCACACTGCTACGTGCAGAAATTAATTAAGAAACTATTTGCATGTTGCCACCCTTTCCTTTGGGCTTTGAGAGGACAGTGTTCTCTGGGGTAAGGATGGTGGGGAGGGGGGAGCAAGAAATCCTATTTGAGTTGCGTGCCACTCAGTGTTCCCCCGCCCTTGCAGACAGCAGCTCACGGATGGTGGGAGAAAGATGTCAAAAACAATAAAAAGCGCAAAGGATTATTATATATTTGTGTCTTTGGGCATCTGCAGCCCAGGGGCGAGCAGAGGAGAGCGTGACCTGCCCATGCAGTGGCTGGGGAGGCTCCTGGGAGGGAGTGGGGAAGGTGCTGGTCCTGCTGCAACTTATGTAATGCTTGCATAAGAGTGCCGGTGGTGTGACTGTCAGAAACTTGTGGGAAGGACAGGATTTTTCCCTCCCTTTGCTTCCTTGTGGCTTGAATCAGAAGCTAAGTCTAGGATGCTGTTGTTTACTCCCCTGTGTAGCTGGGGATTCTCTCTCCACCACTCAGAAGGAGCAGGGGGGCTCCTGCTTTTCTTTAATCCTGCCTTGTTTTGCTCATAGTTCTTATTTTTCCTTCTTTTTTTTTTTTTCCTGCTCTGAGTGCATTTACATTTCGATAACCACTATTGCTGCTACCAAGGTGTTCAATAATTAAATGATCTATCAGCATTTCCTAAAGGCACCTGGGTGATTTGCTGAAATGCTACCTTGTTTTAAAGCGGTCTCATCAAGGCAGAGATGCTGCAGAATCTCATCTGGTTTATTCTTTCCCTCCCCCTATTCAAGCTTTCTTTGAGGATGCTGACATGCATCGTCTTTAAGTGTGACATCCCAGGCTCATAAACCAGCTTAATATGTTAATATATTAGGAAGCGAGGTGGTGAGGGAGGGTAAGAACATGACATTAACCAGTCAGTCCATTCAAAGCCACAACCCCAGTACTGCTTCTGCAGGGACCCCACCGGGAGGGTGTCATACCCCTCAGCCCATGAATAAACCTCTGCAGGAACAAGAAGCCAGGAGGTGACCGGGAATGCCGGCCGGCTCATTCCCCAGGCGAGCCCTTGGCCAGCTGAGCTGGGCTGGGGTCACTTGGTCACGGAGCTCGGGCAGGCGGCGGCACTTCTGCATGATGCTCACGGCTGCCTCCCGAGCTTTCCCTCCGCTCCTGCAGGGATGCTGCTGCAGCGATTTGTTAGTGCCTGCCTGTCACTTTGGCGTCGAAGCAGAAGGGGAGCTTTTGGCTCGCCTTTTCTGTGCCTTATGAAACGCGTGCACAGGTACCAGAGTGGCTGAAGGCGGGTGGGATAAGAGTGATGCCTCCTAAACCCTAAATGGGTCCCGTCCCAGATGGAGCCCTAATCCCTCTGCTTGCCCTCCAGCCCTCTCTTTGGCAACGCTGCTCTCCTTGGAGGCAGCAGGACCAGCTCCCCAGCTCACCCCAAGGGTGGGATGCAGCTGATGGGGCCGGTGATGGAGAGGCGTGTGCCATCCTCGCCGCCGGGGCTTTGGTGGGTGCCCTGGGATTTGTCCGCAGCATATGCGGTGCTGTTAATGATTGAAAAATTACCACAACAATTAGTCATGGATCGCTGAAAGGCAAGGCCCCCAAACGCTGTGGACAATGTGATTAAATCCATGTATGTGACAATTAACTCTCCAGCAGGTTTATCCACCAAGGAGATGGGGAGAAGATGGACAAAAAAATAAAAAAAAAATGACAGGCGAGAATAATGTGGCAGAATGGGCCTGATACAGCTGGCACTATCAATTTTAATCTGACACTGAATTAATCACACTTGGATTAATCCTGTTCTTATTGCACCATTCTGGTTGCCTGTTTATTTATATTCTTCCTCCATTGTGTGCTACACAGAGGCATGACAGATTTAATTCCTGTCCGTTCCATGTTCTTAAATTTAAAAGGCAAATCCTTCAGTCATGCCGTGTTTGAGGTGGTCCGTGGCGCAATTATCTCATAAAAAATGAGCACAGTCCAGATGCACCATGCCATGAATCCCCTTCTGTATCACAGCTGAGTAATTCTCAATAAATATTTGTTCACCCAATATTCTCAATGGGTAGATCTAGTCCTGCCTGTGTGTCCAGCCAGACAGACGTGCAGACACACAAATAATGCTTTGCTTGTGCGTTTATGTCACTGTTGGGTAAAATTTGATGTGCTGTCATTGGTGGTTCTGGTGCTCATGATTTTATATAAAAGCAACCCTTATGTAGTGTTTCAGTGTTACGTTACTTTCCAGACTGGAAATGGAAGAAGGTCTGGTATGGGAACTGAAGAGGGCAGATGTAGAAGAGCTGTCATAAAATTTCTGAAAGATTAAATTTCTGAAAGATTAAGACTTTTAAAGGAAAAGAAGCACTGATGTTTGCCAGATGCCACTGAGGTGCTGAAGTGTGTATCACCTCAAGTTAGCCAACTGTGTGCCCTTCCTAGCTCAGTAAAGGTAGTTTGATTACTACACTGTGGCTGTGCCTGCTCCCTGGTTGTCTCTTGTTCACAAAGTGGGAATTGTCATTTAGTGGCTTGGACTAGCCACAGTTTAATGGTGCCTGTAACTGCTGCAGACCTCTCTCTTCTATCTTCTCTCCCCATTTTTCTTTTCTTGTTTTTATTGTGTAACCTGTAAAGAAGACATCTTAACTTTGAACTCAAGTTGACTTAAGAGGTGTATGTAGGCATGCTGTAAAGTTTCAGTTTTACTGCTGCATATTAATGGTGTGGTCTGCAATGCTTAACATTACTTTTAGTGTTCAGATTGCTAGTCTAAGAGACAGACCTTTCCTGACTTTTAGAATCCCAGTGAAAATATGTGAGATATGTAACTGTGTTCTTAAAGTGACTTAAAGGCATATTTCCATTGAAATTATTGGTAAAATCCCCGCTGGTTTAAACTGTCAGTGTTTTTATCCAGACTCCTCTATTTACGTATCATAACTTGAAAACACAAAATGAAGTTTAACTGAACCATCTTCTTTTAGAGTGATAGTTTTTGTCCTGTTGTTGCTAGTGAATACAATCTGTACTTCTCTGACCTGTGGGCTTAACCACAAAGAAATGAGCAAGTCCTGTGAAGCCAGTGGGCAACAAATGTGTCAGTGACCTTGATATGTAATTCAGTGCCCAAAGGAACCTTGTCTTTCTGTTGACAGCATAGCTTTCCAAAGGTTGCTTAGGAGTGGGTCCATAAAGCTAGAGAATGTGAATTTTGCTGCTTGTGTCTATTTGCAAAGATAGCACACTGCAGTGTGGATAGAGTGGATGTCCTATTCACTGAGAGAAAAGTCTTAAGTGAAGGTCAAAAGAAACTGTCTCTCTTACCTCTAGAGTACCATAAAATTTGCAGTAAGTTCTAGTCAGAATCTCAGTCTCAGCCTAAGCAGTGGTTTTGAACATCATAGCCAAAATGAAGCCAGATTAGAGATCTGAGTTAGAGCTGCTTCTTTCATTATGTCATTCTTCAGTCATTTCTCCCACTTTATACTTTTCTGTATCTGGATTTGGCTGGAATTACTTTTACAAAAAATATTTGGAATGGGGAGGGTTTAAATCCATGTCTCCCTAAATGCCGTTGCTGGAATGATTTACGGTAAGCAGTGGATATGGGGTCTGATCTGGCAATAGTCTGATTCTCAAAATGTTCAAAGCAATAGGAAAATGGTTTCTTTGGGTGTTTTTTCATGGTGGTTGTCTGGGTGTTTTTTAAAAATTTCTTTTGTCACGTATTGAGATCAGTTTTAGGTTCTGATCTACTTGTATCTTCTGGCATCTCAGAAGAGGAGCTGAGAGTGTTATAAACTTAGAGACTTTCTAGCTCTGCTGGGCAGCAGGAATGAAATTGACTGCACCAATATCAAAATACTGTCTGCACAGGTGACATGAAATTCTAACAATGTTAGTTTAATTTCTTCTCTTCTTTTCTCCCTGCTCCCCCATTCCCCTGGTACAGTCTGGTGTTTTGCAGTTGCATTTGCTGCTGCTGTTTGATGGATAGCAAATACTTGCTGATTACATAACTAAGCGACAACTATGGAAGTTATTTCTTTATTAAGCAATTTATCAAGTGATTAGGAGACTATTTATGTAGACTCTACTAACATAACACCAATAGTTGAGTACATTGGTGGGAAGAAAGTATGAGGTGGTTTGAGATGCATTTTTTAAGCCAACTTTGTTTCATTTATTCTGAGACTTCAAATCACAGAGATATGGTGCACTAAAACATTATTGCTTGGGGCTTTTTACATTAGGTGATCCATTGGCCAAATGCACACTACGTTTTACACCAATCAAAGTTTATTTAAATTTAATTAAGATTCATCAGACTGCTTTGCTGTGCCTGCATTATAAACAGAGCGAGAGTGACTTGGCTTGAGTTTGGTTAGCAAGAATTGAGCTTCATGCTGAAGTTACAACATCAGAAAGTGCCACTGGCACACTTAGAGTCATAAGTGGATGTTTCACACGTGGCAGTGCTTGAGATCCGTGTCCAACCCGAGAAGGAGAACCACTGAGAGGATTCTTTGGATCTCTCCAATGAGGATATTTCCTCCATAGGTGACATTCAAGCCATGATGTACAAAGAGGAATAATTGGGTTTTTTTCATCATCTCCCCCATCTCCTTGCCAGTATGTGTTTTTCATTTCCCTTTGCATACGTGGATGGGAACACTGCAATGTCCCAAGTGCCAAAAGTATATCACTGTGGCTGTGGAGGAAAAGGTGAATAGAAAGACAAAGTATCATATTTTGCTCAATGGTTTCATGGTGCACTTGGGGTACTTTCAGGATGCAGCAAGACAATGTGAAGGACCAGGGTCTTACCTAGTGACTTTCATGAAGTTCTCTTTTCTTTTGGCCAATAGAGAATATATTCTAGACAAAACAGCCAAAAGCTGATCTTTTTTTCCAATAGTGATTCTACTAAGGTAAATTTAAAACAAAGTTATTGGTTTTTATTCCTCTGAAACACTTGTAAACCAGCAGACAATATATGAAAAGTATGTAAATATGTGTTTATTTATGTGTATCTATATAAGTTTATATATTTCAGTACCGACACGCACAAACTCTTTCAATTTTTTTTGAAGAGCCAAAAATGTTTTCTACAGATAACATCCAAATGAAGACTGTGGGTGTTAGTACCAGCCTTTCTTAAAATGAGTATGTGGAATTGGATGACTAAAGAAGTAGAGAGGAAAGAGAAATGATTTATTGAAAGCTATCTCTCTGTTTTTACTTACGTTAATGTGCATAACCAACTAATGTATTGGACTGAAACGCCTTGGTTATTCATATGTGGTTTTATTACAGAAAAACTGCTATTACTAAACTCCAAGGAGCATATAGTATAGAAGTCAGTATACAGTTTTGTTTCTCAAGTTGCATATGCTACAACTTTCTGAGGACATTGATAAGTAGGATGCAGATTTTCAAGAGGTATGTCATTTGATAGACACCCTCTCTGTGCTTTCTGTCACACCATGACAAGCTAGTCAGTTTTGTGTGGGTATCAATTCTTTATTACAGGCAAAGAAAGCATTATGTAGTGCTTGTTCATATATTTCCCAGCAGGAACCTTGGAAGAAACAGATCCACCCTTACAGATTATCCTGGTAGCAGCAGTATCATGTGGTACCAGTAATTCACCTGCATGCTTCTGTACCACCTGCATACCTTCATAATTGCTCCCCACCTTGGCTTTAGAAGAACCCAAGTACCACAGCCTTGAGAAGGGTGTTTGGTGTGTATATTTTAAGCATAAAAAATAACAGAATCACAGAGTTGTTGGGGTTGGAAGGGACCTCTGGGGATTGTCTATCCCAAACTCTCTGCCAAGGCAGGGTCACCTAGGGCAGGTGATGCAGGAATGTATCCAGGTGGGTTTGGAATGTCTCCAGAGAAGACTCCATGCCCCGCCAGGAAGCTGTTCCTGTGCTCTGCCACCCTCAACATAAAGAAGTTCTTCCTCATGTTGAAGTGGAACTTCTTGTGTTTTTGTTTATGGCCATTGCTCCTCATCCTGTCACTGGACACTACTGAAAGGAGTCTGGCAACATCCTCTCTGACATACTTGCATGCATTAATGAGATCCTCTCTCAGTCTTCTCTTTTCTAGACTAAGCAGGCCCAGCTCCTGCAGTCTCTCCTCCTAAGAGAGATAAGACTCCCTTAATCATCTTTGTAGATGATTGTCACTGCACCCTTGCTTTGTGCCAGGTGCAAACCAGCCAGAATTACAGTTGCTGATTCCAGTTCAGGGATTTGTATAGGAGCAATGCTTGTGTGCTTGGTCCCTGTACAGCCTGATACACAGAGCAAGGGCACTTACAGTACTTTCTCACAGCACACTGTGCTGTGCATAGAACCATTTAGCTCCCAGGAAATGGAAGTATATTAAAAATACTTTTAACATTTGCCCTTTCCCACTCATAGCTGCCTTACCAACCATCCACCCTTCCTGAGCAGAAGTAAATTCTTTGTCTGGCTGATTAACTAGGAAAAAAATATCTCTTGGAGACCTTTGCGGGGTCATTAGTGAAGCTTTCTTTTCAGAACATGAATACGCCACCTGCCTCTCATAGCCCAGGGGAGCCTAAAGGCAGCGTGTGTCTTGGAGCACACAACAGAACAGCATCTGCATACTGCCAGACTGATCTGCTAATAGCCAAGGGAAGGGGCCAATTGATGCCAGGGGTGAGGAGAAATGCTGAAACCTTGCAAAGTGTTAAGCAGCGCTCACCTATTTATTAGACAGCTAATGCTGCCCGTAGCGTTAGCAGTGGAGGATAAAAGAAGTGGGGCATGTTGGAGATTGTTAATTGGTCTTAGAGCTGCATGTTGTAATTACTAGCTTACTTTCTTCTCTACAAAGGGAAAAAATATCCCAGAAGAGACCAAAGCTGAGACTGTTTTCATCTGCTTGAAAATATCATAGTGTGTTTTAAATATTTTTATTGTTTTTTGGTTAAGAAAGAGGAAAATAATTTTGCTGTCAGGCTAGTAACCTGCAAGAAGGCAGGTTATCTATCTGATTTTGACACCTTTAATGATCAAATGTTTGTCAGGGAACACAAGTTCTGTGTGCTATATGTTAGTGTTTTAAAAATAATCCCACAACAAAGTTGTTTAAAGTGAACTTGCTGGAAATATGCAAGGTAATTAGTCAGTTAAATTTCTTGTGATTTTTATTGAGGATGGAGTAATTTTCAGTTGACTGTTAATTGACTTCTGAAATCTTAATGAGTTCCTTCTCTTTTTTCTGAGAGCTTCCGTTTCATCATTATGGTCTTGCAGTTTGATCCTCTCCAGTTATCCAGTTTATGCAGACTCTGGATTCTTTGTCCAGCTACACTTTCTCAGTTGTGCTCTGATTTACTCCATGCCTTACAGGCTAAGAGTGAAAACAATTGCAACATTAAACAGGAGATTAAGTTGGTAACTGTTTTTATTTGACTACTTATTCTTGAGAAATCTCCTCTCAAAACGATTCAAAATAGTAAGGACAATGTTTGGTGTTTCTAATGTCTGACAGTGAGCACAGTATCTTGACAAGTATTATCTAAGTAAATATTTCAAGATTTCACTCTTAGTTTAAGTGAGCAGGTAGTTTATTTCTTTTTCAGACCTGTTTGCTTGCTGCAGGTTGGCTGTAGTGGGTTAGCAATCATAAAACCAGATTCCATGATGCTGATGGAAGAATGCCCTGGGAGCAGGAGCAGACAAGAAAGGAATGAGCATCTCATCCCCATTACTGCTATTAGCTGCAGTGTCTGTTCTCATCACAAGAAGGGAGAGTAGGTTAGCAGCCCTCCCTCCTCCTCATGATTGTTGCCTCCAGTCCTGATCTGTGCTTGCAACATGAAAAAGAGAACTCCAGCCTATACGTCTGCATTTCCCCTCTCTACCCCCACCCTTCATGCTCCTCCAGTAGGCACAAGGACCTCCTTTAGCAGCCCCAGCTCAGCTTTCCCCCTGCTGGTGTAGCAGATTTACCTCCCACACGAGCAGCCAGCTTTGGCTTCCCGTCCAGCTTTGTTGGCATTTAGGGTAGAAACAGGTAGAACATACTGAAATAAACTTTTGGCTCAGTTTAATGGTAATGTCACACTACAGCCCCTGAATCATATGGCCTAATAGCAGCATCAGATGGAAGACATTCTTTCTCCATTATGCTTTTTTAAATTTTTTTTTCATATCTGGAAATAAATGAAGCTTTATGTTGGAGTGAGTTCTTCCTTCATAAGAAAGCTTGTCTGTAGCTAAGGATTCACTGCATAAATACTTGCTTTCTTAAAATACAGACAGTGCTTAGAAAATGATTTATGTGGAATTTCCTTCCTAGCTTAACTGACAACTTAGCAGAGTAGTGTTTGGTTGCTAAGAGCACACGCTCCACTAAGAGACAGGACAAGCCTCCAACTGTGCCTGCAGAAAGCATTTGAATTTCAATTTCAATTAATTCACATACAGCATAAAATAAAAATGTCATGTTTGGAGGAGGGGTATTGTTGTTTATGCAGTTTTGATAGAAGACTCACAGAATAAATGATTGGCTTGTTCTACAGTGCAGTATTAGAACAAGAAGTGATTGCATTATTAGCTGACAAGTCATGAGTGGCCTGGATGCTTTGGTTTGTTCCCATGTAAAACTGCTTTGAAGATTACAGGTCTGTCTGTTATGTCTCTCATCCTTTTTAACATCATATTCTGGTAGCTGTTACAACTTTACTTGCCTTGTGATAATTCACTGAGCAATCAGCTGCAAATAGTTCTCCATCCTGAGGAGGCCAGGCAGGTGTAAGAGCAAAAAGTTCAGATCACGAGGGAGAATATTCTGTGGCCTGAGTTTTGGAGCAAATTAATATTTTACTTTTGTTCATAAAGGAATTGCAGTCAGAACTGTATTGATTAGTCTGTGTGCATGTGCTCTTGATTGCTCAACAGCCTGGCTCTGCTTTGATTTTTGGATTGACAGAGGTAATGATCCTGGAAGGTCCATGGACAGGAGAATAAGTGGCCCCCAAAGGGCTTTGCTGCTGCTAAACAAAAGCAGAAACTGCTATGCATCCAATCATGCACAGCTTCCACCAGGTGTAAACACTAGTTGACAGGGCAAAGTTTAGGACTGCTGATGGATTTTCTCATTAAAATGTTGTTTTGAGCTGAAAAAGTTATTTTTATTCAAAATTGTAACCTCTAAAAGAACATGGTTGATTTCTGAGAAAGTTTTTGTGATAACACAGGTATTTCTGGAATATCTTGATGTGAAATACTTTGATTTTTTATTTTTTCATTGTGAGCCATACTGAGGGGTGAAATATCACATTTCTTGAATGTTTTTTCTAAAGCATCCTTAAAAAAGAAAAAAATCTTTTAAAAACTCACTTTCTTATGAGTTGAAGGGCAGGTTTCATACCACTGTTTGGAGGAGCAGCCTAAGAGAAGCAGTGGTATGTAAGAACTCATGTGGTTGTATTAGATGGCATCTTGAGGTCCAGTCCATCCTGAATGATTTAACCATTCTTTATGACAGTATATGAGGACAGGGCTGCTTTCCCATTCCTGTGTTCTACACTCTTACCAGGACAATCTCAAGGAGCTGCTATAAAATACTATGATGTGACCCACAGCACTGCAACATTATACTAAAGCATTGGATACTTCAATGTAAAAAAAACCCATAGCAACAAAAAGAGCTGGGCAGCAAAAAGGAGAATTCTGTCAAACCTGAATGAGAAAGGGAGGCTTTGAGGCTTCAGGTGTGTTATGTATAAATGACTTCAAGAAGATTCACATCTGTCTGCTTGGGGGTTGAAGTTGTTAGAAGAGATGAGGTGCAGGTATTAGAGAAGCTGCAGCTCTGCAGCTGAGCCCTTGGTAAGATGGGAAGGCAGCAAAAGAGCTGACTTAATGTCTTTAAAGATGGACAAGAGTAGTAGCTCTAATAAGAGAGAAGTTGCTGTTTTCAGATCAGTTGATACCTAAGTAGCACTCAGGTTTTGCCTCTGCCACACTTGTTTGACTGACATGACTGAGCTGTCCTCACCTACAGAACACAGCAGTGCTGTCCCATATTCTGATTTGCTTTCCCATTGCCTACGCCATCAAATCATATATACAGGAATTGCCCAGGGGTTTCCCCTGCTCGCTGCACCAGCACATTGAAAAGAATGTTTAGTTTTGCTTTTTACCTCAGTTTTAAAAACCCCTTTGGAGGCTTTTATTTTCACTGACGTATGTAATTTAAAATCCCCCCAGGTTCCAAACTGGTAGGTGTTTGAGGCTGTTTGAATCTTGGGGAGCGTAAAACCCAACACTTTTTGTATTAGTGAAAAATACCCAGAGATCATGTACACTCTCACGGAAGCCACTTGTCACTCTTCCTCCCTTTGGGTTAAATATTTTGTTAGGTTAGGGTTTGTTTTATTTTATCACCCTTTCATTTGGGTGATCTGCAAGGATACTGCATTGTGAGTCTCTTTGCTCCTGCATGGACCAAAAAATACTTGTAAAAGCTGAATTTAACAGGGGGAAGGTTGGGAAAATGTTTATTTGTTTGTTTTCTCTTGGCAAAGGAATGTATGGAGCTAATCTCCAGAGTTTTCACCTGAAGGAAAATTGGTGTGTCCTTTCTAGGTTCATCCTTCAGATGTCCTTTTAAAAGGAGCGGGTGTTCTAAAATCCATTGATACTGCTGGCAGCTGAAAACTTAATAAAAAAAGATTTAGTGAATTTTAATTGAACTAGATGCATTGTTCTACACACAGGATGTTATTTCAGCTTGTAGAAGCTAGGACAATAAATAATGGCAGTGATGCATAATGACACATTAATAAATTTATGGTGGCACCTACTCCTTACCACAGTCTCAAATGGCAGTCAGATTCTCTGAAGACCTTGCAGTATAAAAAGAGAGATATAAATTATCTACTAACAGTATGCCATCCTCTAAAAAAATCCAGAAAACTAATTTTTAGTGGCATATTTGTGTCTGTTGGTAGTGCATCTTTGCTAGTTGTTGGAGGCAAGGCATTTAAGCCTTCATTATGAGGAAGAAAGCAAGGTATGAGAAAAGAAAGATATGAGCAGTAAATGGAGATATAACAAACTGGCCATAGTAAAGCCTGTCCAAACTAGTCTTTCCATATATCTGTATTTCACCTCAGGCTTTGCTTCCAGCATTCAGCATCAGTGAGAAAAAGTCTTTGGTCACATTAATCTTTCAAACCCTTTAGGTGTTGGGGCAAGTTGAGGAATGGGAAGGAAATCTTCAAAAGCTTGGGTAAAGGCAGTACTGTAAAAGTTTGTGTTAAATCTATTGCCTTTGATTCTTAATTTATCCATGAGCTTTTCCTTTAACAGAGAAAATTTCTACAGAGTAAGTTTTCTGTGACAGCAGTAGTCAGCTTGGCTGGAGGCTTAGGCTACAGGGGACAAGGAGGATTCAAGAGAGGAAGTATTGGGGGATTTTGGCAATTTTCTTAGAACAGGAAAGCCATTTTTCTAATTTACCAAAGTTGTCTGCAAGTGTCTTAGTTTGACTTTTCCTACCATATAATGTGCTATTCTAAGCATGATTTAAAACTATTCATCAACCTGGGAAAAATGAGCTGAAAATGTGGATTTATAATAATGGCATACAGACCACGCAGTCTGTAAGAGGCAATGAATATGTGCTTTCAAGAGGAGCAGCACTGAAAATATTGGGTGAGGATTAAAATAGATCTTTCTGATCTTCTGTTACGTTTCCTGAGTAAGTTCATATTCCTTTGAGGCAAAGTGCTGTAATTCCAGTAAATACTCTGTAATCTTTGGGTAATGTCTTAGTGATTTCTTTCTCCTAAAACCTGTTGATACTCTTAATGACAGGAGAGAAGGGACAGGGATTTTCTTCTGTTGCTAGAAGACCAGGAGCTGTGGTGGCTCAGGCCTCCTGGTCTCTCCAGTGCAGCTCCCTGCCCAGAGGCTCATGGTGAGGAGGGGAAGGCTGGTCCTTGAGTGTGTGAGGGGGGTAGATGAGGATGGTCTGGGCACAGGAATGGTGGGGATGGAGCAGGAATGGTCCCTGTGCCTCTGGGGAGCTTGCTCCCACTCCCAAGGCTAAAGGTTTGCATTTGTGAGCATTCTGATAATTAGCCTTGAAAGTGATAACAAGTAAATGTTCTTGACTCTTTTTTTTATATGTTTTTTTCAGATTATTGTATGATTGTCCTGACCTTTTCTCTCACATATTAGCATGCCATGGCAGACCTGCCTGCAGCCGGCCTGGTTTCTAGAATTACTTGCCAGAGCTTTTGCTCGTGGTTTATCCTCTCTGCACATCACTAAATACTCTGCTTTTGCATCCAGAGATGCATTAGAGTCTTTGCAATCTTCTCTCAACCTTCATTTGAGGAGGGGGATTTGAAAGTAGTGGTTTTCATGTCAGTATTTTTAGTAAGAGTTAGATTGTCTTCTAAAAGAAAGCTTCCAAATTCACCACAATTATATGGACAGCTTTTGTGCCTCTCTGCTACCACGCCCTGCTCTTCAGATTTGGCCTGTGACTTTGCTTCTCTGTCCTTGATTTTTTTCCCCTCTCCTTTTTTTCCTAATGGTAGCTGTTCCTGGTATTTCTGTGCCAGAAAGTTGAGAAGAATCATTTTCTGCAGCACTATAGTCCTTGTCAGCTCTTTCCAATCCTGAGTTTTAATGAACAGTTTAGTTCCTTGCCTTTGTGCTTCTACCTCTGCGGTTTTGCTGCTGTGCTGGAGCTTTCCCTGTGTGAGCAAGGGAGTACCTGGCAGAAAGACAGGAGTCCTGTCTTTCCTGCCTAAATAATTCCCTCTGACTGCATTTATCCAGCCCCCTCTTTCTCATTCTTTCTTTCCCCTCCTAAGAAAGCTAAAGAGAAATGTTACATCCCTAGGCCCCTTTATACTCGTTTGTGTATCTGTATTATAACAGCAGTGCTTAGCACTTGCATAATCTTGCTCCTCTGCATAATCACTGTAATCATTTATGCATCTGTTTTGTAACAGGAGTGGGTCAGATTCTGAGATGGAGCAGAGCAGTTCTGGCTCGGCACTGCATTTGCTGGTTGGGCTACCACTCCTCATCACTCTTCAGTGTTTGTTGTACCTAGTGCTTTACGTGTCAAAACACCAGGAGCCAAAGACCCAAGGACTACCTTTTGTTCCTTTGATTTTTGTGGAGTTGTTTTCACACAGAATGTTGCCTGGCTTTGGGAAGGAGCAGCAGAGTAGGGGTGACACAGCTGGGTTCAAGTTTGTTCTCTCTCTAATCATTTTAGGCAAGGTGAGCAGGTGGTGTTTATACTGGTAGTGAGGATAGCTGAAATCACCTTCTGAGCCATGGATCATGGGATGCCTCGAGAGCTGGCGAGTTCCTGACTGTCCTCTGCTCGCCTCTTGCTGCACTGCAGATAAGCCTGTGAGGCTTAAAGGCCCTCGTTCCTAATCTGAGGGCTGATAAACTCCTGATAGAGGGAGCATTTCCTCACAGGTTTCTAAATTAAGGAGCCATTTGGATGCTCGCTGCAGCAGGCAGAGATCCTACGGAGACAGAGTGAGCAATGTCTGTGTTAAAGAGGTCAAAGAGCTGCATCATCTGTAGTTGTTACTACAGCCCTGTGCGGGGAGTGCTGTGCCAGAGCTGGCACCCCGGAGGAGCATCTCTGGGTGGAGCTCTCTGCCTCCTCCATCACTCTTCTCTTTTCTCAGTGTTGACCTAGTTTATTAATGTTAATTTTATTAGTGCATCTGCTTCATTTTTTGTGATTATTAAATGCTTTTGGGGCTCCATAATTTGATTATTTCAGTGCCTTTCTTGATATAATTGAAGCTCGAATAAATGTAGCCTGAAAACACACTTTATTTTAACTTGATAAATCCTGTACAGCTAAACCAATTTGTGTTAATATTTTTTTCTTTTTGCAACCTTGCACTTACGTAATTTATTTAGTGGCGAAATATTTTTTTCTTTTTTTACCCAGAGTGCCTGAAACTGTGGCATATCTCTCCACTAGGTCTCCTTCTGTCTGAAACTTTTAAACAGTTTATATTTAGGGTCTCATGTAACATAGCCCATCTCTGTAACATGAGGTTGACAATGCAATTAGACATCCATTGAATGATCCAGCCATTTGCATCAGTGCCTCCTCCTGTGCTGGCTTCTCTAATAGTACCTTCCTGTGTGTGTTCTTTCACATTACAGCTAGACCATTTCATCTCAGGTGCTGTGATAATCTCCTCACTCCCTGTCAGTGCCACAACTTTCACAGCCTTCCATTTTCTGCTGCCTTTTTTTCCCCCCTCTTTATCTTTTCATTGCTGCTGTGAACCAGAATTGTTTTCCCATGGTACCGGGGGGAGGTTTCCAATGCCAGAAGGAAGAGCCTCAGACCCACCTCTCCATAAAAAATTAATTGGAACTCTTGCTGCTCTTCCTGGGTGGCTCATCTCGCTGCCTTGCTCAGCTTGTCTGCTCTGAGAAGCATAGCAAGATCTTTCTCTTCAGCCCTCCTTGAGTCATGTACACTCACTGAGTGAGTGGGTGGGGAAGCAAGAGGACTAATGCATCACTTGCCTCCTTTGGGGTGCTGGCAGCGTGCAGGCAGAGCTCGTGTCTTCTCAAGGAGACAGCTTTGACATCAACCTTTTGTGAACAGGAGGCAAATGAAATGGAGAGCCCAGGAGCCACAGGGGATGAAGACCTTCTGGGTTATAAAAGGCCTGAAACTGATGCTGGCTCACCATGAGGGAACTGAGAAGTTCTTTCAACCTTTGAGCCAAGTCTTGCTGTAGATTTAGTCCTAAAAATGTAATGGGTTGTTTTCCTAAGGCTGTCCTTGTTGTGGCATCTCTTGGAGTGGCTTTGTGGTAGTTTAACTCTCTTGTTTGGGGGATGTAGCATGCCTCTTCATAGATCACTGGAGTAATTGTATTGCAGTTAAAAAGGATTTAAATCACCTATTTAAATAGCTGCCTTCTATGATGTCCTCAGTGGTAGCTTGCAGAGTTTTATTGACCTATGACTTAGTAGAGTAATGTAGCTTACTCTAGAATGTGCTGTAGACCTTCTTGAATTGAGAAACTGAGAAAACCTGACTTCTGGCTGGACAAGCACAGGCAGTAGGAGTGAAGGACTTGAAGGACTGCCAAACGTGTTCTGCCCTAGAGAGTTTCTATTACTACTTTGAATCCAGTGCAATGTACCTGTCTGTGCAAGGTTCAAAGCTGTAGTGTCCAGTCATCTGCTGGAGCAGTGTCTTTTTCATTTTCTATGTAATCAAAAGTCACAAACTTGATTGTGTTTGTTTTCTTTGTGTGAATTGAAGCACTAGAGAAGTTTGTTATGGTGCAAAAAGGACTTGAAACCTTGCCTGATGTTTTCTGCCATTAAAAATGGAATTGGGAATGTCCAACAACTTTCCTGTTTGTCCTACTGATGCCTCTCAATTTTCTGATAAATATCAGGGTTATGACAAATAAAGAGCCGGGGGGGGGGGGGGTGGGTCAGTGGCTCAGGTGATGAGTAATTGGGTTCAGAGCCTTTCACCTTCAGGTTACCAGTCTGTGTCTGGCCCAGGTTGGTAATGACAAAAAATCACTGTCTGATTGCTGCTTAGTGAAAGCATTTGTATTTACAGGCTGGGTATGTCAGCAGTGCCCTGGGAACATTTGGCAATGATTGATCCCCTTTGTGTTTTCCTCAGGGAGGCCAAAACCAAATCAAGCTTTTCCTTGTAGAAGCACCACCCCAAAACCAGAGTGGTGCTGGAAGATGTCATCATGCCTGTCTCTGCAATATGCAGGAGGTTTTGGTAAAGGGAGTCTGTCAGCCAACTATCCTTGATTAATAATATTGGTACATTTAAAATACGTTCAGAAACAATCTCTGATGCAGAACAATTAGAATACGTTCCACATCAAACTTTACCAGGTAGGGAACTTTCATCATGTCCTTATTTGTTATGGGAGAATGCTCTAAAACTTCAAGGAAAAAAATTATAAGCTAATATTACTCTAAGTTAATATTAAAGTAGTATAATATACATTTGGGTAGGATATGCTAATGCTCAAACATTTTAAAGTTGTCTGGACTGGTGTTTTTCCTATTAAGACATGACTACTGAAGTATCAGTTTGAATGAACCCATGTTAGTTCCCTCCTGAAATACCTGATGAAAGTCTTAGTGAAATGAAGCATTTGCACTTCCAGGACAAGGAAAGATGTTTCCTTTTCAGTTTAAGGAATCATTTGGCATCCACAGTTCTGGTGTTCCCCACATGGTTGTGTGCTGAGTTGCCCCTGTGAAACCAGTAGGGGAAAATGTTATTTTTGATCACACCAAGAGAGGAATTCTTTCCAGTATATAAAGCAGTTTTTGTGGTGGTTTCTGTGCAGTGGTTTCTCTTTGTGACAGAGATATTTTAGACAGCTGGCAGAGATGATAGGCTGCCTGCAGTAGAGTGGAGCATTTTGTCTGTGTTGGTGAGGTAGATGGTGGTAGTATCCTACAGAGATAATACTTGTACTTTCATGTTTTGTGACAAGATTTGTAAGACAGTAAAAGTGAGTCACAAGAAAAGTGGAGACTGGATCCAGCCATGATACATAGATCAGGATTTCCAAGATAGGTGGAAGTTTTGCTTGGCAAGAATTGAACGCTCAAAATAACAAGGTAGACTTGTTATTTTGCATAGCTTGAGCTTCCTAAGTGTTCTGTAACAATGGTATTTAGTATTTGTGGTTTGTGCAGAGTGAAAACCAGTCAGGAAAGGCTGCTCTGAATTGTAGGTTTGCAAAGGTAACCAGAAGGTTGCACCTCTTGCAGTGCCCAAGTAGATTTTAGATCCTACAAATGGGATTGCAATTTTCTGATGTAGCTCTCAAGAGGAGAGAAAATATCTCCTAATTATCTCCATGAAATAAAGAGTAAAAATATTTGAATGATGAGGGCAAGGAACTGTGGGGCTTTTTCTTCTTAATGTTAATAATAATGCCATATTGCAGTGTAATTTCACTTCTGCCAGTTAAAAGCTTATTAAGCTGCTATCATAGTAAATAGGTTATTAACATTGACAATGAATGTCACCAGCATCATTGAAAATTCTTTCAATTCCCTTAATATCTCTTAAATGCTCAGTGTAATCTACCAATCTGTCTCTGTTTGGGATCTGAGACATTTTATGTTCTTAGAAAAAAAAATAGAAAATCAGAAAACTTTTTTGTCACTACGTTGTACCTTTCCCAAAAATAGAGAATTTGAACATTTGAATGCAGTATTTAGAGATCTGTCCACCCAATAATCTATTTGGCATTGCTGCATTTGGAATCAATTTTCTTCTTTCTAGTTCCCCAACTTCCTTGCTGAAGTCAAGCTCAACTTCAGAAGTAATATGCCTAATTATTGCAGCTTGGTTTTCAAAAAGCAAATTTGCTATTTTTCTGATATTTTTTAATGGGGTTGTAAACAGTTAAAACTACTATCAGAGTGGGATCCGGAAATTCTCATGCTCTCCATGGTAATCATATTTAGTAACAGAGGGATCAAAGATAATCTTGGATGCAGCTATTCAATTTGCATACTTGAAAATCAAGTGTAATTCTCCTGAAATTTATGGATTTTAATCCTGAGCAGACACAGCTCCAAAGCACCAAGCTGAATGTAAATCATTGAATGCTTAACTTTTTAATTTGACTTGTTTTTGAAATACTTGTTTTAGAAATTTTTTCCAACATTTCAGTGCAGACGAATCATCAAAGCTACAGAAACGAGTGAAGAGGTTGTTTGTATAATCCTCTCAGATCTTAAAACTCTAAGTAAGAGGGTTTGGTTTTTTTTGTTTGGTTGTTTTCTTGTATTGCTGATTGTGGCTGTGTCTTGGTCATGTTGAAGCATCTTGGCAGGATGTGTCAATGGTGTGGGACAAATGCAGAATGGCAAGAGAATAAAGCAGAAGGTAATGCTGCAAAAGTGACATTTTCTTTGTACTATGCTGACCTTTTTTGAGATGCACCACCTTTAAAGGACACAAACACTATTTTGATTTGTAGCTCATCATTTCAATATCCTCTCTCCCCTCTCAACTTGCTAGATAATTTTTAGCTTATACATAAGGGCGTGTATAGGTTAACTGTCACAAGAGTGAAAAACATTACTCGTGAAACAGCACAAAAACCGTAGCAGTGTTGTGGGTAAAGAGTCAGGAAGTCCTGGGTGTGTGGTTGCCTTCTTCTGTGAGCCTGTCTAGGTCATTTAGGGCAAGTTGTCCTGAGGTTTGGGATGCTCTGTGTCTAATGGGAGTTGGTTCCCTGGAGCTGTAGGAGCTGTTTTGCTCCTGTAGAGAGGGGAGATTTGCTTCCTAGGCACTTTTAAAAAAGCCAAGGATGATGGAGCACCAAGAGATAAATGGTCCTTTGTGGACTGTCAAGCAGCACGTAGAAAGGGCCTGACCACCCTTGTGGAGCATGTGTTTGTCATTTTATGACTCAATTCTTCATCTGGAAACTGGGATTAAGAATACTTCTTTCCTCTCATCTGTTTAGGCTGTAACCTCCTTGGAGTGCTTAGAGTTTGTTTATGGAGTGCTGGGGAAGATGGTTCTGCAGCCCCATGTGGGACATCTCTTGCAGCCTGGCCATGGCACCAGTTAAGCCCATCAAAGCCTCCTGCTGTATCAGGGTTTTCTTGAACAGCTTTTAGCAAGGCTTGTACGAGATTTGCTTTGCATGGTCTGAGTGTTGGAGCAGCAGGGAATGCAATGTCTGGACTCTCTTGAGAGCCATTTAATTTTTTTTTGGAAAGCTGCCTCTAGCAACTAACTTGCACATGTGTGCTTGAAGTCCCTTTTCTTGGAAAAAAACTCCAGTGACAGGCCTTTGGAAAAGTCAAGTGGCTGTTGCTTCAGCCACTGCATGGAAGTGCTGTTTGTGGTGAGATCTGGAGTAGCCTCAGCTCCGTGTGTTTCTGTGTTTTGCTCTTTGCTCCCCTCTCCATTTGCCAGGTGTGTGATTTAGCCAATACTTTCAAAACCTCAGCACAGTGCAGAAAACTCTGTGGCACTGCTAGTTCCTTATTTCAAAACCTAAAAAGCTGAGTGTGTATTTAATACTAAATTACATACAGCTTCCATATTGTTCATTTTTAATACATGTCAAATGTTTCAGAATCTTCCCGCTACTGCAGTTTGGTACCAAGACCTTTTGGTTTGAATTTTTAGTGTTTGGAGGAAACTAGTCACTTGGAGTTTACAGCCTGGGTCAGATGGCTGCTTCCAGCTCCTTGCTGTGATTTCACTCTCACTAGAAGCAATGCTAGTTGCAGTCAAAGACATCACAGATGATGTCAATTTAAAAAAGATGCTGAAAAATGTTAGGCGTGGGTTAGTTTTCTTTGGTTCTGCTCCTGAACCGTATCTTCAGGCTGCCACAAGAGTTAAACATCACTTTTTAAACCTCTGAAAGCTGTAGATTCTCATGTCAGAATCTGGGAGAAAAAAACCAAATCAGCTAAATATGGAAGGACTTGGTGAAAACTGAGTGAGCTGGCAGCATGGAAAGACATTTTCTTTTTTGCTGGATTAGAGATTTGATAAAACTTAGTCCTTACCATGCTGAAGTGTTTCTAGATCTAGGATCTATTCATCCTGGATCCTTTGCTTCTTAAAAGCAAAGCTCAGTCCCCTAGAATAAAAGCTGTGAAGGAGTAAAGCCTGAGCCATGTACATGAAACCGTGTGTGAGCGCTTCAAGATGCGTTTTAACCTGAGTCCTGCCTTCCGAATTGTCATTCTGGGCTCTGGTTATAGTGAAAAAGGAGAAGGAATCTGTTGTTAGGAAGACTTAACAAGCAGGTTTCTTTTAGCTTCCTGGGAGGAAGAAGGTGATGAGTGAAACAGGGTTTGGGACTGACACTGTGCTCTTCACTCCCATTTTTGTAATTCTTGTGAACATGTCGTGGTCTTTTTGTATCACAGAACTCCTGGGTGTAATGATGAGACCAAGTGGTAGGTGTAAGTTTCAGTTTTCCAGATGGTATGTTTTATAAAGCATTACCACAGGCAAAAGAAGTTACCTTTGTACCAGCAGAGAACTGGAGTTGCAAAGGAACCCCCAGACTGAGAAGAGCCCACATACAGTATTTATGTATCGTAACTAAATTCAGGAAATGGTGAAAAGAGAAACTGGTTCTAATGGCCATACTTGATTTTTAAAAGTTTTGTGTCCATAAAAAAATCAGGAAGCTGTTGTCCCACAAGCTCTTCCTGACTGTGAATCTTAGAGTGATACAGCTCAGGTTTTCCTAGCTGCTGTTCACTCAGCTTCTTGAGGAATGGCAAATGAGCAGGAAAGAATGCTGGAGGAATTAGCACTTCAGGGTCTCCTTTCTTTCATCAAAGAGGTGTATTTTCAAGCTTAATGTCGTTTCACACATGCTGCCATCAGCAAAATCATTACTTTAAGAGGTTTCTAGAGTTAGTAGGAAATGAAGGGAGGCATGCTCTGGAACTCCAAAGATAATCATAAAAGATATCAAAGATTTCCTTTGATCTCCCATTTGTTTTCCGTAGTTCCTTCAGGAAAGGTGTAAATCACTAACTACAACCAGAACAGGGCATAGTGTTCCATCAGTAAGAACATTTGCCACAACAAACCCTCAGCTTTAGGATGTGGGAGAAATCTTGTTCTGAAACCAAAGAATGGAGTTGTCAGACAGAATTGAGTTTGTTATTGTTTCACCTCTTTACAGTTCTGCTTCTTTCTATTCCGTGGTTTCTGTGTTTGTCTAGCAAACAGAGATTATTCTCTTTATTGATCCTTGTATTTTTCTCTCTTCTGATTTCTGCATGAGTTGATGAAGCAGCAGCTCCAAGCAGCCTATTCTTCAGAGTGGGCTAGCATGCTTTTGGGGTGTTTCCTTGGTCCAGCTGAAGTTGTGGAGATTTCATGGTGGGCGTGCCTTCGGCCACACTGTGGGAGGGTAATACAGGGTATGAATTTCTCCACATTTGTGGAGAAAAAGCTGCACCAGTAAACAATAATCAGGACCTCTTTTTCCTTGGAGATATTAAAAGCCACAGTGCTGAGCAACCTGCTCTAATTGAGCAGGAAGGATTTGGCTAGACAGTCTCCAGAGGCTGTGAAGGAGATGGTATGGGGTAATAGAGGATGTCAAATATTTTTCACTCAGGAGTACCTGAAATGAGAGTACTACACATGTGGTCTGTCTGCTCATCGAGAAGCTCTTCAGGACATGCTTGAACTCTGACTTTTTCTGCACTCTGAGTCAGTCAAATTGCATTCAGTCTTAGTTTCAGGCTTGGGAGATGTTTGACCACCATCCTCAATCGTGCAAGATGTATTTTTGGAGACAGAGATGGGTGATACTAGCAGGAAAAAAGTTAATAATATCCTGGGGGAGAAAAAGGACAAGAAAAATTAACGATGACCTTTATCTCCACCATCCTTGAAAGAAGGAGCTGAGTGGAGTGTTGGCCCACACTGTAACAATTAACTTGAAGCAACTGCTAAGGATTAATATTTTAGTAAGGATAAAGGACAGTTGTTCAAAGTAATCAATCACTTGGGCGCAGTTTTATCTACATAAGTAAAAATAACAGTCATAAATTACAACAAAAAGAGTAAATACTGAGGACTAGGAGTTTTTTCTCCAGAATTACAGTTCCTGGCATCAGGGAGATGTTTCTTCATTATGTCCTGAGGAATACTTAGGCAGACCTGTTGTAGTATCATTACATAACATAGCTGTGAGAGGGAGTGCAAGCAGATATGGACCTTCAGAGGTGATGGGTCTCATCATTGCTGTCCAGTCAGGGAGTAATTTAATCAGCCCTTTTTCAGGGCTAGAAATTAAGCATTTAGGCAGGTCAATTAAGACAGTATGAAAATGCTTTGGAGACTCTGTTCTCTACTCTTGGAGATGGCAACACAGCATAGATGTTTGGTGGGAGAGAAGGATGTTGATGCTAATTGCTTAATTCTTTTTCCCCCCTTATCTTCCTGTTCTGTAGCTGGCCGTGCCTCAGTATTCAATGTTGTTTTTTAGTTGCATGTTTATGATTATGCATAATTACCAAAACCAGTTTCCAATTGATTCTGAAATTAGTATTTCTCGTCGGGCAGTTTGCTTCAGACATCATTGATGGATCAGCTGTAGTTTCTCAGTCAGTGCCCAAAATTTACTGAGCTGTTTCTCTTGAATTTTTAATTGTTTCTTTTTCACCCCTGGTGTTATATAATGCTAATTAAGGCTATTTTTAGTAATTATGTTCCAAAAATGGAACAGACTGCATGAAGTGGGACTAGACTATTTGGGAATTTGAAACCCTTTTAGAAGTTCAAAAGCAAAATGTTATCAGGGAAGTAAGGCTGTAACATCAGATTATTGGCTGTGCTCTTGGTGATGAAGAGCAGCTTTGTAGAGTAAGGCTACGAGGCAAAATGTATATTTAAAGAGTCTATGCTTTTGTATTTTTTCCTGTTGAAAAAAGGCTTTGTATTCTCAACAAAGGATTTTATTTTGCAGGCTACACTCTTTAACAGTCTCTTGTTCTCTGCTGCTTGAAGTTTCAGATTATCTTAAGAGCTGGTCATCTTTGAAATCTGACCTGGATAACCTTTTCCTGTTAAATGCAGTGGTACTAACCAATCAGAAAAAAAGAGATGCTTTCCCAATTTGGCACTGTTGGTTGATAGTGTTGGTGTTGTATGAAAGTTTTATAGGGTGCAGGAATAGCAAAATTATTTCTTGAATCCTACCAAGATAGCATTTTTTCCATTTCTCATGTAAAAATTGGCCAAAATGTGTATAATAAATTAGCTACATTACAGTCTCAGGGACAAAAAAAAAAAGCTCTGAGGGTTTCAGAAAGATTTCAATTCTCATCTTAGCCATCTTTCATAGGGAAAAGTTGTGGTGCATGTGCCTATTAAATACACTTGCATTTTCATATATTTTGCTGAACATGCTCACATTATTGGGTGACTGAATATAGGAATGACCACTGATTCTGGTTGCCATTCAACTTCTGCTTTTATTGCATGGCAGATGCCTCAAACCCAGCATAACTCTGAATAACAGGTTAACAAACATCCAGAATGTACTGAACTTTGCAAGCGGGGCACATCAGTTCTAATCTCTGTATTATGTGCACAGCTACTGTCAAGAAAAGAACACAGACCCTGTCTGTTATATTATTAAGAGCATATTTAATTAAGCCAAAATGCATAATTGTACTTTTCAGTGTAGCATAGTTCCTTCCCAGATGAACCAGAATTTGATGTGATGGTCTCCTTGGGTGTTTGCTGAATGCTCTGTTCTCTTATGTTCTTTACTCACACTGTTTCAGAAGCATAACTGCATGCAGTCAAACATTCACATAATGCAAGAACTTTGCATCATAATAAAACGTTTTGTTTGCAGATATTCCCAATTAAATAAAAGAAGGACAAATCTAATGCTTGCTTACTTTCAACGTCTTTTTCCCCCTCCTGTAAGTATATTCTTCAGCAGAACAAAATAGTATCTGAAACTTCAATGTGTTTCTTCTAGAGTACTTGGGGAGCAGAGACCTCTGAATGTGTGAGCTCTGGGATCCACAAACCTCTTTGCAAACATGGTATTTCCTTGCCTGATATCTGCATCCTCCTCTGTGGCCACTGTCCTGAGTGAAGCTCAGGGACAGCAGAGGGTTTATGTCACAGAAGAAGAAAGCAATTAAGGTGATTCTTATGGGGCTGCAGCTCTTTCTTGTCCTTGCCCATGGCATTTGGTCCCAAGAGTAAGATCAAGGTAGAATCTGACTGCCTTTACCATCTTCTCTGACTTTTCTGCACAGTAGAATTATTGTTTTACAGGGTTATCCCACACTTCTCTTCTGATCTAGATAGTTCCATGCCTGAGCATATCAGAAACATTTATATTTAGGCATGTCATCAAATTTTGCCAGAAGCTGATTGTGAGGGAGCCTTGAAGCAGTGATGTTTTTGCAGCTGCCTCCCAAGCAAGGATCACAGAAGGAAAGATGAACAGAGCTGTACATGCTTCCTTCATTTCCAACAGAAGAAACTCATGGTAAAACTTGCATTTTGTGTCTCTTGTGTGTGGATAAACCCGAGCAGGGAAAAGGAGTAATGAGTAACTGTCTTAGTGATAATGGCAGTGTAATTGCATTGGACATTATTGGACACACGTAACTGGAACCCTGTGGTACCATCTCATTCTTATGTGCTCTTGTTTTTTTTAGGTATTGGTACTTAAAAGAAGCTGAGATCAGAGGGCCATACTTTTCACTCTTTGATTCCTACTACTGGTGTCCATAATGAAAAGGTTCTGCTTTCTGAGGGGCCAGAATCCAGAAATTCCTTTGAAAATAATGTGAACAAGAGGTGATTTACATTTCTTTTCAAATCTGATCATGAGTCTAGGTGTTGTGATACATTTTAAAGAGTGTACTGCTAAGATGTATACATGTTTGTGCAGATAATGCATAATGGAGTGGGTGAAGGAAGGTTTATATATGTTTGAAAATCCAGGAGATCTTGATAGCTGTCATGTTACATCATCAGAAAGAAGTCAGTTAACGATTCATCCCCAATTTCATGGTTGTACCTGGCTGGCAAAGAGTGGAGGGATCAAGCAAAATGAGAAATGGTAATGCCCAGTCATGTAATGCTTGTGCTTCCAGCATGTGCTGCAAACAGGCACCACCTCCCTCCAGACACCAGTCTGGGTTTAAGTGAGGTGGATCCTCAGTGAGAAAAGGCAGGAGTCAGCAGAAAGGCAGGAGATACAATTTCAAGGTGGAAGGATGGTCAGGGTGTAGAATCTTATTTGTGTAGGAAGATTTACCACTGCAACTCCCTCTCACACAGCAAAAAGAGTTTCTCAGCTGTGTGTGGCTAAGATAGAAAATTTAATCTTATTGAAGAGCTACAGGCTGAGAGGAGCTTCTTGGGGATCTGCAACCATAGGATATGTTGGGTGTCTTGGGTGTTGGTCCTGGTGTTTGGTGTTGGAGCATATGCCCCTGCAACATTCAGAGAGAAATACTGGCACTGTTTTCTTTGCTTTGTAGTAGCCTCAATTCATACCTTGAGTTTTTTAGGCCACCAGGAGATGAGTATTGTCTGCACATACATCCAGGGTTGTCCTGTCCCAGGTGCAGAATTGGGCACTTTCCCTCGTTGAACTTCATATGGTTGGTGATTGCCCATCTCTCTAAATTGTTGAGGTCTCTCTGCCCTCAAGGGACTCGACAGCTCCTCCAAATTTAGTGTGGTCAGCAAATTTAGTATCCCCATGAGTCCTGCATCTAGGTTGCTAATGAAGATGTTGGAGAGAACTGGGCCTGAGATGGGGCCCTGAGGAACCCCAGTGTTATTCACAGTAATACTTTAGTAAGTGTCCTAAGATGTGACAGGGAACAGCCTGACTTTTGGCAGGTGCCCTTAGCAATGCGAGTGGCAACCACCAAGACCCATCTGCTTAACCATGACTGTTTACACCATAAAAAGAAATTCACTCTTATAATTATATTCAGAATTATAGAAAGCTGTTGCTACTGTAGATTATTTGATCTCTCTGGGGAAACTTCCATCAAACATAACAGCCTACAGTTTTACTTTGTTAATTATAAAGCTGTGAGCAGGAAAATGCAAGACAATCTCTACTATTCTTAGTGTAATAGTATCTTCCTAAAATATTACTGCCTTTATGAGTCCCAAAGGAGGATCTTTGTACAGAAAAAAAAACCCAAACCATCCTATTGCATAAATGAGGAAAGATATTCTGCATGTACTAAGCAAATAATCAACACATGTGTATCATGGTTTCTTATAAATCTGTACACTTAGGGTATCTGCAGGTTTGCTCATGATTTTTTCTCCATCCACCCCATCCAAAACAGATGTTGTTTATTCTTTTGGAACATTAGCTTGTGCATATTTTGTGAAGAAGGATAGATTAAAAATATTCTCTTCTTTTCTTTTGTGCTGCTGTGGAAGAGCAGTTGAGAGTCATGTAGAGTAATGCTTTGATTTTGGCTGCTGTTGAGGTGTTTAATTTCATTCTTGTATTGCCCTCTGATTGGAATGTTTTTCATCATTCCTAAATAATGAAGGTGTTACCTTTCTATTGCTTAAAGGATCTTTTCCTAGAGATAAAAATCTTGAGATATCAGACAGGATCAATGGAAAGGACTAATCACTGTGTCTTGTCCATCTGGAATCCCAAACAGCTGAAGATCCTGAAGAGGTCCAGCACTGTTTGCACCTTATTTGTGGAAATCAACTTTTTGGGTTTTTACAGTGCCATTTGTTATTTTCAAACCACTTGTCCATTGTGGTTGCTGTGATCCAGAGCAACTGTGGGCAACCAGCTCTAGGTGCCACGCTTGAACCAGGGCCATGGAACTAGATGTTCTCAGGAGGTGCTTCAGAGAATTCTTTCCTTTGGTGCTTTGATATTTGTATGTTCCACTGTGATCAGTTCTGCTGTTTTATGTGATAATTAAATCATTTTGGTCCTACTTCTGCGAGGTCTCTGTGGTTACCCTTCTCAGAGCATCATCAGTTCCATTGATGCCCAGTTGCTGGGCACTCCTAATTGCAGGACTGAAGCTGAGCTAATGCCCAAAAGTAAACATTTGCTGAATTTTGAAACGATCAGGCATATGAAACCACAGCCACTGGGATGTGCAGCTGCTTTTTGTTGTGTCTGTGCTCCCCCAAAAGCACAGCTGTTGGAAGACACTGTATTGAACAGCAAAATCAAATCTCACAAAATTAGAACCAAGATAGCTCTGGGTGCAGAGTGTTTACTGTTGGTTCCAGAAGTACCCCCACAGCAGCATTTTCTGAATTCATCAGCAAACCCTTGTTGTCACTCAGCTGAGCTTTAAGGCTAGAAGGCCAAAGAAAACTTGTTACAAAATAAAAATTGATTAGCAATGATTTTGTGTATATAACTTGAGGATGTGCCATAGTAACTCAGTCCTTTGAAGCTTGTAAGTGCTTTCTGGATGGTCACTGAGCACCAGATGGATTTGGCTGCTATTGTTGAAATAATCAAACCTGGCTTTTTTTTGACAAGCACCATTTAACAACCTGAGTGATGGCCTTGTGCCTTTCTTTCACCAGTGAAACCTATGCTTATGCTACCTTAAGAGACCACTATAAGCTTTTGGGATACTTTTCAATCTTTACTGATCATTTACACTTGTCTTACTTTTTTTTTATTAAATCAAATTTATAGAAGTGTTAAAGCAAATATATCAACATGGCAAATACATAGAAGCGCCTCAAAGTGATAGTGAGGACTCGTGTATGTTTCTTGGCTCAGTCAAAGAATATCAAACTTGAACTATGTGTATTCAAAGGGAGGAGAGATGGACACTGCAGCTTCCCTATATGGCATGGCTGTGGGACTGTGAATTTTGAGGTCAAGAATTTGTGAGGACCAGTACACAATTGTGATTCTGTGATGGATTTGCCAATTTAAGCTGCTCTAATAAAGCAGGCATAGTGATTAGTTTATCTTGAGATTAGTGGCAGAAGACTGGGGAATAGCACAGCAGGTTTTGGGCTACTGGAAGAGGCAGGTGTGTTCTGCAGTCTTGGCACATGAGTCAATCCTCAAGATATGTTGTCCACAGCCAAGCTGTAGCAGAGCTGCCTGGCTTTCCTTGGCAAGAAAGAAGTGAGGTAAATTGTTCTTCCTGGAGCTTCCTCTTGACCCGACTAGACTGGAATCGACAGCTGAATTAGCTTGTTCAAGAAGTGGCCTGTGTAACTTTAGCCTTTGTGCCCTGCATACGTGGCCTTGCAGTTCCTCTGTGAGCAGAGCAGGGAGAGGGAAGAGCTGTTTCATTCACCTGGAAAGATTGAACATCTTGTCAAATTTTGACTAAAGCCAAAAACAAGGCATGAACAATGAGAGTGGCAGTTTTAGTGAGCTCAGCTTCCCTTCTGTGCTGTATGAGGTTAATGCCAGCCTTGCAGAGCTGTGTCATGGCTGGACCCTCTGTGTGTTCAGGAGTTTGACAGTGACAAAAGACAAATGCTGGTCCAAACCTTGTTTCATCGTCTCATGTTAGGAAAGGGGTTGGCACTGGCCTTTTTCTGCTCTTTTTGATTTGCTCTATGTGCTTAAAAACTTTGATTATTTAAATTTATTTATTTCTATAGGAGTGAAGCTTTCCAAAGCCAGCCATAGGACCTCTAATAAAAATTACAGCTTGGCAGGAATCCTCCTGCTTTGTCTGACCTGACTTTCTGGGTTTTTTTTATGAATCTGAAATAAGGTGAATTTTACCTGGTCTGAAGTATTGTTACAGGATGGTGTTGGATAGCTCAAGCAGTTGTGCAGTCAGTAGATATTTACGTGCAAAACTGTGTAAACACAGTCTTTTTGTGTGCATGTGCATAGAAGTTGGAATAAGTAAGAACTGGGCTGATTTTTTTTGGTAGTTCTTTTATTTTTTTTTTTTTACCCATTTGGCTAATGACAGCTTTGCTCTCATCTGGTCTGAATTGGCACAGCTTCACTGATGTTGGAGCTTTTATACTAATTCACACCAGCTGAGCTTGTTAGGCAGCCCAGTCTGTGCAAGTGTGGTGTGATGGTTTTCTCCCTTTTTCACCTCTCCTTCTGCTCCCCATCTTGTGCTTGGTGATCTTTTGTTCTGCCCTTCGTGCAGGTTCCAGGTCTGGCCAATTGACTGCACATCAACAGCAAGGCTGTTTCAGACTAGGTCTTTTTACATAAATCTATAAGCCTATTAATTTTGATTCTAGGTGGCAGAGATATGTAAAAGATTTATTTTAAATCCAAAATGAGGATTTGTACTTTTCTGTAACTTTTTTTTGTAATTGTGGATTAACTTAATATTTAATATATAGAATTTAAATTTGGAAGTTCAAAAGCTTCACAGAGTTGAAGCAGAGTATAAAAACTTGTGTTGAAGTGTATTTTCCTGATTCAGACATCAATTCTAGAAATTAATAATTCTGAACTGTGTTGTTTCACTTAGTTAATGATTAGGTTTCTTTGGAGAAGTGACTAGTATGCTTCAAATTTCATAATTTTGAAGACAAGGTTAATTGTAGCACTTCCCTAGGGCTTGATGTTTGCAAGAAGACAGAAAGAACTGTGGTGTAGAAGTGCTTCATGAACATTAGTCTCTCAGCTGTGCCTGGTTCTTGTCCTCCACTCTGCACTGCTGCATCACTGCTGGAAAATTATTATCTTTTATTGTTTAATTCCCTTTGGGTTTGAGATAAGCCAGATGGTGAGGTCGCCTTCTAGGGGAGTTTTCTGTTTTGCATTATCAATTTTCCAATCCCTTACTAATAATGGAGGAGTTGCAGCAAGTAATCCCCTTTGGTCTAGATGGTTTTATGTACCTGTGTGTGGATTTGATAATTCCTACTCTTTCTTATATTAACTTCAATTTAAACTCACTGCGTGGTCCAGAATTCCAGTAACAAATATACAGTTAAAGCCAGCTTTCAAGTAACAAATAGATAGGTATTATAATTAGTATTTGGGTCCTTTTGCAGGATTTTTTTCTTTTTTTCTCACTGACTATATTAACAAAATCATAGCAAAGTCAAGGGAATTTAACCACAAAAAGCATGCATTGTTTAGTCTTTTTTTTGGTAAGGTGTCTTATTTACTTTTTTAGTTTGTTAGGACATATCCTTTTATACTTACATTTTGGTAGTAGAAACTTAGCTCCTGTCAGTGATGTGAGAATTTCAGAACTAAAACATTAATGAAGTTGTACCATTCAAAGTCAAGGCAGTGGTTGCTGAACAATGGAGAGGATATGGAGTTTTTGTTTGTTTTCATCAGAATCTATTTGATTTGAGTGATTTGTGGCATGAAGTAGATTGTATGCTGTATAAAATGGTATGATTGTTGCTGTATAAAACCTAAAAATTGCATTACCCATTCACTGCAGAATTGACAGGGTTTACATGTAAGTAACTCAGTTACATGCACTAATGACCTCAGTTAGTAGCATGTTAGTTTAAAATATAATCTATTGTGAAAGAACAGCTCACTGCCATGTTTTACCTCCATTTTTTCAGCACTGTTACACATTTTCTACCCTCCATTTATTTTTTAAGCCTTCTGAAATCCTGTCTAATAGATGCATATGAAGTTTTCTGTTAGGATTAGTAATTTGGTCTTTCTACTAGCTGAAAATTTCTCCTTAGCAAAGACTGAGCATGATTTTCCTGTGAAGAATTACAAGCACACACACACAAAGCCATCATCACAGAATCATGTAGGTCTGAGGGGACCTCCTGAGCTCTCTGGTCCAACCCCCTGCTCAACACAAGTCCAGACAGAACAGGTTGCCCAGGGCTTTGTTCAGTCATGTTTTAAATTGCTCCCAAGAGAGCCTGTGCCTGTCTATCACTCCACTAAAATGAGCTGTCCCATCATGTCCATAATCCTGGGGAGGTCGTGGCTTTGGAACTGCTCTTAGACTTTTAATTTCTCCTGTTTGCTTTTCATGCATGTGTGTTCAGTCTTCTTTTACTTCCAGGTGAGAGGCAGAGCATTCCTAGAGCTGGTCATGCCACCTTTTAAAATGGCTGTGGGTTTCCATTGCCTTTAATATTAGCAAGATCCCCTGCCCCCCCAAGAGGGAAGCATTCCAAGCATATGGTGGCAGAGGACAGAGCAGGTTATAGGATTTGGGCTGATTCAGTCCCTGTCCACAGCTATGCTGATGTAACTCATCATTGCAAATGCAGTTTTCAGTGAGTTCAGGGGGTATGTGGAGATAAACTGAGTATGTGGACAGATACTTCTTTACAAGATGTACAAATGTGCATCAGTTGTTGAAAGGTGGCCCCTCTGTGTTTTCATTTTGTTGGTTTTCCTTTTCCCATTCACTGAAAGAGGGAGAGAATGAGCAGTGAAGTTAAGGCTACTTTTTGCTAAAAAAGCTGGTGTTATTTGCTGTAAATATGGAATATGGTAGTGGAGATAAAAACTTAGAAAGCTTGCATTAAAGTAAAATGCAAAGTAAAAAAAAAAAAAAAACAAAAAACAAAAAAACCCTGCCTTACATACTCTTTCTACCTGAAAAAAAAAAAGAAATAAAAATTATAAAAAATGAGACTGTATATATCTGGAAAGGGATTAAGAAACTCCAGATGGCTGTTTGAAAAAAAAAAAAAAAATTAAAATGGGGGTGGAGAAAGTCAAGAAGAAACAGTTTCTATTGACTTGTTATTTCTTTTTTGCAAAGGTCACTGAAAATTTACACAGTGACAAAATAACAGCCCAATTAGTATCTTTCCTATAAAACTAAATTTATTTCAGATTCTCTTCTATTGACAAGTGGGACTGATATTCAAGATGGACTTCCCTACATGAGTGCAGGGCAAAAATTACCAGACCAGTTATGAGTTTCTGTAGCGATTGCTGTCAATTTTCAAACTGTAAAGAAACAAGGTATAATTAAAAATTATCTGTAGGTTTATTTTGTAGGAAGATTCTTCTTTTAATTATATTTCTCATAGCTGTAAAAGACTCAATTTCATCATGAGAGTAAATCTTAAAAGCAGAGCGGCCCCTTTATCTAGTGCTTAAAAAAAAATTCCCCGTGGAAAATAGTATTTCATTAATTGTCCTTACATAGGAATTATAGAATTAGGGGGTCTAACATTTCTTTTATCATTCACTTCTTAGGTGCCAGTGGCCTTACCTCCCTAAAATTATGTTTGGTGCATAACAAGAGATTAATTAATAAATATGAAAAAGGAATATTCATTAGAGAACTAGCGACTTTTTTTGAGAAAGAAATCCCTTTAATAAGGGGATTAAAATTGCAGTTCTTCAACTGAGCAAGGGAAATTATTTTTCTTTATATATTCACTGCTCCACAAAGAAAAACAGATGAAGTCTTCTCCAATAATTCATTTAAATATTTCAGCAGTGAGTTACAATACCATGTAATCAAAGCAGTATCCTTTCATTTAGGTCATATGTTTATCAGAATAAAGAGAGAAACTGTCATGGCTGGAAAGCCAGCATCCTGGGAGGCACCCCTGGTGGATGGAGGGGGGTTAGGAATGTTTGGGAAGCAAAGGGCATTGCTAAGTTTACTACTTCTCTTGTGAAGGAGCACTGTTTGACTCAGTTTCCAGGATGATCATCCATCTCTGGAGGAATTTGAACTGTGAGGTTCATACTCAGTGAGGCAGACACTTGGCAGAGGGGAACCCTCCACCTCACAGCAAAATTAACAGATGCTTTTGATCCTGAAGTCTCAGTGCCCAAGTTTCCAGCTGCAACACAGGAGGCAGTAATGCTTCCTCTACTCACAAAGACATGCAGAAGAAGAAGGGGGGAAAACAGGTCTTTAATATTTTGCGAGCGTTTAAATATTGTGGAACCGAACGCTTCGTTGGGAAGATCATAAAAGAGAGATTGTGTCTTCAGAGCTCTGCTTGGATATTGCTCAGTGCAAAAGGCACTTGGGGTACATGTTGAGCAATGCAAGGAATGCAGGCAGGGATCATTAACCACTGTCTCTTCTCTGTGCTGAACAGAGCAAAGTCTCGTGGAAAGATTAATTCTTGTTTGTCTCGTTGAAGACAGCATTGTAATGTATTGCTAAGATGAGAGCATCTTAGTGTTCCTCAGGCAACCTTAATTCCAGCATTTCAGAATATCTGAATGTGTCATTGAAACACCAAGTGTTGTGTTAAGGCTCACTTTTGTGGGCCATTTTCTGGTTGTTTTAAATTGAAAACTGAAAAATTGAAGTATTCTGGTGTATATCATCACGTTCTTATGAGTCATCAGTGTAATACAATTACAAGTTTTGTAGAGTAATTCTCTGTGCAGATACTGCTCTTACAGAGACAAAATATTAGATGTAATTGAGAATTTATATGAACATAGTGGGAGAAATATGGGGTTTTTTTTCAAGCAGCTGTGGAAGATTGAGTGCTTTATGTGGCAGTCTTTGCCTTCTTTGAATCTTTTCTAAGGGAAATCCCTCGTCCTTCAGAGATAAATAAAGCTGTTGTGTCAGCTGGACATCCTCAGTGTACCAGTAACTGAGTGTAACACATAATTTAATATAATACACAATTTAATATTGCACACACCCTGTGCCAGGGAGAGGTTGGCCACTGTAGGTGTGCTGTGGATGTGCTTCTACCAGCAGAACCAACTTCTTGCTGCTGGCCTTGTGCTCACACAGGCTGAAGAAGTAGTACATCATTAAGAGGAATCTCTTCAAGTTTTACCAGTTTGCTCTGTTATCTAGTAAGGTATTATTTTGGTTTTCATTTTAGCAAAGCATATACATCTCTGGATGTCCATCATGCCTGGGAAAACAGCCTGGAATGTAAAATGGGACATTTTGCTATTGACACACTTGGCCAGGAAATGTCATTAGAAACAGCTAGCATAAAAGTGGGATTTAAAAGTGTCCATTGAAAAACTGCAGATAAACTTGTGGAAAAGCAAGTTCTTTCTCTTTTCTATTGATTTAATTACTGTGGGGTTGCTGTACTCGTGTCATTTTGCTAGGAAGAACTGCAGAGCATAACCTGCTTCATTTGTGTATTTTATTGCTTGTGTATCTGTTTTCATAATCTTTTACACACCTTGCCAGCTGCATGGCAAGAATGAGCAAGAAGCCTCTGCAAAATGCTAAGTTGCTTCTGCAAATTATTTCAAGGACTTCAAATCAAGCCTTTTCTTGGGTCTTTTCCTAAGCTTTTCTTACATAGTTTAGATGGGACTTCACAATTTCACCCTTCTTCCAACTCCAACAGTGTAAAAGCTAGTAAAGCTGTATTGTGTGAAGCTCCTTCAAGCACTTCATGCTAACTTGTAATATAATGTATGTGACTTTTTAAACAGTCATTATATTTCAGAAAGGAAAAAAAAGTACTCCTGCCCCAACTCATGACTTTCATACAAATTAGAGAGTAAATGAAAAAGAGTTACTTTGAACTTTAAGGAACAATTGCTTCGTCTTCAATATTTTTTTGCCACCTGCTTCATATGGAGATGGTGGGTTAATTTTAAAAATACTAACTTAAATGTTCTAGTCATAAGCAAGAAGAACATGGAGTTCTGGCTGTACTGTATATCATGGTCCTGTAGTATTACAGATTAAGAAGATGACTTGAAATAAATTACATATGTTATAAAGTTTTTTTAAAAGTGTCTATAGGCACTTTGTGTGGTGCAGGAAGAGGGAAATAAGTACAAGAGAGTAATTGAAACATAATTTTCATTGTATTTGTGTCATATGAGTTCCAAAATCATGAAAGAAGTTGCTAGAAATGAGGAAACTAATGAAAAGAAATTGGAGAAAGAAATCCAAAAGAGATTAACATGAGGTGATGGCTCGGGGATGAGAGATTTTTTTTTCATCCTTGTGTTTATACATTGATGCTTGTTTCATGATAAAACTGGAGGCTGAAATGGAGACTTAGGGTCAAATTCATCTAATCAAGCAAAAGACATTAATCTGTGAGTTCAGGTTTTGCACATCTCAGTGTTCCTGGGAACATGAGGATGAGAGAAGAAATGGAGGAGGTTTTAGGCCCAGGCAGAGGAGCAGCTCATGGCTCACTGTGCCTTTTCCTGAGGCACAACATTGAGTCTCCTGAGGTGTCCCTTAGTGCTCCAGCTCTATACTTCCCCTTTTATGCATGCCTTGGGTGCAAAATGTACCAGCAGACCACATTTTTGTAGTTGTGCTTGAGCATCCATAGCTGTGTTACAGGTGCAGATAAAGGTATTTACAGGTGTCCAGGGGGACAAATCCCAATGGAAACACTACACTCAGGAGCAATATAAAGAGACATGCAAGAGGGTCCCTTTGTGACATTGTCTACAAATCTCATTTGATAGTGTCTACAATTATATATTTAAAGCATATCTATATATTTAGTAGCATGAAACCTGTTGATGGAAGAGCTTTTCTCCAGGAACATGCAATGCTCATGTTTTTTCAGATGGGAGATCAATAAGTAGGTTGGGAAGCCAGTCACACTTTGAAGAGCCAAAATAGGGAATCTCTGAGTTGTTGTACCACAGGGCTGATGGAGTAGTTTGTCTAGTAAGGAGAAAGGAAAAACCAAGAGTGGTGCTTCTGAATAACATTTTTCCCTGCCTGTGCTGTATGATAGCACATTTAGGTACACCTGGAGCTTTCATGTTGTGATTTTTTTGAAATAAATAAATCGTGTGTACCTGGAACCCTGTCAGGACTGTTAGGAACACTGCAGTGGGATTCTGCTGGAGCTCATAGGGTATGGATGCTGCACTTCACTATGAAATCCTCTTACAGCTTTACCATCAGAACACTGAAGAACTATTGGCACAGAGATTTTGAAATTCAGTGATTTACATTTATTCTGTCTTACCTAAATCACTCTAGGAAAGGAAGGACTATTATCCCAACCCCAGTTATGAAGCAAGTGATGCCTACATGATCACGAGGCTTGTGATGACTTTCTTCCCTAGAATGAATTTATGGCAGATGAGTTAAGTCATAATTTTCATCTGTCTATTATTTTTATATATTGTAGAGCTGAGGAACCCCAGTGTAAGCCCAAGGCTTCTTTATGGTAGGTGCTGTAGAAACACAAAATGTGGTGTCAGTCCCTGCCTGGAGAAGCTGAATTTATTGCGCAGTGTCAGGCTTTCAGATTAACCAGGAGAGCGTGCTGCTATCAGCTGAACATGCTTTTTAACCTTTTGATATATATTTGCAGGTGTTCTGGCTGTTCTGATTCTTGAAAAGGAGTATCAAACAGATGCTAACAGCATCCTGTGCTATGATAGATAAACTGCTGCCTCTAGATCTATTGAGGATGTCTTAATGTCTTGAAGATACTTGTGATAATCTCTGCATTCTTGTTCTTGCTCTGTCTGTTGTTCTGGAAGAAAAGACAGTTTTGTAAAACACTAAACAGTCAACTCTGGTGAAATTTTGCCAAGGAAGTTGCATCTGGGGGCAATGAATATATTTGAAATGAATTTGTCCAGCTGTACTTATACTCCTGAAAAAATGAGAGTCGTAATTGAATTTCTGAACTATACTGTAGACCTGGTCTTTCTGCCAAGTGGCAGCCCCTCATGTATTTCTTTATAGCTGTTATTTTTTTCAAATCTACATGGCCTCAGTGTCTGGGGAGATTTAACAGCATTAAAATATATTGAAAGGCCCAAAACCTCAAGATCCAACTTTGCCTGAATGAGCAAAACATTAAGAAAGGAATCAGAGTTTGTTTTTACATACACAGAACAAAGACAGTAATACTGGAGCCTGCAGGCAGAGCCAGGGGAGTCAAGGAGAACCCAAGGAGTCAAGTCAGTTTTTGCTCTGTGAAATAAATTAGGACAGCAAATTGCACTGTCATCTGTGGAGATTGTCCAGTCTTGAGACAGGGAAAAAGGAAAAGATCTTGAAAACTAAGCAGCAATGTAGGCTGAAGTATAGAGAAGAGGAAGACCATATAGCATAAAAGTGTTTATTGTTAATGACTAATGTCTTGTATTGCTCTTGGGAGTTAAGTGGGTACTTTATCTTACCTAATTTGGATGGTTGAATGCCATTGCTGTGCATGGTTATGAACTCTGAAAAAAATATCCTGTGGTTGAAGTCAGATTCTGTTGAGTGGTGGTTTTGTCACTGATTTTGTTGTGAGTGTTCAGGAGGGCTTGTGGGAATGGGAGAGATGGCCTGGGGCAAAGGTAGGAAGATGGAAAGGAGCAAAGAAGGAGGACTGAAGAATTCATAACTTCAGAAGCAGAAAGATAAAAAGAATTGGAAACTAAAAGTATCAGTTTGAGGTGGGAAAAAACAGAGGAAGTTCCTCCTTGCTGTTTCTTTTTGTTCACTCTGTCCTCTTCTTGCTAACCTAGTTTTCCTGTCCTCCTCTTCTCTGGTCACCCATTTCTCCCTATCAGAAATGTTTTCCTCCCAGCTATTTGGCCTGGTGAAATACTGGTAATATTGTAGAATGAATGTTGATTACATATTGGAAGAAAGTAGAATTCAGTGGATGGCTTCCCTGGGTAGAAATTTTTTAAAACAGGCTGTTCCTTTAGTATGTAGGCAGCTCTTCTGGTTATAGAACAAAAATAAACATACTTATTAAAAACTTATTCAAAGCCTTTAAAGTTCTTTTGCTTAGTTTTCAAATGGAGAGAACAGAACAGATCAGTCTGACCCAGGAGACATCGCTGTAGTCTCAAAGTGACTATTATTGTTAGAAAATTATTCCACATATGAGATTTAGAAAGATAAGTTCTCTTTCCACAGAATAGGCATAATTGAATGTTTACTTCTTTCCCTGAGTTCTTGAGGAGTGACTTTCTTAGCATGCATAGTCTGAAAGGCAAGTCCTCATTTTTGGATGTAATTTAAACTGAATTGCACACAGGAGCTTGAATGCATCAATTTAACAGAGTTACAGGAGAACAATATGACAGGTTTGATTTTTGCTTTCAGTGATGGGAGGAGGTCAGAGAAAACTCTGGTAAGCTTTTTGGCCTTGGTTGCTGAACATCCCAGCCATCTGACTGCACTTCCACAAGCTCTACTCTATTATACTGATGCTTTAGTATTATCTTTTTCCATGTAAAACCTTTGGCTCCCAATATACAGGAGTTCTATATGAAGTAGGAAATAATTTTAAATGGCTTATTTTTAGCATGAGTAAACATGGTTTGCCTCATTACATGGCACTCATGTAGGATGTGCATTCCTAGTCTCTAGCAAGAAGTAAATATTTATTTTGCAGGAGCTGTTTTTCAAAACTTTGTTCATAAGCTGTTCCTTAATCACACAGAGCTTGAATGTGAGCATAGCTATTTGTTTCCAGAATTTCTGATGGTTTGTGTCAAGTCACATGCTCATTATGTCTTTAATTTACTTTCTATGCAATTTAAAGCTCTGACTTGTTTTGTAAAACATGGTTTATAGCCTGTGTGTCCTTGAGAATCTGTTCACCCCTCTTCCCACTGTTTTAGTTCTAGAATTTGCTGTATTAACAGTCATAGTTTGGACTGAAAGAAGGAGATCAAATTCAGGTCTTTGTTCCTGGAACTCATCCCAGATTTCAGCTACTCACACTTTGGGTATATTAATTTCTGTGCATTTTGTGAAGAACACCTTGTATGCAGGCTGTTGTGTGCGCCCGACTTTGCCTCAATCCAAGATCAAAATTTAATTTCTTTCACTTCTCAGTAACTGCTGAGTATAGAACTTTGAAGACCCAATTTAGGCCCTATTGAAAGAAAGATTTCTTTATTGGCAGTTTTTCAGAAGGAGCGAAAATTCTTAAATAAAAGCCAGTATAGATATAAAAATAAGTACGGCTGGAATGTAAACCAAAAAGGCGTTGTCAACCTGTTCCTAATAATATGTTGCAGAATGTGCCTTAAAATCATTGTACAGGGCAGAATATCTTGCCTCACACTCCTTGAGAAAGTGTTTCTGTCTGTGGGTATTTCTGAGGACTCAGGGTGATAGAATCCATAAATTCTGTCAGGTCATTATTTAGTGAATAATTAGGAAGATTCCCATCCTGAATGATCAAACTGAACTTGCATTTAACATTGCCTCTTGGAGAAGGGCTTGATTGGTCTACATTTATATGTAAAGTGATTGACCTGGGCTCAAAGGTTACGACCAGGACAAATAGATAGGACTTATCAGGGCAGATGAGGATCTTGAGCTCTCCTGTAAGACAGAGCTGTGATGGTGCAACCTTCTGATGTCCAATTTGGTCTGTCTCAGCCACCCCTGTGGGAAGCCACTCAAACCATTTCATCCTTTCCTCTTCCATCTTTGGCTACCTGACAAGCAAAGCTTCCAGCAATTTTCTTCTGGTGGGAAGTCACATTTTTCGTGTGTGGCAGCAGGAACCTGGCAGTGTACAAACCTTTCAGTTGGGGAAAGCTCGTGTGTAAGGGAAGCTTTATCTGCTGGGCTGTGTTACTTCAAGCAGTGATGCTGTGATTGCCCCACCAGGTCCTTGAAATCTGCTGCTTTGGCCAAGTCTCCTCATCAGAACCTCAACCTCTTTTTGGCCACATTTAAGGCTCTTCTGTGTTCATTCCTTCTGTCACATTGACTCACATTCACTTGACTTCTTTGCATGACACTCGCCAAAATTCAGTGTGTTTAAACATGCATTTGTGCTGGGAAAAGCTTTGGGTTGCTCTCTCACTCAACAGGATGATCACCTGCATGTTTAATTTCTAAGCCACCTGGTCATTTCCAGTCAGGAAGATGTTTAGAAGCATCCTTAAGCCTTGTTGAGCCCCCATGATAGTTCTTCAGGTGCTTTAAGTCAATGTTATGTTGACTTGGAGCTTTACACATGGGAATTTGGAGAAGTCAGAGGCAAAACAACTGAAGATTCAGAGTGCAGTGGAGATGTGCTAGTGCTGATTTGAGGAGGAATTTTAATAATCTGAATTTTCCTTTTGCTTTTCTCTTTTTCCCCTCCCTCTGAGTATAGGGAATTCTTCACTGATACAGCTTTCACTGCAGACACTTGAGAAGTTTGTGGTCTGAAGGCTGATAATTGTACAGGGATCATCCAAGAGACAAGTTCGGTGACTGGGTGTTTATTCATAGCTCAGATGACAAAGCTCAGAGCTGCTAGCAAATAGAAGAATTTTTTTGTCTGCTACAAAGTGCAAAAACCTGTGATGTGTGCCAGTCCTTCTTAAAAGAACCCAAAAAACCAACACACACATGCACAAAAAAAAACCAAAAACAAACCCACAACAAAAAACCCCCAAAACCAAAACTCTATTTAAACAGACCTCATTCATGTTGAACACGACAGCGTAGCTCAGGTTGTCATTAGCCCCCAAATAATGGGAGTTGTCTCCCTTGTGATAGCAGAGGCATCAGAAAGTAGACTTCTGCTTCCAGCCTCCTGCATGATGCTGGGGGAGCTGCCAAGCTCAAAGTTTCCAAAAAAATGAGTTTAAATGGCTCTGGGGAGAGGCTGGTGTGGCCCCTGTCTGGATGCATAGCTACGAGATGGACAGTCATGTTACCTGACTCAGGAACACACTGCCAGTGCTGATGGTGAAGAGCCAAGTTTGTCACGTGTGCACATATCCTTTCAGCATAAGTGTGTTTATTTAGGCACTTGTTGAAGTTTTTAAAAGCTCTGAGCCTTTGCCAGGGCTGCTGGGCTCTCAGCTTCCTTCAAAATCAGTAGGATGATGGCTAAACATAGCGTTAGTTCCTGGTGTTGAAAAAATCCCTGGTTAATATCTCAGTGCTCCTGCCCTGTAAATGAAGGGAGGTATGAATATTTACTTTCCTGACAGAAATGTTGCATCATTAATATCTGCACAGCTCTCCTTTATTAAATATTCCTGTCTTTTCCTATTTAGTGCCGCATAAAAGAGAATTGCGTATGTGGGAGCAGTGGCTTTTCCCAGGAGCAGCAGCTCAGGAGTTCCCTGGTTGGAGGTGCGATGCTAATGCCATGGTGCCTCACGTCCCATTGCTCTGTTTCTGCCAGAAACCTCAAAAGAGGCAATTAAGATCCTTTGAAATGTTGGCAGTGACGTTAATGCTGCATGGGCTTGACTTGGTCTGTCAGACCAAGGGAAATATTCTGACCAGGGAATTCACGTGTGTCTTACAAAACACAACTGAGCCACGTGGGGAAATGCTCAGTTCTGAGGATAGTAAGGGGAGGTGGTGTGTGGTGTTATGCAGCATTTCTCAAGCCTGGCTGAAACTTTGGACACAATTTGCCAAGGCTGTGGCTTTCCTATATTATCACTTTTGGTTGCTGGACTCAGTGATGTACTCAGTGAAGTAGGATGTGTCCCATAGCCCTTAAAGCTTTCATTTAACAGTTGTAGGTTTTTCTGTCTTGTCACTTCACCTTTTCTTTTTTATTTCTTAATAAACAGGTGAACGTTTTATCAGTAATCTTCCACGTTGTGAACTTGAGCTCTTGAATTTTTATCTTGTTTCTTTGTGTTTTGCAGCTGGTGCTCAGGATAAAATTGGCTGGGCGTTTGGCTTGGGTTTGGAGAGGCTGGCCATGATCCTGTATGACATCCCTGACATCCGGCTCTTCTGGAGTGAAGACGAGCGCTTCTTGAAACAGTTTATTGGGCCTCACATTTGGCAAAAAATAAAGTTCCAGGTAAAATAACATATATATGATAATAATTTACTGCCAGTTAGAAGTATGTGTATCCCTAGAGAATATCACATAATTAAAATTCTGTGCCATTACCAGATTAGGTTTTAAAGCAACAGCTTTATAACTGTAGTGATTCTCTGATATACTGCAATAAAATCCAGCTTTTGATGACAATTTTTTTTTCAACCAGATAATGTTGTGAGTTCCTGCTGATACCCAGTGAATATCCCTGTTATGAGTAATGTTTAAAAACACACTTAACTTTTAAATATATCCAGAACAGGGAGTGATTCGGGCCTCTGTCTGGTTTGGTTATGCTCTTGAGTTGTGTCTCAAGAATTCTGTTTCGTTATAAATACGTGTTTGATGCAGAGCATTCAAAGATCATAACACACTCTCACATTTTCCCATTGTGAAGATGTTTGATGAAGTCTGAAGTGCTAAAGCAGCAATACACTTTTTGCTGCTGCCTTTTACCATTTCACTTGCTTGAGTATTCTCCTCAGTGAATCAGTATTAGCATCCTTTTTTGTTAATTCAGGGCAATTCTCACACATCTTCTCTGATAGAGTCAAAATAGTGTTTGAGATACGTTTGACAGATGGGTTTTGGGTTTTTGATTAGGGTCTTTTGGTTTGGGGAAATTTTTTGGTTAGGTGGGTTTTGATTGGTTTTGTTTTGATTTTTTTGTTTCTTTTTCGTTTTGTTTGGTTTTTTTGGGGAGGGATTTAGGGGGGGAGATTTTCCTTTTTGTTTTGTTGTTTGTTTGGTTTTTTGTTTGTTTTTGTTCATTTTGTTTGTTTGATTTGTTTGTTTTGGTTTTGGTTTTTGTTCATTTTGTTTGTTTTGGTTTTGTTCATTTTGTTTGTTTGTTTGTTTTTGTTTGGTGGTAGCTGGCATCTTGTAGTTAGTTATCACTTACAGAAAGAAGACAGGCTTTTGTTCCTGAAGGTAAGTCTGCTTTTAGGTTTCCTTGATGTCTTACAAAATATTTGTTGTTCTTTCCAATAAGGAATGTTCAAGTCCCCTTTTCAGCCCCCATCTTTCTCACTGGCTTTGCTCCTGGGGTTGTGGCTTGGTTTATGGATTGCAATCTGACCTCTGAGAGAGGGTTAGGTGTCTGATCTCTCTAAGCTGCATGTAATTTTCATGTTCAGCTTCAGATAAGTCAGGTGTAGTGAATCAGTCTGAAGATGCCAGAGACACAGGTCACTGTGGATAGGTTCAGTGGAAAGGACATGATTTCTAGGAAGCTAAAAGCCAAATAATTTATTTTTTTTTAATTGATGCTGTTTGGTAGTCTTAGCTGAGCAGGAGTCCCTAGGAGCTGGTGGGTTTGTACAGTTTTTCTGATTAACTCTCTGTGTCATCACTAAAAGAGTAGTGACAAGGTCTTGGTGGGTGTTTGAGCATTTCTTGTTGCTGAGCAGTCTAGGTTTCAGCTTGGAACAAGGAGAAAAGTTCTACAGGACTGATGTTGTAGGGAATCATGAAGTTGAGGCTTGCTGGCTGAAATACATTTTGAAGTAATAGCATGAGTCAGGAGCTATGATGCAATAGGTGGGAGACTTCAAGGAAGAGAAGTTGTCAGCTGTCTCTGTGCTCCAACTTGAACCAAAGGGATGTTCTATCCCAAGAAACAGGCCAGTGAAAAGTGTACGGTCAGGGAGAATGAGGGGGATGTGACTGGGGCAGCACAGGTGGAAGAATGGATTATTCTCAATATTTTCTTTCTCTCTTCTAAAGAAAAAGATATGGCCAATGTTTTAGAAACAGATGTTTGCTCTGGTATCAAGAACTTATTAAGGACTTTTTATTTTTTTAAATTTCATTTTTCTTTTCTTTTTATTCTTCCCCCAACCCCGTTTTTCCCCTTTCCCTTTTAATACATACATACACACACCCAGCTTGGATGTTTCATCTTCAGTTTTGGTAGAGTAATTCTCCCCAACTCTCAGCTTACATTTTTCAGTGCTGTATCTGAATATAAAGGACGAGAGGCAAGCTTGGGTTTTTGTTTAAAAAGAAGTCTGTGTCCAGTTTTTATCTGGTGTCTTACACTGAACTGTTTTTAGCTCAATACTGTACATGCTTTTGATACATACTGGCATTGCTTTTTAGAGGATTAGTGACACTTGAAATGAAAATACTATGAAATACTCCTTGATGCTACCATAAGTTCTCAAGCTTTTTTCTTCTGCTCTATGTTATTTTTCAGGTATTCTGTAAAACCAAGTTAGCAGATCTTCTGCACCTGTCTGCTTTCCAAAGAGTCATAATTAATGAATTACATGGTTTATTCATATCATAGTTGAAAGAAAACTTTTAGCCTGTCTTCCAGTGTTGATGTTGTAAGAAATCTCAGTGGATATTTTCAAAGTGTCAAATGTTCTGCACGCAAAGCCATGCAGTACTTTGCAGCCTCCCTGAACTGGACAAAGACAGACCAGGTGTTTTGGGAGCCTTTCATGACACAGATTTAATCCTGCAGTCTCAGAAGGTCTGGGTAAATATCCATCCTTTATGTGCTCAACTTAGATAGACCTCTCAACCTTTGGGTACTCTCCCCACTCTTTCTTACAATGTGAATATAATCCACCAACATAAATATTCTTCTTTCTGTTCATTAAAACATTCTTCAAATACATGAAGTCCACACTGCATAGCAGTAACCTTTGGCTGGGCTCTTGCTCAAAAACCGAATTTAATTGGAATATTTTCTTGGGACTTAAAGTCTGTATTTTGTGCCTTTTAACAGCCTGAATGTGTCAGACTTTTCCCTGTGTCATCACTTGCTCGGTATTATGTGTGCAGGCTCCAGCAGGTCAGGAAGCTGCTGGGAAAAGCTGACAGTGCTTGTAGCACTGTGGCCACTCAGCACAGCAGTGTGAGAGTGCTTCTCCCCGCAGATCAGGCTATTGCATGGGTTTGGATTAGCAAATTGCTCGAGCTCTAATTTGACACCAGTCAGAGCAGTGTGGGGGATCAGAGGCTGGTAACTTGCCTTCAATCACTTCTGCTCAGGCTGTGGAAGGAAACGCTGAGGATGGGCAGGGCAGGAAGGACTAAGAACCTGCAAGGCATAATGTAATAAACCAAATGGCTTGGTTCTGATCTCGTACGCTGAGCTCCGTCCGTGTTTGTCAGGGCTCTGAGCTCCATGTAATCACAATCTGCTTCATGCTGAGCCAGCATCCTTACGAAAAAAAGATGCATCCGTGGGCTGACAACTCTCCAGAAAAGGAACAAAAAGGAACTGACATTTAGAGAAGGGAGGCACTCCCTGCTCAGATGGAGTGTGGTGTGCCCAGAGCTGTTGATTGAGATGAAGGGTCTCTGGGGGCAGGACAGTTCCTGGAACCTCCAGCATTTCTCTGCCATGGCAAGCAAGTGGCTCGTCCTGTCAATTGTGCACTCTCTTTACACAGTTACTTTGGTTTGGTGCTGCTAGTGGCTGTGGCTGCTGTTGTTTTCAGTAGTTATTTATTTTGATTGCAGGTGAGACTTGTGGCCTGGACTGAGGTCAAGCAGAGTCCTGGGTATGGCTGTTCTAGGGGAAGCACTGATATTGAGGGAACCTGGATCAGATTCCCAGCAAAACTCCAGGCTCCCTCTGTGAGATTGAGGGAGTTGCTGTCTTCTTCTTTTCCTCAGTTGTGAAATATCTTTAATATTGTGCAATACCTATAAGGAGCCTAGCACCACCTGCTTTTTACCACCCTCTTCCATCATCTCCAGGGGCTGCTTCTTCCTTACATCTGCTGGCACATTCAGTCTCTCCAAACTCAGGTCCTTCATACTCAAAATAACAGACTTTCTAACCAGGTTCATTCTAATGGTGTCAGAATAAACAAAGCTTGTAGAGCAGCTCTGCAGGGAGACCTGAGGGGCTGCTAACCTTTGGCAGTGGGGTGAGGAAAACTGACAAACAACCTGAATCACCACTGCTCAGCTCCTGCACAGAATGTAGCCAGAATGGTGTACATGGCTCTAATCTAGGAGTCTCTCTCTGCTTTGAAAAGTGAACAGTCAAGGTTAGCAGAGATGAGAAAAGGTGCATGGTTAGAAAGACATAGTTGTGTGGAAAGAAGTGGTTCATTATACTGGAAAGGAAATTAAAGCAGGCTCCTCTTTCTCCTGAGCAGAATAGCAAAGGCTGGGCATTACCTGCTCCCATTTGCCCTTGCTCAGTGTGTTGTAGGAATTAAGCTCCTGTTCTAATAACAAAGCATTTCTTTAGTAGCCCAGTTTGCACCATTTGCTATGTATGTGAGCCCCCTTATTCACACCATTAGACAGTTCAGCTTCTCTACCTTACTGTGCACTTCTCAGTTCTCTGAGACAGTCATCATCCCTGGGCACCTTCCCTGTGCACATGCCTGATTGTTGCTGGGAGACACAGAGCTTGTCCTGAAGCTTTGGAAGGTGCTGAAAATAAAATGGACTGTCAGATCCAAGGGGCAACTTGTGCAAATTAAACCATCTTAGTCTATATCCTTTATTCCATGCTTGAGACAGAGAGCACCTAATGTCTGTGCCATCCATTTCAACCAGTTTGATTTTATTGCATTCACTGCACAGGGTGGGTCTGTCTGATCCATCATTAGTATTCTACTCCCTATAATTTATATTTATTTCCCTATACTGTGATTAGCTTTATTTCCCAATAAAAAGTAAATAGATTCACTGGTTGCTACATTTTCAGATATTTTTCATGAAGATTAGGTAACTCCATGCTAAAATGGTTATTCATTTATTATGTTTACTTTCTAATAGTGCATCTATTAAAGGCAAATACGCAACCATTAGTATGTAAATTTAACTTGGATGTCTGAACAAATGAGGTGTAGCCTAGGCTGTGATTTATTGTCTAATTAGTTTTACTGTAATTGAAGATATATAACGTGTGTGTATGTGTGTGGAGGTACAACAGAGAGTAGATGGATGACGGTGTAGCATAAACATTTTATTGGCATGACTTTGGGAAGGTTGAATTTCTAAGAGTGACTTACGTAGATCATCTTAAATGAATGTCAATAAAACCTTACAGTGCTGTATATCATCTCAGCTTTGTCTCTGTGCTCTGCAGAACATTGTGAAACTCCTTTTTTTAGGGTTGGATACACACATGGAAAGCAAGCAAAAACACCTTCTTCATTGCAGAGATGCTGCATTAAGCTGCATGATTGGATAAGAAATCACTTGATAATCAAGTCTCCTCATCAGGATGTTGTATGTTGTGTCATTTCTAGGCAGTGCTGGTATTGAAGCTCTGGGAACCTGAGCCCTCTGGCCCCAGTCAGGCAAAGTACTGAAGCACATGCTGAGCTTTAAACTTGTTTTAATCCTGTTTAAATCAATGGGGTAGTTCCTCTGCCCCATCAGACATGACCTAAATGCCTAAATAGTTTCAGGTCAGAGATCTCTGTACTTTCTGGGATCCAGCTGAGAGTGATCAGCACCTTGCAGGGCTGAAGCAGTGGAAACTGAAAATGCCTGTTAGAAGCAAGAAGAGCTTAATCTGAGGAACCACAAGCTTGGTCTGCAAAATCTTTGTTCTAAGCCAGTTGGGTAAAGAAAGTCAACAAATAAACATGTGGGGAGTAAACAGGACTTAAATTCTCATTCTTAATTAAAGAAAACTGGCTAAAAACACAGTAAGAAAAGAAAAAAATAAGGGTTCAGCATGAGGAGGCAGCCACATGAGACTGAATACAAGAGAAAACAAACCACTGCTATAAGACAAAGCAAGAGGAAAATAGAAGAGAAAAATGCTGTATTTTGGGCATTAGAACAATATGAAAAAGTCTAGTTTAAAGTTTAAACAAGTTGTGGGGAATGGGGTGAACAGGGGAGAAAGTCACAGAAAAGGACGGTAGATTTGAGGTAAAGAAACCCTGATGCAGAAGTCTTTTTCTAGATAATCAGAAAATGCATACCCTGTTTCCATCTCTCCACCACCCACTACAACCTCATCTCAGCCATAGCCTCCCATTGAACCTGAGCAAATCAGCAATAGTTTAATTCCTTTCTGCTTGTACTTTTCCAAGTAAATAAAATGAATAAATAAAAAATGTCAATAGCCCTTTTGTGCTTAGATTAGTTAGTGATATTTATCTTATGCACTGCCTCCATCTGTTGTCTGTTGGAGTACCAAAGGGCAAAGTAAATCCATGTCATCCATTTAGCAGCCACCTTGGCAGTAATCAGATGCACAGAGAACCCTAAGATATTCATTAGCAAAAACCTTGCACTCTTCCTCTCTTTCACCCGTGTTCCTTGAAAATACTGGTAATATTTCTGTGTTGTTTTCACAGTCTTGGAATATTTGAAAGCTGTCATGTTCACCTCTGCTAAGTTATCACATCCCAACAGCAGATTTGGTCTAGGTGGTGGTGACTTTAAGCAACATAGCTGGTTTGAGCTGTTCTTTCTGGATGTTAGGAGTTTTCTGCTTTGTACACAGCTGTCCCAGTTGGAACTTGTTTGGAGTGAGTGGAGTGTATGTGTATATGCATATATATGTATAAAGAGCAAAAATATTTCATCCTTACTTTCAGTCGTCTGTGCTAACGCAACACTTTAATCACCAACAGAAGTTCTTTGACATGGCAGTTCTAAACACTAGATATAATTATGTATTTTCTAAAATATTTGATTATGTGGGAGGTCCAGGGCTTTACTAACAAAGCCAGCAAATGCCACGGAGGTTTTTGAAAGCTAGCAATGTGAAATACCAGTGTGTCCACCTGGAAGATGTCCTCTCTTTTGACTGCAGGTCCAGGGACAGCAGTTGAAAATTCTCTGTTTGAAGGATTTTTGTGGTTTTGTGACTTCTCTACACTTGTTCCCACAGCCTTGTTTCTCACAGTGTCGGGATGAGAAGCATTTTTTTTTTTAATTTTCCCCTGTATCCATATTCCCATGTCCTGTTCTGCTTGCTGTTCCAGATGTCCCACAGAACCTACTCTTGTGGCTACGCTGTGAGGTGACTCAGGCACCCTTTTTCTTCTGCTGTCCCTAAAAGCCGTATCAGTCCCCTGATCCACTTCTCAATGTTGCTTCGTGCCCTCAGCACAACTGAAGAGACAGCACTTTTGGTTTTTGAGGGAGTATAGAGGGTGAGGGCTGAACACATAGAGAATGTGATATCCCCAGCAGGTTTGTCATCAATACGAGTAAAAGGCATTCCCAGCAACTGAGAACAGACCACCAGGGCTTTCCTTCCAATTTGTTTTTAAACAAAAGAAGCTGCTCTAGCCTTGACTGTGTTTTGAGCTCACTTCAACATGATGTAGATAAAAAGTGCATTTCCAGTTATGAACGCTGCTGCACTGCACAGTTACTGTCAGTAGAATCATTTTACTGCTGAGGTCTTTTTTTTTTTGTAGGCAAAAGCCAGTGCATCCCAGTCAAAGTACACCTGATACTATCTAAATGATTACTTAGCCAGAACTGCAATAGGCTTCAAAAAGCATGTGTTACTGTGGTTTGCCCTGATCTCTAAACCTCATATATTTGCAATTTGACTGGCTGAGGCTCTTGGAAACAAATAGCTCACAAATGAGTAATTCTGCTGCTGAATATATCAACGGATCTTTATTGCATCCCAAATGATGAAGTGTAATGGTTATACAAAGTGCTTAAATAAGCCATGGAGCAATTTCCAGTGGTGATGTATAGGCTGAAACCCCCATTAAATTAGTATTAGGTGAAGGAGTAAACATGGAAATCTAAAATAACAATGGATTTTGTATTGGTTGTATGAAGATAGGAGAACCAGCTGCTGGTGGTTTTGACAGGAATCCACAGATGCTCAAGCTTTCAGTCTTATTGTCTGCAAAATTATATAGCTAGTAAGGAGGGTGCCCTTACACACTTGCCAATATTTTTCCAATATTGGTTTAATTACACTGTGATTAATTGAATTCTGAGTAGGAGGATGGCAAGTAACCATTCTGACTTTAGCCTTTGGCCCTAACCTGAGAACTTACTCTGTTTTCCCTACTCATTAATTCTGTTTTCCATGCTGTTTACAATTGTACTTGTGTCATGGCTCCTGCCTCGGCATGTCTTCTCCAAACTACCCTAGGGTGGAAAGTTCTTCAGAACAGGAGTTGTTACCGTTTTGTGGTCTGTCTACTTGCTGGTTTCTGGCTGGCAGTCCTGGATAATTATCAGAATCTGAATATCTGCATGCCTATAGTAGGGTTTAATATATCTTTGTGAGAATTTGATGTAAGAATAAGCTTCTGTTTGATGTGCCTAAGCACACACTGTGCAAGTATGTGTCTTCAGAGATACAGGTACGTGTTGGTATGCACACACAACCACAGAAATATAAAGGGAGAAAACAAACAAACAAACAAAAAGAGATCTCAAAACCAGTAGGAAATAATCCAGTGTTGGATAAAAAGATGGGGCTTGTCATACGTGGTTTACTTGATAGCTCTTTTAACGTTTGTGCTAATGTTTTACGTGCAAAAGATACACCTTGCAAAGAACTTTTGATAAAGTGATCTTTAAAATCATGCCTAAACCCCTACAGTCATCTTCTGCAGCATGATTAGACCTTGCAGCTCATCTGTAGAGTGTCCCTAGGAAATGAGGGCTGGGGAGAACAAGCTCTGTGTGTGTGTGTGTGTGCATGAACAGGAGCACCTTTTGAAGTACATGGTGTTAATAAAAACCCCCTGATTTTTCAGCCACCACTTCTCTGATCAGAATATGAATTAGGCTACAGAGAATAGCCAAACGACAGAAGGCACAGTTGGGAAGAACCGTATTATTCTTATCATACCCGTCCTCAATTTCCTTCATCTTGCTAGTGTGAGAGACACATGAACCATAGTAGTGACAGCCTGAAACAAAATGTGACAAGTAAGTAATGCTTTGGGGTGCATATGCTGCAGAGGATTTGGTTTTGCAGTCTTATAAAAATTAATAATGGGAAAAAGTCCCCTCTTTTGAGGATTGCTTGCATCCTTCTGCTCCTGCACATGTGTTAAATCCAATTTGCATAATTATTCCCATGTGTAACCTGTTCTCCTAAATCAGCAATAGTGAACCCATTTTCTGAGTCTTGTAAAACGAAGAAAGGCATTAAAGAAATACCTGTTCTGCACCAGGATTCTGCTTGTAGGGATTTAAATGTGTTTTACATTTTGTCACTGCATACTAAAATGCTTGGTGTACTTTTTGGTCTGTTCTCAGCTTATGGTTTCTCTGTAGTTTTCTGTTTCTAAGTGTTACTCTAACAAGACTAAGTTTTAGTAAGTATCAGGGTCTGCCTGAGAGGAAAAATTGAAGGCTTTTCTCCCTCTTCTGAGCATTGGATAAGTAAGTAGAGGCTTTTATTTCTGTTCCTCTCTAGCTTACCTACTGTTCTTTAGAGCTAGATATTGTTTTTAGCTTGTTACACTACCCTGGTGTTTTATTATTGAACTTTAGAGATCGTGATTTGTATGAATTCAATACTATAGTGGGGAAAAACCCTGAGGTTGGCTACTCTGGAGATTAAAACACTGGATTTTGCCCAGAGCCATAGAACCCTTAAGGTTGGAAAAGACCTCTAAGATCATCAAGTTCACCATTGTCCCAGCACCACTGCGTTCACCACTAGGCCATGTCCCCAAGTGCCACATCCACACACCTTTTGAACACTTCCAGGGATAGTGATGGTAGTGATTCCATCACTTCCCCAGGCAGCCTTTTCCAATGCCACTTGGGCAGTTTTCCAGAAGAAGGAAACCAGGCTGTTTCACTGGCACTGGAAATCATAAGAATATTTCAAAACCACCAGTAACCTGCTCAGGTAAATTGCTGTACGTGGCAATTGGGGTCTTTTAATTTCCTAGCAGCATAGGCTTTTAGATGCAATATTTACAGCAGCATTTCCCAGACAGTAAAGATTAGCTCATGAGTCTAGAAGTGTAGAAAAATGAGGACATTCCTTTATAGCACAGCATTGTCCAGGGCATTATGTGAAGTTGTATCTGGCCAAGAAATATGAAGCATCATTGCCCTGATTTTGGAAATCTCTATGCTTTTTAGGAGGGAGAGACAGAAAAGAAGTACAGCTTGTTAGGTGGGCAGGACTTTTTCAGGTGTTGCATGCACCTTTGAGATTTGTGATGCCAGCTTATTTTGGTGTAAGTCATATTCAGGTGTTCTGGAGATGCTGCAATTTAAACAATAACTCTCTGGAATGGTGAATTTAATGAGCAGAATAGGAAATACAATCCACAGTGCTTTATATGTGGTTTCTCATCTAAGCTGAAATAAAATATTGGGTGCACTTTGTTTCCATTGTTATGCTCTGTATTTGAAAGAAATACATCTTCATATTGCTGCAGTCTCTTTCCAAATACTTGCATTCTTTATTCAGCTAGAACTCTTTTATATGAATTGTTGATGGGTGCCATATTTTACCCCACTGAGCTATTTATCTCAGCGTTATTATTAAGCATAATGAGAAAAAAAAGGATCTAAACTATCAGAAAGGAGGAAACCTGACTTGTGAGTATGGCAAACACTGAATGCCTGCAGCTACTCATGCCTTCTGCAGGAATTGCAGGTGCTCAGCACTGCTGAAGAGGAAATTCTTGGTATCTGCTGACAAATTGGGTTTCTGCTGACTTTTCCCAGTTTATTACCTGTTCCTTGCAGCCATGGCAGATATGTTAGAGAGGTGCAGCACTGATGCATACTGTCTCTATTCATTGAGGGTTTGTTTTCTGAGGTCTGTGTCTTCTCTGCCCTTTTTGCCACTGCTACAAAAAAACTAATAGAGTGATTCTGCCTGTGAGGTGGGATATTTTGGTAGGAAGGACAGACAGAATATGGACAGCCTGTGCAAAAAGCAGTCAAAAGTCTTAGTTATTAGGTTTGGTGTGAGAATCCACTTTACCATTTTGGTGATTCCAGATCACTGGATTCCTTCCCCAAGGTCATAAGCTTGCTCATTTTCTATACGTGACACTGCAACATAATAAAGATTGTCCCATCTGTTCCCCTCTGGGTCACATCAGTTCTGTGGTAGCAACTGCTCCAGTGGAAAAATGATACCAGAAAAAGCATTTCCTGATTTTCAGTTGTTCTGCAGTGATATATCTGTGATTGAAATGGGAGAAGATTAGCACCATGAAACCAACTAGTTTAGTAGGCCATCAGCTGGGTGGTTGGGAAAGAAGCACGGGGAAAATGCATATTTTTCCACAGCAGGCATAGAACTGCTATAGGAAAATGTCAGGCTAATCTCTTCTTCACCCTGATGCTTTCAAAAAGGCTTTGCAAGAAGCTGTGATGTGGGAGTGAGTAGTACAGAGACATCCCTTTTGGTGATTCTCCCTGTGAGTCCTGTTCTGTTTTATGGAAATGTGAAATCGTTTTTGCCTCGTTAAGCACAGAGCATGGAGCCCATTGCTGGTATTTAGGAATAATTTGTATTTATCTTTTAGTGGGTTTTATAATCAGATCACAAAGAGGCAAGGCATATCCAAATGTCCAAGCGAATGAGTACCTGGAAACCTTTCTACTGTGTACACTGCAACATCCCTGGTTTTAATAAGATTAGGTCAATCCTTTCACTTTTTTATGCCTTTCCTGATTTTTTTTCAATTCCTTTCTAATCATATAAAAATAACCTTTTCAGTGGCAAGAGAAGTGATGCTTTTGTGTCTGGAAAGCTTCTCAAAAACCACACATTGTTTCTCAGGTTCTTGACCACAGGTCAGTTTAAAACACATATTTGCATTTAGAGAAGTATACTGTGACTTTAAACTTGAAACATTTTTCGTGACAAATTTAAACAAGCTTGACTTTAAAGTAAAGGTCTTGCATTTTAAAATAATGTTGTATGTAAGAACACAGTGTCCCTTTCTGCTGGGCCACAGAGGTTTGGTAAGTAGCATTGATTTTGGGTGAACATGTGTAAAGGCAAGCTTTCTACTCACTCACTGTGCTGCAGCACCAGTCCTGCTGTGCTTTCTTCCTGGTGCTTGGAAATGGTGGAACAGCTTATGAGAGAAGTTTAATCCCTTCATTGGCTGTTACCTGTCTTAATTTTTTTCAGTGTCATAGTAGGTATCTCCCTTCCTTTGTCAGGCAGGCTCCGGGTTGTGCTTGTTCCTGTTTGTGTCCACATATGTGGATATTTGTGATGAGTCTTCAGGGGTTTTCCTTATCAAAGGTGCTTGGTTAGCATTAAAAAAGTGACTAAATGAGATAATATGAAGGGCTACCTGGTGACTACTTAGACAGAATATAAGCAACTAAACTTTGTTGTTTTGCACCTTCAGGAAACCTGGAACGGGTCTCAAGTGAGAAACTCTTATCTTCAACAAGACCCCATAAGGCATAGCTTAGGTGGGAAGGGGACAGAGCACACATGGTCCATGCTCTGTACAGCAGAGAGGGACCTGGTCCACAGATCTGGCCAGGCAGCAGCTGTGTCACCTCACACTGAATGCTGAGCCTTACCTAGAAGGGCTGTGCCCCACAGCACCTCCCTGCTAAACCTGGATGTAGAATCACAGAAGGAGTCAGGTTGGAAGGGACCACAGTGGGTCATTGGTCCAACCTCCCTGTTCAAGGTAGATAATATCTACTGCTCTCCCCTCATCCGTCCGTGTAGTTATTTCATTGTAGACAGAAATCAGGTTGGTCAAGCATGATTTACATATAGTGAACCCATGCTGACTATTTCTAATTACCTTCTTGTCATCCATGTGGATAGAGATTGCCTCCAGAAGAAGGCTCTCTATCAGCTTTCTAGGGACTGAGGTGAGGCTGACTGGCTGGTAGTTCCCTGAGTCCTCCTTCTTGCCCTTTTTGGAAGACTGCAGTGACATTTGCTTTCTTCCAGTCCTCAGGCACCTCTCCTGACCTCCATGACCTTTCAGAGATGATCATGAGTGGTCCCATAGTTGTCTGGCAGCTCTCTGAGCACTCGTGGATGCATCCCATTAGGGCCCATGGACTTGTGGGTGTCAAGTTTGCCTAGATGTTTTCTAACCCAATCCTCCCAGACCAAGGGAAAGTTTTCCTTTCCAGATTCCTTGGCCCCTGGTCTCCTGGGTCAGAGATCCCTGAGGGCTGATTGTCAGGGAAGACTGATGCAAAGAAGGCATTCAGTGACTGTGCCTTCTCTGTGTCTCCCTGTTACCAGTGAATGAATATTTCACCTTTGACAACAGTTTAATTTACTGTATTTCTCGAAAACATTGTTTTCTTTCCTATGTTTTCTACAAGATACTTCCTGTTTTTCCATAATTCCATGATTTCTTTTCCTCATGGATGAAGGTAAAGAGAGTTCTTTGCCAAGATGAGGAACAGCAATGACTTGTAACCCAGTGCTGTTTTCATTGTGCAGGCTGCTGCTTCTGACAAACAAGTTGGTCTTTCTGCCAAACATAGGATTTTCTTCAAGGTATTGATCTCTAGAGTGGAGTCTGCCATCCCTCCCCCTTTTCCACCCTTATAAAGGGCTGTGAACTGCACTAGTTGAAGTGGAAACTGGGATATTATTTGATTGATTTGACCTGCAGGTGTGTGTTGGCAAGTCCTGTCAGCTCCAGTGTCTGTAGGCAAATGCTCCTTGTGGCTGGTGGCAGCTTTTTCTTTGATTCTCAACTCAAACAAGAGCAGTGTCAGAACCAGGACTCCTAAACACAGCTTAGAAATCAAACATTTACATCAATCATGGCAAATTAAAACCTTCAGGAAGGGAAAGGAACCGGGCTAGTTAGAGAGTAAAAAGGGAGGAAAATGGAGATGGCTGTGGGATGGTTTGGGCAATCCTTTCCTTTCCCCTAGCTCTGAAGCCCATAAAAGACTTGATTGTGTAGTGCTGCTACCAAGCCTAAGAGGAGTTGTATCTAAGCTGATGTGCACCCAGTTCTCTTCAGTAGTTCAACATCTTTATGCTGTCCTTCATATTTATTTTAAGATGAGAAATCACTAAACCAGAAAAAGAAAGGAGTTTTGGTTTGGTAATATTGTCATTACCAGAATGCCCCATGAAAGAAGCAATTTTCTAAAAGAGAAAAGGCCTGTTATGCTATACCTAACCATCCTTCTCAGGAAAGCTGTCTCCCATGGTGGCAACCAGAAAGAGCTTGGTGATCAGTGGAGCAGCTATGAAACAGTGTGGTCCTTCTCTACTTTTACTGATCATATCTTGAAGCCATGAGAGAGCCGCTGGACCAAAAATGCAGTTGGATCTCTGTGTTTAGTAGTGATTAGAAGGTGTTTCCAGCCTGAATTTGTTAAGTTTTTTTTGTTTTCATGTTATTGTTTTCCTTAGTTTTAGTGTGCACACTGTGGGAGAAAAATCACCCTTAGTACATGTGAAACCTCATGCATCCCTTGCTCTCTTTTCCCTTTATTTCTGTGGGAAATAGTGAAGTGTGTTTCCCTTTGCAGAGTGAATGAATCAGCAGCTTGAAGCCTCATGGGACACTCAAAGGCACTCACATGCTACTCAGACCAAGGGCAGAGCATTCCCATCCATGTACAAAGAAAACCTCTTCCATTTAAAATGGTCCATGTACAAGCAGAGTGCCTGACATCCATAGAGCACTTCATTCATGTTCCCATGAACACAGGGTGTTCCCCATACCTGTATGTGAGCTTTTCAAAGGTGAGAACTCTGCTGGGGGGAGCAGTCAGCTCTCCAAAAAGGGCTGATCAGACTTCTGTGTTCATCCCCTGAGAAGCTCAGAGCATCACTGGAGGCTAAAGTGCTTCTGCTGTTCCCCGCAGGAGGACAGAGCAGTGCATCGATCCCAGGCTAGTCCATTTGCTTTGGTTTTAAGGGCTTAATCCCAGAACATATTTTTATATCTGCTTTATGGAAGCTCTCTGTTACAATTCTCCACTTCCTGCTTTGAAGATATGTGTGTGTGTGTTTACACATAAAAATGTGTATGTGTGTGTATATACATGTATGAATATATGTATATATAGAACTTACTATGTATAACTATGAAAATAATCGATTTGCTGAAAGGAGGGGCAGAAAACTTGCAATAATGGGGAACACTGTGACTGAATTTTAAGCCGTGGCAGCCAAGAAATTCAAAATTATGTTCCCTGCAGCAACTGTAATTTGTCTACGCAGGTCATAAATACAAAAGTGTAAATCTAGAAGCATACACACTAATACAGGAAACTTCATTATGTGCAAGGGGGATAAGTTACAGCTGTAAATTTGCAAATCTGAATTTCATGCCTGTTACGTGTTTAAATTTCCTATGATAACACTGAATTAATGTAGTTTCACCATGGAATATATTAAGAAAGACGTAGTTATTACAGGACTGTAGCTTTCATTTTGATGAGAATATGATGTCGCATTAAAACTGGATAGTTTATGTAGATATTTCTCCAAAACACGGGCGATGCAGGACTTTTAAAGCTTGACAGCCACGATGCTGCTAAGTCTCCTATTTTTCTGACTTAGACTGCTGATGGCAGTAAAGCATGGCTGGCTTTTTAATAGCTTGGCTGCTGTGGAGTTGCTAACCCAGTTTTTGGTACGTGTCATCGTTAACCTTGCATTTGTGTTGCCGCTGTCAAAATACAAGGGCAGCTTTTTCCTCTGCTGTGTTTGTCACTTGTTTGTTGTGCTCCCCATCTGCAGCCAGCAGCAGGGCAGGAACTGGGTGAGCAGCCAGGGCACAAAACTTCTCCTCTGTCCCCTCTCCGTGCTGCACTCATGGTTAGTGAATCTGGGGAAAGTGGGGGGCTTTTTCCTAATGCCCAATATTTATGGAAAGTGCTGGTGTTCATCCTGTTTTTGGGGACTCTGGGCTAAAGACACCTCATGGGCTTGTGCAGGTTATTTGCTGGCACTGTCTGTGCATTATCCCCAGCTAGTTTTCCTCCAGATTAGGGGGTTCTGCTATGTATTGTGTTTTCTCCCCTGTGCAGCTTTGAGCTATTTGGATCCAGCCTAGCTGATGATCCTTTGCTGAGTGCAGATGAACAGAGACTGCTCTTAGAGTGACCACTTGATTCCTGCTGCCAAAGCATGCAGAGTAGTGCCCTGATGTGGCGATGCATGCAGAGCTCAAGTATTTTCTATTTTATGCTGACAAATGAGTTCTGGTGGATCCTGTTGCTCCTTAAGACAGCTGTTCCCCAGTGTCTCAAGCTGCTGCAAAACTTCATCCAGCTTATATTAGTATAAACCCCTGAGAGGGACAATTTTCATCTGGCCTGTGGCAGGCCATGAACTGCAGTGGTGGAGAAACAGGCACATGGGTGTTTTTTATCAGCTGCTGCAGGGACAGTGATCTCAGACAGAAAGGCAGAGCAAAGAGGTGGGGATAAGGAATGTCTTAAAGTGTCACAAACCCATACAGAAGAGTCATAACCCTGTGTTTTCAGTGATGCACTCCTCAGGTGCATCTAGGCATGGGCAAGGCAGGCTGGCAGAACAGGGTGTAGCAGTGGTGTCCAGCTACTCATTTCTATACTAAAATCAGCATCCTGAGAGGGAAAAGCTTGCAGTTTTACTAAGTACTTGGCATATTTATTAACCCAAGAAGGAGGTGTGACTAATGACTGGTAAACACATATCATTGAGGCTGGATCATCATAAGCACCCATTTTATAATTTAAAAAAATGATAGCAATTCAGCACTCCTAAATGCTTTCACCCTGGGCGATTTAAAAATGCGATGTCATTATTTGTCATTGTTATTATTTCCTACAACATGGACTCAGTAGAGTCTTGTAGAGAGTGTAATTACTGGGAAAGCACTCTTGTTTTCCAGTGCCATTGAAAAATGCCAAAGATAGGGCACTGCAGCATTTGAAATGGAAAATAAACAGCATTTAAAGTAGCTCTGATGGAACCAAAAGGAGTGGTGCAGAGCTGTCTGTGTATCAACAGTGCTCTCCATCACTCCTGGCTGATGCCTTGGAGCAACCTCTGTGGGTGGGATCAGTTCTACCTTTTCCTAAACCTCTTTTCAGTTGCCCAAAAGCCCAAGGGGGTGGTCAGGGAGTGGAAGGAGGAACAGCAGGGTTTCCAGGCTTGGGTAGTGTGCTAGGATTCTGCCAACATCGAGACTGCAGAGCTAGGTGGTGTCCTGTTAGCTTCTCCAAGCACTCCTAAGCCATGAAGAGGATGTAGCTGGAAGTGGTGGCTGGAGGTGATAGCAGAGTAGATTTAGTGGGAAATACACCTTCCTCTCAAGGGAAGCCTTTAAAATGTCTGTAAATTCATAAGGAAATGGTCTCTGGGGTTGGCATTTGCCTTGAACTTGGAAAAGGATTAAAGTCAGTGGACTTTAGGCCAGTCTGTTGTTATAGAGCAGGAGAGTTTAGAAAGGATCAGAGAATGGTAAAGGGATAAGTTGGGCCACATATGTATTTGCTGGGGTGCCTGAATACAAATGTAGGAGCTTCATTTTGACTTGCCAGTTGGAGGCTCTTTGGCTTGCCTATTCTCATTTTAGGTGTAGCTAATAAACTATTATGTAGCTCATGTAGCTCTACAGCAAACAGATCAATACATGTGAGAACTAGGAATTTTATCCTCGTACTAACTTTAGTGTTGATATAATGCTCACTGCAATGATATTGACTGTAGCCAGGTGGTGAAGGGACAGTATAATGCAGGATTATTGCCTTGCCTTTTACCATAAAAGATTTTTCTGCATTACAAGGCTCTGAGGAAAGGTTAGCACTTAATAATAAAAAAGTTATGCTTATATTTTAAGCATTTGTCCTTCCAGTCTCTGTAACACACACAAGCATATCTAGGCTAGTGACACCATGGATTTAGTCAAAGAAACACTTTTCTTACACAGTTGATAATCCAGGACAGCCAGACCCTACAGTTTATTACATCTTTGAGCAACTTTGCTCGCATGGAATTTGATGACACTGATAATGTGAGTCTGACCACATTGGATCCTTGTGTGCATCTCATTTTAAGTGGGAAAAAGAGTGCTGTCTTCATGTGCCTGACACATTCCTGCTCCTTTTAAAATTGATGGCAAATATTCACTATGAATTTTGGGTGCTCTGTTCCTTTTGGGGTTTAGGGCATTACTGAGTTACTTGAACGTGTACATGAACATTTTTCTTTAGTTCCTTGTACATGTGTGAATGGAATTAGATGTCTGGTCATGCTTAGGCTCATGAGCCACATCGTCTGGTTGAATAATGGAATGTCTTGAGGTTGGGAGTTGAGTGAGTTTTGGATGAGTCCCCACAAGCTTTGAAAGCTGTTCAATAGGTTCCTGAAATGTAGCAGTGGTAAATGTAGTGGTAGATGGGGCTGAGGTGAGAATACAGGGGTCTACTGCAGGATTATAACTTAGCTTACACTAACACTTGTATCAGCTTATTGACTGAGGAACATTTCCAGCATTTGCAGCTGTGACTTTTGTATAGCAGGAACATTTGCATGTCCTTCATTAGTTTTTTATCAAAAGCTCTTTTGTGAGGAATTTGTTGTACAGGTTTTTGTTGTTTGTTTGTTTTTTTTTTTAATTTGGTGTACAGGGTATGAATTCATTTGACAACTTTATTCCTTTAACAAGTTAGATAATCATTTGTGATTCACAATTTTATTCACTGGGGGGGGTTATTAATTTAAAACTTGCACTCTATTGCTTATCAGATATTTATTGACTCGTTTACACTCTACAGAACAGTATTTGAGTAAATCAGCATGCTGTAACCTTGCCTTATTAACAGGTTTATTGCTTTAGCAGGTGCTCATTTAAGTTTCCACTGCTCCACCATAAAACATTCCCAGACATTTCTGAGTGAAATCATATACTGTATAGTCCAAGGTGTCCATATGGGATGTCTTATATGTATAAGTAAAATAAAAAAAAAGATGTTTCCTCCTGCAGACCCCAACAATCTTGTGCAAAAGTACTTTTTTTCAACTGCAGGATATTAGTGGAAGGCAGAACTAATATACTGTATGACCTAGAAGTCATGAAAGCAGAGCATTACCATTTTCTGTTCTTCCAAGGGAGAAACATCTCACCAAAGGTGAGATCTGAAACCCACTGAGTCCAGGGAAGTTTTATCAAAACTGAAAAATCATTAATTTCTTGATTTTGTTCCTTTTTCTCTTCCTCTTTTTGCAAATAACAAGTTACACTGCCCACAAGACCAGGTCTTGATGTCTGCAGCAAAGATGCCCCTTTGTGTCTAAAAGCCTGTTGTGGTGCTGGTGGAATGAATAATTATGCCAACAGCAATGCCTTTCTCATTGTTGTAGATGTTTGGATGTCTGTACTCCTGGGAGGTGGACTGATCCCTCTTTTTAAGCCAAAGTGTGTTTCTTATTACAACCTTTAAATAACAGGGCATCTATTGATAAGACTTTCTTAGAAATTGGGCAGTCTAAATAATCAACATGTTATGTTATGTAAGAATCATAGAAATCTAAATTTTATGCGTGAATGTGATGAGTTTTTTTAATCTGTAAAAAGTCTGAAAAATGCTTTTAAAAATTGCAATTCTACCCAGTGAATAATCACCTTAAAATGATTTCTTCCTTTCAAACAGCTCTGCCCAGAAGTGCATCCAGGCTCATAAATGCTGATTTTAGCAAACAAAACAAGTGTTTTCTTCTGAATGAATAAATCAAAGTGCTTATGAGGGGATCTTTAAAAGACATTCACTAGTATAAAATCTTGCATCTCAGTTGTTTATGAGGTCAGTTTCCACTTCAAAAAGCATTTCAGAAAGCCTCTAAAATGTGTGCTCTGTGTGCAAACTCACAACAATTCCCAAGTCCAGCCACGTATAAAAGCATGTTTTTAATTCTTTTTCAGCCACTCAGCAGATATCCACCTTTGATCAATGACATCTCCTTTTGGCTGCCTTCTGAGACCTACTGCCAGAATGATTTCTATGATTTGGTTCGAACCATTGGTGGAGACTTGATAGAAAAGGTTGCCCTAGTGGATGAATTTACCCATCCAAAGTAAGTAAAACTTTTAATACCTTTTTCATATGGCCAGAATGTGATTGTTGGAGTGTCTTGTGCAGGGCCAGGAGATGGATTTGATGATCCTAATGGGTCCCTTCCAACTCACCATATTCTATGGTTCTCTGATTTTATGGATATTTTAGTTCTGTACGCCAAGAAATCCTTGATTCTTACAGTGTTTACACATTTCATTTCTTAGCTCCAAAACCTTTTCACAACAAAAAAAAAATGTTATTTTTACTTAAAAAAAAATAATTACTTGTATTTCAGTTTTGAGCTCCTGGTATCCAGACTCCCCCAATGCCTTGTGCTCAGATAGTCACAGCAACAGTGAAAAACTGCCTTCCTCAATACTCCTGTCCATAACATCTCTGATATTCTAGTGCTGTCCTTCACTGAGTGACTGGTGTTTGTCTTCTTGTTCTCTTCCTTTTTTCTCCTGGTCCTGATACACTAGTAGACATTTATTATAGATGTCAGGGCTCATAATGGTTTGTTGCAGAGTACTGCTTTTGGTGTTCAGCGGGGAGAAAAAGAAAAGGCTTCATTCCTTCCTTTCTGATGCTTCTTTATGCAGTGTTGAACAATCTCTCAGGTTTCAGAACCCTTTATGGATGGAGCAGCACTGGTATGACCATGGAGTGCACAGGGTGCTTGTCCAGCTGGTGCTAACAGCTGTCTGAAAAACTGACAAGCATCAGCTATTACATATGCACTGCTTTTCAATTTGCTGTTTCCTGTTCAAGAACTAGATAAGCTGCTGACTACCCACCTTCCTAAAACTGAGGTTTAAAATAATTGATGTTCTTTGAGACTTTTTGGGTGCTGTAGAAAGGCAGATCATAAACCTAACTGCAGTGGGTTTTGAAGATGACAGCAAAATGTTTCATGTTGTGCTCCAAAACCTGTAGGGCTTTTTTTTATTTTCTTCTTTCTACATCCAGGTATCTGATCCCATTTTCCTATTGAATTTGAGGTGTGATGCAGACCAAATGAATAGATTGTTCTATGTCTAATTTTCTTGGTGGTTCAGTGGATTTTTATTTTTTGGGAGTTTATTTCTTCTTACCCTTTTTGTGTGGTGTTATATGTTTCTGCTGTATGAAGAAAGAGAGATGAGAATAGAATATGGCCATCTGAAAGCTTTGAGTCATTCATTTTTCAGTGGTTCTCACATGCAAATCATGCAAAAGGATCTTTACCCCGTACTCAAAATGGTATGTGCAGCACAGGAATATAGGTTTGGATAAGATAATGTGTACTATTCATTGTAAAGGACAAGACTGAATCTTTAAGGGAAATCCAAAAGCAAGTTTGTTGTGGGTGAGGATAACCTCTTATTGTCACTTGGAGTGCACCACAGTATCAGCACAACTACATAGACATCAAAGGCTGCTCACACAGATCCTGCTGAAAATACATTTGATTGTCTTCTATTGCAATGGTTCTGATACAGTATTTTTAGTCAAATTTGGGATGCGGAACCCATTTCTGGAACTGCTGCTTCCATTCATTCATGCTGAATGTTTATTGTATATATAACACCTCTGTGCTCATTGCCTCTTTTTGTCTGTGTTCTTCCTGGGTGTACCAAACAAGCAATGGTCTTGGTTGGTACATCACCTCGTAGGGGAAAATCCTATGTTTAGTGTAACCAGCTCTTCCAAGGCTGAAGGTTTGGGGGATTCTTGTTTCCTGCCCCCCAAAACAGAGGCAGTGTTATTTTGTGATTACTCTTTGAGCTTTGCTGGAGAAATCCAGATACACTGTGAGGTCCTGCCAGCAGCTTCAGTCATGGCTCAACTCATAGCTTGTTCTTCTCCACTGAGAGGATTGTGTGCCATACTGGTAGAGGGGTGAGGCAGGGACAGGATTCACTCCTTTGGATTTCTACCATGTGTGTTTCCTCCTTTGATATGCTTTGACACATCCAGAACATGTACCAGGGATGACAGTTGTTCGTCCTCTAGGAATACACCTCTGGTTCCCTCTGTGGCTTCTGCAAATAGAGGAGAAGGATGACTGCTCACTGAGAGTTGTCACACAGGTTTAGCTATTTACTGGTATTGTTCTCTAAAACCATTAAACCCTCACTCTGCAGACATCCAGGTATGTTTTGACACTACAAGGTGGAAAAATTTCATGTCTGAAAAATTTGGCATGTCACACTAATGGGTAACTGATGTTGTAGACCTCTTAGTTTTTTCAGCTGCAAAAACAGTAAAAGAAATCTTTTTAAATGCCCCATAAAATCAGTAATTCCAAGGAGATTATCTGCCACATTAAAAAAAAGAATAATAAATAAAGACTATAACATAATGGTTACTTGGCCCCTTCTCCTCAGAACACGATGTGTGCAGATATGTGACTTTTGAGAAGTGATGATGTAAGCCACATAAGTAATTTTGTCTGGTCTCTAAAGGCTTTGGAAGGCTGACTCTTTGAAAAGAGTTTTCTACTTAGTCTTAATTCCAGCATAATCGTCCTGTTATAGGAATGATACAGTGGCTTCTTTAATTCAGTGTTGCAGAAAAGCCTCTGGGCACAGAAATTAACATAAGAGATCCTCAGAGTTGCCAGGAATCTGTATGTTACAGATCTAGGTATTTGTAATAATTGTATTGAGTTTGTAGTGAATCTGCTGTGGAGGATGAAAGAAAAGTGTCTAGGCCAGGAAAACCTGCTGTGCTGCTGTTTTGAATGTTTGTTACTTACAAGCAGCTTAATAAGTTCATGCTTGTAGTTAATAATCTCTAGAATTTAACATTCAGAGTTTTGTTTTCATACTTTAAAAATATCAGTTTCATGAGGAATTAGGCTGTTTGATAGTGTTACTTTCCTTCTTAAACTACCTGTCTTAGTTATAGGACTTTAAAGATCGGAAAACTGAAAATGTTATACAAATAAAACTAATTCAGAAAGAGGTTTTTAAATTGAGATCTCTTTCAGAGAGGCTGTCTGTGTGATATTGTGTAGTTGCTTTCTCTGTGGTTCAGAAACCTTCCAAGGTTTCACGGGGCTTCAGACTGATTCCCAAGCTGCAATACATTGCAATGACAGTGTGTATTAGCAGTAAAAATATATGTCCCTACAGGGAAAAGGAAAGGGGAGAGGAAAAAAGCACAAGACAAGTAATCATTTAAGCGAGGAAGAGATGCCTGAAATCAGGTAAATCTTGATTATCCACTTCGTAAGGTGATGATGTTGCGACAACTTTCAGGGAAGCACAGGCAATTAAAAGATACAGCAGGAAGGAGCCTCATTGCTGAAAAGCACAAATTGAGGAGAATGCCAAGTTGCTCTGCCAGGCTAATTAAGAACTGCTCCAGCCAAAATGTGTTTTAGGTAAACTGAGTAATGTATTATGTGTGAAGAAGGCTTTCCAGAAAATAAACTTCCTTGTTTTCTTAGTTCTGCAACGATTTTATTTTCATTACAGTGGAAACTAATTGTAATGGATGCCAGGCTAGTGGGACTAGATCAGTTGTAAAATGTGGCAAGCAGAAAATTATTTCATATTTCAGTCAAGTATTACATTGAGGTGGAAAGATCAGCATTTCCTATTAGAAAATAATGTACTAGCAGTAGTTAGGACACAGAGACATTTCTGTACTTAGCTCTCTTGAATGTTGTAATTGCTCAAAATTCCTGTTCACCAGTGCAGAGAACCAGGTTTAGCAACTAACTTGAGGTAGACAGCTTTTGTGTAAAGTGGGTCAAAGATAACTGTTGGGATGCTCATCAGGAATCCTGTGATCCACAAGAACTTCTTCCCTGTGCTTTCATCCCAGCCATTCCAAACAGGTCTACATAGCCCAAATTCTCCTTTTGAATCAAAAGTGTCAAACTAAAAGGAGAACGTGGACTTTTCAGGGAATTTAAATGTTGCTTCAGGCTTGTCCTGGGAATGCAGTCAGGGTGTAACTTCATCCAAGATGAATAATGCAAAATGTGACTATAACACACCTGGTATTCAGGTATATAAAGAATCAGCCAGCATATATGGAAAAAAAAGTTGTGAATTTGCTGAAGTGCCAAGGAAACTGAGAGAAACTGGTGGGTTTGGCAGGAACAGGAGCAGGGCATCTGTAAGGGAAGCAGAATAGAGAAGAAGTGTTCCTTTGCAGTGAGCAAAACTTTTTCCACAGTCCATCTTGTGGATTTCAGCTCTTTTTCCTTGATGTATTAGCTTCAAACACTTACACTTTCATACATTTGGTTGGTGAGACATGTTTTTCTGTGCATGGTCTGTGAAATCAGTTCCCTGTGACTTGCCTGGAGTTGTCACACGCTGCAAGAGCCTTGTAGCCAGACACTGGAAGGCAGTGGCTCTGTTTCTGCTGCCTCACTGAATTATTTCTTTCAAATCCTTGGAGATCTTTAAGGACCTTTAAGCACTGCTGTGCAAATACATGATGAGTGAGGATTTGTAGCTGACATTTTTCCCTTTGGAACATTTTAGTGAACAAACATTTGCAAAAACAAAGAGAATATTTTGGACTATATTGATACTAAAGAAAGAAAAGGGGGTTTTTCTGTACTTTTTACAATGGCTGTTGTACCCTCCATGGCTTTAGGTTCAGGCCTTCTACTATTCAACTTGTCTAAGCTGTCTAATCAGAATTTAAATCAGAAAGTAATCTCCTCTTCAGAGGTCAAGACTTCTCCAGTGTTGGAAAAGGAAACAGGTTTCACAGCGGAAAAGAAAGGCTGCCTTAATGGCAGTCAAAATGTAGAAAGCTCTCTGGCCACTGTGAATAAGCAACTCAAAACTGCTGCAATACAAAGAATCCGAGGAAGAGCCTGGTCCTGCATTTTGGTGACATTCTGGTAAGTACTGAGGTTGCACAGGGGTGGCAATGGAAGCATACCTGACCAAAATAATAGAGGAAATACTGGCTAATCACACATGGTAGAATATGTGGTAGAAGTGGCACAAGACATTTGTAGCCCCAATTGTCCCCAGTGAAGAGGACAGAGGGAGTGCAGGTGTGTCACCTACAATGCAGCACCACAAGAGAATCAGAAGTGCCAAATGCTTCTCTTTGCTTTGGGTGAGCCCTGAAAATGGGATTTTTTTTCAGCCTGGCATGCTCTGTGTCTCTTCTGTAAGGTACCTTGTGTAATCCCATCAGGTGTGATCACTTCATGTCCTCATTCTGTGTTTTGCAGTGAGGTTTTCCTACTGGTCTGAGACCTCATTTTTTTGAAGTTTGATGCTAAAATTTGTCTTTTGATAGAAAGAGAAGGGAAGGAAGGAGGGATATGGCTCCACATCTTCCTTTGCAAGGAAGATATGTAGGTAGGCTGAAGAAGTTATACAAAACTGTAATCAAGAGATGCACTGTGTCCTCAGTGGTACTTAAGAGGTAAATTTTTAATCAGAACAACTAAAAATACTCTGAAAAAGCAGTGTGGAGACAGTGAGGGGCAAAAAATTGATTTGCTGCATTTTGACGGCTCTGCTGTTAAAAATATAAGTGGGGAATAGGTAAGGGAGGATTTATTCTTGCCTTTGAGTCTATTACTTGCACACTTCTGGGGTGAGATCTGCACATTTGTCACAGTCTGTTAAATGAAGTGAGAGGAGATGTATTGGCTGCTGGGAAGAAGGAAGGTAGGTGCACTGTGGCACCATCTTCAGAGACTTTGGGAGTACTCAGATGACCTGTGTCTCTTCTTTTCCAAACAGTAAAAGGAACAGATCTGACAGCAAAGAGTCAGATCCTATTGACTGCTGGGTTGTGCATGCCCCTAGCTCCTTGTTGGGAAAAACATAATTTCCTTTTTGTTGCTGAATTTTGCACTTTTCCTTACCTACATGGAGATAAAATCAAATACTTTTAGGTCTGTTTTATTTATTAAAGCTGGCTTGGTTTTGCCTTGCTTCTGGAGCAGGCGAATTAAGCAGAATAATTCTTAAGTGCTGCTTTCTGCTGGTATTACGCAAATTAAAACAATCAGTTCGGTCCCTGAACACCTTGTTGTTCTTCAGCCTGAGCACTTTACAATTTGCTGAGGGATTCTTTGAGATTACCTTTAACTGCTGAACTGGCAAAGTCCCAGCAGCAGCTTCTCTGCAGAAAAAATAACCCAGAAGCTGCTTCTGACAGTAGCTAGCTTTTGACAGAGGATTGGTTTTCAATTAACGAACTATGTTCTCCAGCTCTAGTTTTCTTTATTCCTTTCGTTTGGTCACATGAATGTAAGACTAATATTTTTAAAATAGGTTAACTGTTCATGGAAGGCTCTGTCAGAGGATACTCATTCACTTCTGAGCCTTCCTTCAGCTGTCACACTAGAGCATAACTATATAGTGGCTGCCTAAAGCACTACAGTTGTACCCCCAGTCCATCTTCTCTTTTACCCTTCTTGTCCCAACCACGATCAGTGCCACCTGTTTCCTCTTGAGAATAAGAACCAGGAATGAGACTGTCAGAGTTCAGCATTCCCAGATATCCTGCACAGTAACAAGGACATTCATGGAGCCCAGGGCATCTGCTAGATGGTTTTTTTTTTAAGTTTTATTTTTTAAGAAACTGAACTGAAAAGCTTTTAATTCCTCCTTTTCCTCCCCAACAAAAGCATTTCGGGTTGAAGTGAATATGGAGAATTAATTGAGTAAATATGCACATATATTTGTTTTAAAAAGACACCTCTGTTCCAACTTCTTTATATACCTACTGGATGAAGTCAGAGATAGCAAAAATGAGCATGCACTTCTATGACACAAGTCAGAAAGTATTGTTTGATATGGAAGGAGGCCTTTTCAATGCTATGTTTATTATCCACACATGTTTGGACATGAGATCTGTCTGCATATTTTTGTTAAGCATCCTTTTCAAAGGTTTTTAAATGCTTGGCCTGCAGCTCTTGAATTCTGGTGTGGATTCGGATACTTAATTCCTTTGGGTTGCTTTGAGAGTCCCCCAAATAGCAGTTCCCTGCTCAAATCTAGGAGTGTCATTAAGAACTATGAGAGGAGTGAGAAGTGGACAGAGGAGTCTTTCCTGTAGAAAAAGCAAGCACTTGAACTGTTTCACAAAAAACCCAAAACAACAAAACTGCCTTATACAAAAATCAAGTGAGTTCTGTGACTTATGTCTTTTTACACAGCTTGTGACTGCCAGTTCAGACCTCTGATGCCTGTGTTTATTTTGATGCCTGGAACCCTGCAAAACACACAACCTGGAGATAAGATAGAAAAATACCTTTATTCCAGCTTAGGTCCGGATCCCCTGGGCCTCCGGCACGTCGACC
>JAWWEW010000078.1:64627564-64731190 GCA_035583185.1 Anabacerthia variegaticeps | reverse complement strand
CTTACTTCTAAAGCTATAAAGATCCATAAAATACACACCAAAAATACATAAAAATACATAAAATTCTTAGGCATCAATTTGAAGACAATCTAGTTGGGAAAAAAAAGAAAAAAAAGAATAATCAACAGATTGGGAAAGCCAGACTCTGCCTTCTTTCCTGTCCTCAGTGTTCAGACAGGCACCACACAAATAGCTGTTCTTAATGGGTTGCTATTGAAGTCTGAGGGTTCCTTCAAACCACTGTATTCAGATCAATTGTGGGGCAGACAGTGTTCTGCTTTACCATCCTTGGCTCTTCAGAGACTTCACCAAGAGAGCTGTCTTTACTAACAGAAAACAATTTACTATTAATGAGCTTCAGTAGCAGTCCTGTTATTCTTCTTGGGTAGGGGGCTGGTTGCTAACACACAGGCTTGTGAGAGGGTTGGTAACCAAGAGAGGAAAAAAGGTGAAGTAATCACAGGTCCCCATTAGAGGGTGGGGAGAAGCACAGCCCTGCAAGTGTGATGCATCACTGGTGATATTCCATAGGAAGTGTAATCACCCTTCACAGGTAACGAGGAGAGAGGGAAACTTCAGTCTGTGAGCCACGCAGAAGACAAGTGTCAGCTCCCCTATGTGTTCAGGCAGGCACAGAGGATAGACTGGCTGTATGGGAAAGGGATAGCTGGAGTCACAATGAATCATTTCTAAGAGGCTGCTCAACTGAAAAGCTTAACCTTTCTTCATCATGTCAACCTGAAGTCAGCTACTCACCACCAGTTCTCGGATGCAGCCCAGAAATGTTTGCCACAATTCCCAGAGCACTTCACAGGAGGCGTCACAGGAATTAGCAGGGTGATTTATTGACAAGCAGTGGGACGGTGAAAAATGGCTAAAGGAGTCAGCTAGCACAGGATGCAGGAGGGATAGCAGTAGGCTCCTGAGTGCTTCTCAGTTCAGAGGAATGCTGGTGAATTGCTGACCTTGGAGACCAGAGGTTGAGACTACTTCTGGGCAGGACTGCTTTTCATAGTACGTAACTGTGAGCATGTTGGAGCTTGAGAAGCTCTGCAGTGTCTGTGAGTATGTCAGAGAGAGGGTGAAAGCTTTTGTGATCACTTTTGTTAGATAGTAAATATCATCCCCCTTTTTCTGCTTTTCTTTGCCTGTGCCTTTGCTCCAACTGTGCCTGCTGCTGCTGCCTGGGAAGCTGATGGCTCTGCTCTCCACCTGAGGGTGGGATGCCATGCTCTTCCCCTCTTTTCTTGCTCTCTGCCATTCTCCCACAATAACACTGTAGCTGGCCATCCTAGCCCAGCAGCTGGACCAGTCCTGTCAAGGCCACCAGTGATGGATGCCTGTGCTGCAGGCTGGGAATCCCTGCACAGGAATATGGGTGAGGTGCAGAAATGTGTTTTGGCCAGGTCTCAAATCTGTACCTGGAGCTAGTTTTTCTCTAATGGAGTAGATACATCCTTTGTGTAGCTTTTGTCCCACTCCTCCTTCATCAGTTTTTAAATGAACTTTAATGTGAAAGTATGGTATGTTTGTTTTCTGTAGTGTGAAGAAGCAACACCTCTGTAGCAGATCCTGAGTTTCTCTTGAATTCTTGACTAGAAATCTCCATGGGAAGGCAGAGATGGTTCTGTTTGCTTACCTGTTACAAGAATCTTTCTAACCACAAGGACCAGCCACCCCCTGCATTTCTTGGAGTGACAGAGGACATGGCTGTCCTCTGTGTGTTGAGAATTGCCATGTGTGTGATGTCTGCACATATTTGCACTCACAAGGCCCTTTCAGAAGTGTATTGAGGGGGATAACATGGTAGCCCATCCCCTAACTCAGCCTGGCTTCAGCCAAACATACATTCTGTAAAGCTGCCAAGATGGGAGATAGGAGGAAAAAGTCCTTACATACTTCCTAGTACTGCTGCACAGAGTGATGGATTTAGCACTAAATAATTTATCCTGCTTTTTATATTTTATGGATCCAGAACACATTTTTGTAGGGGGGAAAAAACCCCCGATAGCTAGCAAGTATTTCTTAAGTTGAGTCAAAGCATTAAGTAGCGCAAAGGTTACTTATCTCCATACTGGAAAGTGTCAAGATTTAGGTTGCGAAGAAAAGGTGTTGTTTAATTTCAGAACAAACAAATGTCAGCATTCCTGAAGCAGATCATACTGTCTTCCCATTGGTTTTTGTGCTTGATGCATATTTTATTTTAACCTAGGGGTTAATTTTAAATAACTAATTTTAAAAAAGTTTGGCCAAGTTCTATCAAGTGCTGAACATCCACCTCTCTGGATAAGTTGAATAGAAATTCATGGGAACTGCACACCCAACAGATCTGTGTATTACAGAGGTAGATCTGAACTGCAAAACCCATCTGGATGGTGACTGCTGCCATACCAAATTCTTCCAGAATTCAGGTTTCTGCCCTGCTTCTCTCAAATGCTGCCCAGTAGCATTAATATTAACACTAACACCATGCAACTGTTCTATTATTTACCAGGCATCACAGAGAAATGCAAGGGAAGGGTGCCTTTTAAAAATCACTCTGAGGATGAAGAAAAGATTTATGTTTCGTATTTTCATTCTTATTAGTACACATGTGAGACAGATGAATAGTGAGGAAATGAATGACAGTTCATTCTTTGTGAATGAACACCAGAAAGGAGATAAATGAAGACTGATTTAATGTAGTTCTTGTGGGTTTTTTTTTATTACCTTGATGTATGAAGGTTTCACAATTCTGAGATACTGCCACCCTCATTCTGTGGACCAGCAAGACATGGGTGACCAAAATATTAAGTGACATGTCTGACAAGCCATATGGGAAGTTCAACTTTAGGCCAGAACGTTGCTTTCTGTTGTGTTGGGTGGATGGTGAGTGTATCAAGCAAGTAAATATCAACTAGGATGGTGCAGTAGATTCAAGTTTTGCTTGAATTAAATGGCTGGGCTCAGTTACACAAAGCCAAGTGTTTTACTGTGGGTTGTGTCACTTAGGCAGACATTTCTCTTACTGTCTGCTAATGCAGATATTCCTGGGTTTGGCCTTATAAAACAGGTCCTTATTTTCAGGGCTTCTGAGTGTTAGCAACTCCCGCTGAAATCGCTGGGTACCACGGGAGCTCCTTTTAATTGTAATTATGAATAAAAAGAAGCATCCACAAGGAAACAATGTATGTGCACGTATTCTGTGATAACCAAGTAGCCAAAGCTGTTGCAAGTTTGATGGGCAAGAGATAAAATATGTGACTGCTCAGACTATTAAATGTAGGAAATGCTGTGCTCAGGTCTGAAGAACACTTGTTTGTTGACCCCAGCTTTGTTTGCACAGTGTACAGCCAACAGAGTGCAGCAGCACCATAGAGATGCTGCAGTCATGGCTCTTAGTTTTAATCAAAGAATTGTGTTCTTACCTCAAAGCTTACAGGTAGTTTGTTAGGGGGATTAAAGAACCTCCTTGATGAGTGGTTCAGGCATACACTGAAGTAATGTCTTGCAAAGCACAACAGCAGAAAGAAAAATACCATATGAGGGAAAATGTTGTGTCTTTTAAACGGTGTATTAGAGGTTGTAAATGAAAAAGCCCCATGTATCCTGTCACCCATGGTAAATTGCTAATCCAGTGTATTGGTTTGTTCCAATGCATTCCACCAGTTCCACATGAAGAGATCATTTTGGTTCTCGAAAACATGATTACTAAAATCACTAGGCTTGAAAATAAAATATGCTGTCAGCAAGCCACCTATAAGTTACAGTGGAAAAGATAATAATACATTTGGAGCACTTAACTGCACTTAGTTCACAATCAGGGTTGGCACAAGATGAGCCTCCTGAGCATCATCCTAAAGAGTTCTTTTTGTTGAAAATGCAATCTGAAATTCTTAATTTATTATTATTTTTCCTCCTTATAATGGGGAATTTCCCTTGTTGGAGAAAGTGATAATATTAGTTGTTGAAGAAACATTCTTCTTTGAGTGACACTGAAACTCCCCGTGGCTTTCAGTGAAGCTGACAGTGTGACAAATGCAGAATCAGGACCTCGGAGCTCCATCCAAAGCCCATAGAACTCAGCAGAAACCATCCCATTGACCTGTGTGGGATTAGGATCAGGCCCTTTGTGGTTCCCGTGCTCATTAAAACCCAGTCTGTCTACAGAGAGCACAGAGTAATTTTTCTTCCGGGAACCTGGACTTCATTGCCAGTGAATTCAGTTCTCCATTAAGAAATACGATGGCTGTTTTTAGAAATACTCTTGTTATTCAGGAGGGACGTGCTGGTATTTGCTCAGCAGAGTAAAGTAGTAGGTAATAATGAGATTTGCATTGCAGTTGCATTCAGAAATCCTTGCAGTTCTCTGGTATTTTGGAACTACAGAAGGCACCTAGATGTCGTAGCAATACACTCACATTCTGCTTTAGCCACATTTTTATGCACTGGGAAAGCTGCTCACCTCTGACTGAAACATCAATCATCCCCAGCTTTATTAAGGACAAGTAAAAATATAGATTTATTATCAAATTTTCTCATGCTGCAGCACCAGACCAACAAAATGTAGAACACGAAAGAGCAACTAAGGCTGTAACTAAGAATGTGGTTTTATTTTTCCCTAGATGTGACAATGTCAACTCTTGCAAGCATGCAGCAGGGAAGGAAGGGAGGGTGGGGGTAATCAGCCATTGCTGACTTTCACTTTGCCAAGCTGAGCTTTCCCTTTGGGTTGCAATCATGCCTGGTTTGTCTGGCTAGGAAACAGGTTCCTTCAGCATGTTGTTTGGGTTACTGTTTGCCACTGACAGGGTTATCAGTGTTTCCATTCCTGAAGGATACAGGATGTTCTCTTTACAAAGAGTCTTGCTATCTTTTGGAGAGCCTGTCCTAAGAAGGAATATCTTTGATTTGGAAAAGCCTCTGTGAGTTTGCTTATGTAGTGTCACAAAGATGCAATCCAGGTAATACTGTTTTTGGGTTTGTTCTTACCTGCAGTCTGTTGCTGGATCTCAAAAAAACAACCCTCACAAGATTAATAACTTTTACATGACATTAAAGAATGTAATGCCAGAATGGAAAATAAACTCTCAGATGACTAAAGAGTGAAGACTAGTTTGCTTAAGCGTGATTAAGGGCAGTAAGTGAACTGAGACTGGCTCAGTTGTTTAGAGCCTGGTGTTAATATTGCTGAGTTTGTGGGTTCAATCCCTGTATGGTCCATTTACTTAAGTGTGGGACTTGATGATCCTTGTGGAGTCCCTTCCAACTCAGAATATTCTGTGATTCAGTGAGCTAAGTGAGATTACAGAGTTTACCTTAACTACAGAAGTTTGACTTCTCCCGTCAAGACTGCTTGATAACATTCCAAGCATGCCTTAAAGGATGCACATGGTACTTTCAGATGGAAAATCTGTCATGTACCTCATGCCTGCTGCCACTGAACAGTTCTGGTAGCAGAACACTCCTGGAAACCTGGGAAGTGCTGGAGTAATCCAAGAGAATGTCCCTCTAGCTGGGTGTCATGTGGCCAGCAGTACCAAGACTAGGATGCAACAGAGGGTGGTGTGTGAAATCCTTCTCTAAACTGTTGGGACATGATATCTCCATTACAGAATGCTTCTCTGATTTCTGTGACTGCTTAAAGTGGAACTGTGTGGATTGTTCGTGCATGTATCCAACTGCAGTTTAATCCTCTTGGTTCTTGTCATCATTAGTATTTCATGCCATTGAGTCCTGAAGGTTATCCACCCATTCTTTTTCAAGTGTCATTTTGAAGTGTGATTTGGTTCTGTTTGATTTGGTTTGTATTAGGAGGGCAAGGAAAAAGTACTTCCTAATTAACTTGCACCATATTGTGTATATTTATTTAGTCCTGTTGTTATCTATACGATAAACAGCCCCGGTCTCGTCAGTCATTCCTAATTCAGTTGTCTTTCTTGACTGATAACTTTTGCTGTCTGGCTCAAGGACCCTTTATTACCTCCATATATTTTTAGATGTGGAGGTCAGAGAGCACCTGTATTCTTGACATTGACTTTTACATTATTATATTATATAGCTATTATATTGTAATATTCACAGTGTTTTGTTTTTCTCGTTCCATTGGGAAGATTCCAGCATTTGTTTACTGTCTTTGTGCTGAGCAAAATTCTTGATCTTTTGGGAGACAGTGTGATGGGCTTTCCTACAGTGAACTCTCTATTATGTTGCTGGATTTTATTTCTATTTTTTGACAGAAAGTTTTATAATGTGGTTATTTACACTGTCTTTTTTTTTTTAACCAGCATTTCTAGTCTATTCTTAGTCAAAGGCTGGACTAGATGTTGGGATCAAGAGACAGGAAGAAAAGAAAAAGCCACCATTCATCTTGGGTAGTGTTGCCTCAAGTGGTTTATTGTTTTGTTTTGTTTTTAAGTTATTGTCAACAAAAAGTTTGGACTATGCTTTGAATGCTCAGTGGGATTTTTTTTTTCCTTTCACACTTCGTGTGTAAGCACATGGTTTTTTTCCTCTGATCATTTCAGTGGCCCGTTGGCCACAGGCTGAGAGGCACTGTCTAAATCATAGCTGGAACTGGTAGCAAAGCCATAATAAAATATATTAGCCTGAGACTTTTTAAGAGAATTTCCTGCCACCTCCTTTAGACAACCTGAGTCCTTTGATTCCAGTGCTCCCTGAGCTCAGCCTGTCTCCTCAGTTGCAGTAGTGCCTGTTCAGGTGCCTTTTCCCTGAAATTCCACTGAGCTTCTGCTGAGGCACAAAGTTTTAACACCCCAAAATAGCAACTAATGATGATAACAGCTCAGAAAAAATGGCCCTTTGCTTATCAAAGCAGTTATTCTACTGGCCTGGGAGGGTTTAAGGGAGCTCAGTTCTTTGTGACCACCCCAGATCAGCCCTTTGTCCATATTTTCCAGCAGCTGATCCTCCAGTGCTGCTCCTGGGCTGCAGCTACAGAACCCATCGAGGAGCAGTCTCTAGCAAACACCTTTTTGTTAGGTTTGACTAAAGTAGCAACACAGCAGGTGTTGTCAAAGTAAATAAGCCCAGTAAATTGTCTGCAAAGCCCCAACCTGTTCCACACGAGTTTGCCACTTCGTGGGTGTGGATTATATGAGTTCATAATTCCAAAGTCTCTCTGAAATTACAGTTCTGTTGATTTTCCCCGTGAATGGCACAAACACCTGAGAGGCCAAAGCTGCAAAGGTGACTAAACAGTTTACCTTAATTTTTAAGCAATTAGCTCTGTGAGCTAAATCCTATTCCTTTAATAAGAGTTAGAAAATAGGGTATTAATTCTGCTCCTGCTTTCTAGGGGGCTTCAATTTCAGGCACACCGGTGCTTGAGCTCCTACCTTCTAAAAACGTATTCTGAGCATGCAAAGAAGCTCATCTGAGCTGCAGCTGAATCTAAAATCTTCTGCTGGCTCTTTTCCTAGCAGTGCTGGGACAAGCCTGGTTTTGGGATGCTTCTTTGGGATGCTGTGTTTTAAAATGAGGGAATATTCCCTCCTTGCTGAGGATGTTTTTGTGGGTTTTGGGTGTTCTTTCTCAGCACTGGTGTTCGCCTGTTTGTCTGCATAGCCCCCTTCCCTCCCTCTCCCCCCAGTTTTCATGTTCAGTTATTTTTGTTTGTGTTGAACTTCTGCCTGCTCCGTTTTGGCAGCCCGCCTTGTGGTGCACAGTCCTACAACTTCTGCTGCTGAGCAGCGTGTTGGAAACCGCTTTGAAATGAATCCATGTTGGACTGAAAGCAGCATCTTTGTTGTTACCCCCTCAGAATAATTTGGTGCTATAATTGGAATTCTCATCTGAAATAAATAAACACGATGTCAGATCTATAGGCGGATCTGGATGCATAGTCAGGGAGAGATGTCTGGAACTACAGCCCTATCCCTGGAAGGGAGATGCGTTTGCAAAGCATGCATGGCACTTCTGGTGCCTTGGGGTGGGTTAGTGCTGGAGAGGAAGGACTGGAAGTCAACCCCAAATCCCTGCTGGGCCACCTGGAGACCTGTCAAAGGAAAGGTTTACTCTGTGCTGCCTTCGACATGAATGTGCCCTAAGCCTTGTGGTGCTTCCACTCTCATCTTTGGAAAGCTGATACTCAGGGTCAAGGATAGGAAGATAATGGCTCCACCATGCTACTGGTGCTTTACCACTCCTTGGATGGCATATGGGGAGGAAAATGAGGCTGTGGGCTTTTGTGCTCCCTCTGGTGTGTAGGCTGATAGCTGTGCACAGTCTAGGATCTCCATTTCAACAAGGATATGCAGGAAATTCAGAGAAAATTGACAGGAGGAGTCGGAGCAAGGGAATGACTGAGCAAACAGGTTCTGGTAGAGACAGTTTGGTGGATAGGTATGGGAGAGATTTAGAAAATCTTGAGTGGGCTGGAGAGGATGAGTAGAGAATAATGGTTTCATGGCTTCTAGAAGAGACCGGGAGCATGCTTTAAATGAAACTACTGGGAATCAGCTTTACAGCAAGCAGGAACCCTTTGCAGGAGGGTGGCTGAGATGCCAAAAGTCCGTCTGGGGAGACTGGGTGGATTAATGCAGAGGAATATCCTGAGACATGAAAAACACATCTCAGGAATGGTTTGTGTTGCAAATGGATTGGAGCCCAGGAGAGCACTAGAGGCTCGTGCTAAACACGTGCACGTTGGCTTGGTTTTTAACTTCAGGTATCCAGCTCTCCAGACTGTTTAACTGTGTGTCTGGGTGTGGTGTGATGGTGTGATATTTTCTGTTGCAGGCAGGGCTGTGTAGACCTTTGGTCTGGTTCAAAACAGCTGTTCATGTCTTCTTGTATGGTGTAATTCAGTAACTTGAAATTGCTTTTTCCCTGGGCTTTGAAATCTGGGCATTCTTGCTGAGCACTACTGCCCTTTTCCTCCTGAATTCTCATATTGTTGTTTGATTTTTTTAAAAAAACCAGATCTGAAACCCAATTGCCTTAAAACCTGGTGCTGTAAAAGAGGTGTTTAAATCCACTTTGTGCGCCTTTAATTGAGAAACGCCTAGAACACAGAGAGCTGAAATTGCTTTTTCAAGCCAAACACATGGTTGCTGTTTGTCTGTCACACCAGTAGTGGTTCCAAGTGTTTGTGTAAATTCAGTCAAGACACAGTCTACAGCAAGCCAGAAAAGCAAGGGATGAGAAGGTACTGCTAAGATGAAAGGGAGGTGGGGAAGACCTGCAGCACAGCTCATTTGCCATTAGCATCTCCCCACTCCCCTGTCATCTGCCTGTCCTGCCATTCCAAAGGAGACAGAAGGAATTTGGTTTGAAAGGGTGCTAGAGATGGCTGAGGAAGCTGTCAAACAGACAGAAATGTGTCTGTGGTGCCACCAGAGCAGGAGCAGGCTGTGCCCTGTAAGCTTCGGCATTTAGCACAGCTTGGTGGGAATTGGGTAATGGCAGTGTGTTTGGAGCTGAGATGGAGGAGTAAATGATGGATAAACTGCATTGCCCAAAAAACACTGTCTGCATCTGTCATGCCTGTGTTCTCAGGATCAATAGCTGTCGTAACAGTGAGTAGTTATCCCTACACTGTCCCCTTTCTCTCCCCAACACTTAACTCCCCATTGCACTCCTGGTGCTCAGCGATGTAGTAGCACCTATGAAAACAAGATGAAATGGTGTAGATTGCATTTTAAACATCACTGGGAATCCTTTTTTGTTTTGCTGTGGTTTGGGGGGGGAGGATTTTTATATTGTTTTATTGAGAATCACTTCCCATTGCAGTTTTTTTATAAACATCCAAATGGGCTTTTGCATTTCTTGAGCATAATTAAAATTAGTGAATCAGTGTTTTTCTTTCCCTCCTGCTTTATCTGGCAAACTTTCTTCTCTTTTAAAGTATTAATGATTCATATCCAATCATTCCCGAGGAACTGGGAATATTGGTACTGGCATTGGAGAAGAATCTCCAGGAAGAGGCTCACTGGTTTCTTCAAACCTTGTGTAAACCCACAGCTTTCAGAATTTATTAGCTAAACCTTTTAGAATTGGTAAAACTTGGGTCACTTTTATATTGCCTCTTCTTGGTCTGAAAGAAGGGGACTCTGGGGGCCGTGTTGAGTTGTTTGTCCTAGAAAGGTGCCCCAGGATCTGTGCCAGACTGTTTTTCCCTGCTGTCATGTGCAGAGTTCAATGTCTGTGAGCACAGGAGGGATGGAGACAGAGGCAGTTTCTTTGCTCATGATTTCTGGACCTCTTCCCAGCAGAATCTGTGTTCCCCTGACGGTTGTCCATGTGGTCACCAAGCTCCTTATTCCTTATGGTTTCTCAAAAGCTGCTGGTTTTCAGGTCACTTTTCTTATGCAGGATCCAAAGGTCTGCAACCACTCTCCACCCCACTAGAATCAGCCCAAAGGAAGGCCCTTATTCTATGGCTTGGCTTTCCTTTGTGCTTCACTGTGGGCAGTATCTTCTGTTTTAAGCACCACTTCATGGATGAGAGTTCCACTGCTTGATGCTTTTGATCTGAAAGAAATCTGACATCACTTTAAGCACAGCCTGTGTATGATGATGCTTATTAGTAAATTCCAGTGCAGCACTACTGCACAGAAAATGAAAGAGCCACCTCTGATGCCTGGAAATTTTGGAGGGTGTGTTTTGTAACTTGGGTGAGTGCAAGTTAGCTGGTGTGGAACTGGCAGAAATCATGGCTGAAGGAGTTTTTTCTGTGCAATTCCTATAAAACTGTCTAGACAAAATAATCTTTTCAGGTAGTACTGACACAGCAAAAACCCCCCAGATTTATATGCCATGAATTTAAATTGCATAGTAAACTTCTGTATTACATTTTTTATTAAATTGTGGACTCTTTAAAGTGATTATCTTTGAACATTGATACTTTTCTATAACTCAATTATTTTTGTACCTAATAAAATTCTAAAGAATTTGATATTATTTCGTAGTGCTTAAAATTGTATTGCCTAGTATTGCCATTAAAGTAAGTTGTTTAAACTATTCCAACTGTTTATGCAGGATTTTTCTGTTCATACACCTTCAAACCTAGATAAAATCCCTGTTTGCAGAAAATCTGTTGCTGCAGAAGGCACATACCTGACTCATTTTCCAGGCTTTACCATGCCCTGAGGCTGCAGACCTGTCCCTGGTTTTGGTTCTGTTGTCCAACCTCCTGCTAAAAGCACAGTTGGCACTGATTTCACCTCTGGGTCACCCAGAGGTTTATCCAGTTTGCTCTTGGAAACCTCTGAGGATGGAGCCTCTCTGGGCAACCTGCCCTGCTGTTTGACTGTTCTCGTGGTGAAAAAGTCCAAATATCCAATCTGAACCTCAGTTAATCTGGTCCAGCCTCCATGTTCCTTGCATTCTCTGTCAATATCCAGTTTATTTTTATACTAATTCATTTGCCTATGGTGCTGATCTCTGTGTCTGTCTTAAAAAGGAGGGTTTGAACCATTGTGTGAGAGCTGAAGGCACATGTGTTTAATCATTTCTCTGTAAGGCTGAAGTTTTATTCAAGGACTAGAAGGCTCAGGAAATCCATAACACAGTTTCTTTATCCTGAACAAGATGACAATAAACAGGGTGACAATACCAGTTTACTCCTGTGGAGGAAACAGCTTAGCATGTCAAATAATTTAATTGTCTTTAATTGTGAAATCAAAGTATATCAATCAAGTGTGAAAAAGGGCTCAATGAATTTAATCATGATACATTAAATTATGGCTAGATGTGGTAGGTTTGATTTTGTCTTCTGTTTCTTTTGATGACACAGGGAAATCTGTTGGTTGTGATGCTTAGTGAGAGATTTAATGGTACGTGATTTCTTGTGTTTTCTACTTTAAAAATACATGAACGTGAGAAAAAATAGTTTTTGCTGTTTTGTAGATTTAATTAGCAATGTGGTTTTAAATTCTCTACGGAGACTGTCTTGTAAAGCTGGCCTCTTGTATAAGATCACATTTCTTGGTCATTTTAAGTGCAGTTGAGAATGTACCAGCAACACATCGTCTCTACTGTCATTTTATTTCAGCTTTTCTAAGTTTGTCTGCATGTAAGTGTTTTAATGGGACAACTTACTTGTGATGTTTTGTCTTCAGATTTTTCTTCCTCAAGGGAAGCCTGTTAGTCTTTTAAGATGACATTACAACTTGCTCAATAACCAGCTTGGGAGTTGGAAGAAATCTGGGAGGAATGCTGGAAGGAGAAGAGACCTTTTGAGCAGCAATTTACTAGCTGTTTGTGGAATGCTGAGTTAATCTAAAACTGTATTACTATTCTACCAGTGCTAATAATGCAGAACATTATTCTTCTGTATTGCATTTTTAAAATAATGTACGTGAACAAATCAGTCTTCATAACATCCTGTGAGAGAGATAACTATCAGCATTATTCTAATCCTCATAGTGTATTAAATGAGAATAACAACTGTTCCGAATGGAGAGCTCAGCAGGAGGCAGAAATAGCATGTTTCCTACTCAGAGTCCTGGAGCAGGTTGTGTTGATCATCCCAGACGTCTTTCTCAAGCCAACTGTTACACTTTACCTTTGCAGAAATATCCTGTACCATTCTAACTCTGCAAAGTTCCTATTTTGCTGAAAATCATAGAGCAGCCCAGGTTGGAGCCAATGTTTTGTGGGAAGGGTGAGGTTACCTAGCAAGCTGTGCGATCACATCTTGGAAACCTACGGTGATGGGGCCTCTACCATGCCCCTGGGAAAGTTATTCCAGTAAATGGTTGTGGGATCAATATAAAAAAATTTCTTTCTCCCATTGAGATGAATGATCTTGATAGAAGATCAAAATGTGCTTCAGAATGACCCATAAATGGTTATACAATAGATTGCTACATGAAAACAATGTATGTATGTGTGTGAAACCATCTGTCTTCCTATGTGAGGAAGGGGCACAGAAACCTCTGTGCTCTCTAGCACAAGAGTCTCCAGCTTTTCTGGATTGCAGCTTGGATTTTGGTTGAGTTCTCTCCCTCCAGGCTTCTGACCATACCCAACTCTGTTACTGCACTCGAATCTCAAACCTAGGAAAAGCTACTGCATTTTTGTCAAGTTCTCAATTTTATTTAGCACCCGTCCACATGATGGGATGGAGGCTTGGTAATGTAGGCAGTTTAGTTAGTTTTAGTTAGCAGAAGATGAAAATATACTTACTGCTTTACTAAGAAGAAGGATTATTGAGTTAGCACTGTTATACTTTATTGACAAAGGTCTTGATCTTGCAAGAAATTCAGCTGAACTACTGCAGAAACAGTGTGCAAAATCCTTTAGTGGCATGGGGAAGGAGGAAACTCACAGTGCCTTTAAAGTGACAACATGTTAATTGGTGGCTCACTCACAATGCTGGGGTTTCCCTGGTGCTTTTTTGTATTCTGCATCTGCTTAGGTATATCTTAGTTTCTGTGAACCATTAAACTCTGTTATTTCATGCATAAAATCTTTGACTGAAAGGGCTCAAATAATTAATGGCTATATTGCCTATGCAACAGCCTATCAAACTATCCAAATGCAGTCTTTTCCATTATATATCACCTTATTTTAGTAAGCTTCTAACATGCACACTTGTATAGGATGAATAAAATTCTCTCCAAAATTCATTATGCATTTTTCTCTCTGCCTTGCTGACCCAGCATGCCCCTACTCCACTACCAGCTCACACTTTTCTTTCTCCTCTTGGCTTTCCCTTCCTCACTCTGACAGTTGCTTTGTTTACTCAGGCTCTCCAGCTATCAAAAATTCTCTCTTATGGCTTTTTTCCCCCACAGCCTTTGAATAACACTTTATCTCCAGATCTTGCTTCAAAGCTCTTTTTCTCGTTGGTTGCAATGTCACTTTTAGTTGTAAATGGTGGTATTTAGTAAAGATTACTGCTAAATTAAAACATAATCATTTTAGTTATCAATTCAGGGGCAAGTTAGACTCCCAGGTGTGATTCTGTGATTACTGTTATTACTTTGAATGGGACTCTGGTTCTGCCTTTAAGTTTTTTAAGAAACCACCTCCTCTTCTCACTTAGGTACCTTTAATAGTTGAATAGCGGTGCATTGAGTCATTTTAATGTTAATCCATTGCAGCTCTCTCCAAATCAGACTACAAACTGGAAACTTCAGGAGATAGTCTGTAGTGCAGACTTCCAGGCATGGGGCTGCTAGTTCTGTGTTCTACCTGCAAAGCCTTCCTCTTTTGGGGGAGATGGCAGCTGTAGATTTATTTCCCATGTTTCCTATGCAATGAATCTCCCTTTTATAGGAGAGAAGAAAAAAAAGTTTATACACCTCATAGTCTTCTGCCATGGCTTGTGCCTCTAGGACTTTTTTCAGTACTGTGGCTGGCATCAGTGTCTGTTTCCTGGATTGGTTTTGGACAGGTACTTCCCAGTTCATGGCCCAAGACAGATCATAATTACTCGGGCAGAAAGACTCAGTCTTGACAACCTGTTTAAATCCACAGCACCGTATGCTTTTCAAAACCGTCTTGCTGTGCCTCAGTTGCAAATTTCATGTATAGTTAATTAAAAAAAGGGCAGAAGTCAGAAGTCTTGGTGCTCCTTCACCTTCCACTTGCCATGCTGTTCTTTTCAGTTGTACAAGCGTTCACTGAATCATTCTTCTGCTCCCTGCTGTGCATCCATGAGGCACTGGTGAGATTCTGACCTCCAAATTTCCCTTTTCTTTGTTCTGTAGACAATAGTAGGCATTAGACTCCTTCAAGGCCTGGTCAAAGAAGGTTGTTTCTTTACTCTGAAAGTTTAATCTCCACTTTCATAGGAGATTTCTTCCATGGTGTGATTTGCCAGCCAGTTTTATCAACAGATTTTTTTTTAAATTTTTTTAATCCAGAACTCTTTTACCATGGCCCTCCAAACTTAGCATGTGTTTTTTGAGAGTCTTGACAACTTTAAAATTCCAAGTGTGAAAGTACAGAATCAGTTTTCTAAAATCTTGGCTTGCTTTTTGTCTGACTGGTGTTCCTTAAAAATAACTGAATATGAAGGTTCTAAGTTCAGCCTTTTTTTTTCCTTCCCTTGAGGTGCTAGACTGCAAACATTTTCCTCAGGACTCAGGGAGTATCTTTGCTGATAAAGATGTAATCAAAATTTGATTGATCCTGCCACATGGTTATCAATTCTGCCAAAGTAAAGATTATTATTCTGAAGCTGCTTAACTTCCTTCAGCAAGTGTTAAATGCACTTCCCTCTTTGTTATTTCAAACTTCACTACTTTGTCATTATGGCAAATTGAAACTTCCATTTAGAAATGATACCATTTAGTGTCAGGAGTTTCTTAATAAAAGTTTCAGTAGACAATCTAGGAAGAATTATGTGCACCTTCGTTTGACAAACTGTGCAATACACTTTTCATTTTATGTCTCCTTCAACTCAGAAATGCCTCATTGGATAATTTCACTCTGTTTTCTTTACCACATCACCAATTACAAATCAGAAATCTATAATGAAGCAGCTCAGGGGTGTGTAATTAGTGATATCAGGATGCCTGCACAGGCCTGTGTGGCAGAATGACCTGTGCATTGTAAGCCATTATGTACATTACTGAGCAGAACTTTCCAGGAAGCATTTTAGGGCAAACAGACATAGCCTAGCTGGAATTTCACTTCTGAATATGAGAAACTGTTTTAGTTAAATTGTCTGTTGAATTCTTTAGGAGCACTTAATCTGATTTAGTCTGTTCATGTAGTCTTCAGTTAGAAGGGAAACAAATTAACCCCAAATCCCTTTAAAAATTACATATTCCAGCTGGCTTGTGGGGAACACACCAATCAGTTGGTGAACTGGTACAAAAACATTCCTTTTGAGATAACCAGTTCAGATCCAGTGCTGGCTGAGAGCTCTGTGGGCATGAGGAGGTGCAATTTCTTTATCAGTAAGGAAGCGGTTGAATTTCGGAAGCATTTACGTGTTTTGAACCTGCACCACTAAAAATTAGTGCTCAAAATGGAAATTCTTGTAGCTGCATCACGTGGATCTTGGAATGCAAATATGTGATCAGTGGAAGTAACAGGGGCAACTGGAGCTCAGACACTGATGTCTGAACTTCCTCCACTGAATGGATACCCATCTAGACTCATAGGTTAAGAAATAATCCATGAGTAAGAGCATCACAATGCATGTCTATACAGGCTTGGCTTTGTGAATATAGTCCAGAAATATCAGTAAAAAGAGTAGTCTAGGAAAAGTTTGCAGTGCTTCAAGAATCTGAAACATAAGTTTCCAAGAAGAGAGTTCCAAATACAGAACCGTGCTCAGAAAGATCATACAGTATAAAGAGAATTGCAGTTGTTCAATTAAAGAGAGTCAGGAAATAGTGGCTGTAAAAATGACATTTTAAGTTCTCTCTCAATGACTTACATACTGAATTTCCTCTCTTTATACTTTAAAGGGAAAGACAGTTTCTTACTCCCTGTGCTGCACAACCTGCAGTCTAAAATCAAGATATGTGCTTTCTTCTTCCTCTTTTTGAGCATCACTATCAGCAAATAGATTTTACTCAGAACTTTACAGTTTTTTTTAGTGATGCATAAAAGCAGATGAAAATATAACTGTAATGTTGTATGGCTGATTAGTGCTGCATTTGTAGCAGAAGTAACTTAGCTTTCTTGACCTCGTAAATAGATTTGATCAACAGTTTTATATTACATGGCAAGATACTTCTTAGTGTTGGCCAAACCCACACTTTCCTTGCCATAAGGAAATTACAAACAAGGCAGTTTGAAAGCTTAAAGTGTTTAATATTTTGTGTGCCAGTAGGGATATACAAGAATCAAATTACAAACATTATGGAATTGTCAGCTTCTGGGAGGTTGCTCCATTATGTTTCCCATATGCGACTTCCCTGATGCATCATGTCTGGTACACATTCCTCTTCCTGTGGCCTGTGTTAATAGGATGACTAAGGGGAGAGAGCATTGGGCAGGATTCCCCAGTTCTGCTGATTCCTGCCTGCTGGTGCAACTGGAGCAGGATCCATGGCACTCTGACATATGCTGGGACACAGTTAGCCCATGGCTGGATGGGTGCCCAGGTAGCCAAGGGCCAGCACTGGTCCCTCATCCCTTGACAGAGGGACTCAGAGTCACTTTGCAGCAATTACAGCAGAGGATCTATATGTGGTATTGGACTGGAGGGGATTGTGTTGATACTTCTGTAGAACTGAGTGTGCACAGACCTCAGCTGGGTGCTGATGTAATTAATAAGCATTGTGGCATTAGATCCTGAAATGCTTTACCTCTTTTAATTGCTGCAAGGGAAGGTAGAGCTGAGGATTGTGAAAATCCAGAAAAATGAAGAAAGGCAACTGTAGAGGGAGGGGCTTCTGCATGCTTGTGTCTCTGTGTATTAATTGGCAGTTTGTACATACACAAAGGCACGTGAAGCATCCTGATGTCAGCCACAATCTTATGAAAGTAATGCCTTTGTTCTGAGTGAGGTGAATTTTGAGCCTAGCAATGTAACATGGGTGTAAAGTCCAATGCATTCCTCCAGAATAAAGAAGGCACAGTATGTACAAATCAGATGGTTAGTGCAATTGAAACACAAAATGTGTGTCTTCATTTTGGGTACAGGCATGGAAGAATATCACTGAAGTGGAAAGTGGGTGCTCAGAAATTAACTGGATCAATTATATAGAAAAAACCAGAGATTGCCCTTCTTATTTCATTGAAGGGGCATATAGTTTGTTATAATCCTAGAAATAAACATTTCCCTGTTCACTGTGGGGTGCTTGTGTTAAGAAACTTGTTTGCTGGAACTGATGTTTCTGTAAAGAAGTTTGTTTTGGTGCTGGCCTTAAGGAGTCACAAATATGTTTTAAAACACTGCTATTCTTCATTCTCTCTTTACTGAGCTTGAATCTTGGTCCCACTCTAGCAGGAGTCCCACTACTTCCATCAAGATGTGCTACAGGACAGCTGTAATAAGAGAATATTACAAATTATTTGGTATTTTCAATTGCTATTATATGAAGTAGGCACAAGCTGGTGGCAGCACTTAAAATGTAGTGCAGAAGTCTGCTCTTTTCGTGAACAAATGTTGAATGTCACTTCCAGCCCAGCAGAGATGAAACCACCAATGTGCCACTTGGCAACCTGCTTTCGAGATGATGATCCAAAGACTTCATTGTCTTAGACCCAAGCCCCTTTTACACTAATCATGTAATAGCCAGATGATTTATGGAGAAAATATCATTTGGCTTTTATGTTGTGAGCAACAGAAGAGTGATTGCTTCTAAAGTGTTGCTGTTTAGTGAGGTATTAATGGAGGGATAATCCATTTACATTTTTACAGCGGAAGTTTTGTAATGCTTTTGGGGTTCATTTATTCTTTGCATTTGTGAAATGGCCTCTACTGAAATGAAGCTGAAGTAATTTGCTGTGGAAGAATCAAGTAGTTTTTTAAAAAAAAAAATAAATTTGAGGCTCTGTACAATATCCTGCTGTTGAAATGATAATTTGGTTTTTAAATACATTTTAAATATTTTTTTCACAAGCATCTTATAAAGTGGACCAGAGTTGCAAATTCCACATGCTATATATTCAATAAGAACTGTTTATGCATTTCAGCTCTGTGGGTTTTGTTGATCTGCAGCAGATAGTGGGATGAATAAGTAAGGGTGCCATATCAATTTGTATTAATCTTCTCAATAGCAGTTGTTTGGTTGTTCTGTTCTATCCCACTGAAATTCCCTTTTAGGTGATCAGTGCTTTGATCTGCTCCTGCCTCAGCTCCTGTCACACAGCCTTGCCAGGAAAGGCACTGAGATTGCTATTATTCTGTGCTACAGGGGCAGCTACAGAGTGCAATTATCATTTACTAACGAGTATTATGTTACTCTGCTGTCTTGGCATTGCAGGAACTAGACAGTGATTATTTTGAACTGCAGACAGTGTCCTGCTTATATCTTTTCTGCTGCTTGGGTAACCTTTGCAGAAGAATTGGAACATGGAACGAGGGAATAAAGGTGCTCTGACAATGCACATCTGGTCAGGCAGTTTATTGGTGGTTGGAGGTGTTGTGCTTTGAAAAAAACCCCACATGCAGCCAAAAATGTGGTACAGCTGACCAAGTGCTTGGACACTTCAGCACTAGTGAAAAAAGAATCTGGAGCATTAAAAAAAGCCTCCTGTACTGAGGGACCTGACCCTGTTAGTAAAGCCTGACTGCATTCTGTTTCTTTCAGATCCTTTTGAAGATGGAAACATTTTGAATTATAATAACTTGTCTCACATGACCTGCTCTGCACTTAGCATTGCTTTATATTGTATTTAGTTTATTGACTTGTATGCTCTATTTGTGTGTGCCTGTAAATCTGTGTAAATGGCAAACAAAAGCAGGTGATTCCTGGACTTCCTTTTTAGTATTCCCCTCCAGTAGCTGTAACAATTGGACAAATGACATGATGTTTGCTGGTGTTCTGCATGGTGTAGCTGTGTGTGAACACCCAGGGAGCTCCCGTGGCCTCTCAGAAATACACCACTTGTTGTGTGATCAGTGAGTGAACAGGAGACACATGCTAAAATTACCCTTTGCACACTCAGCTGTACAACTCAGCGTTCTGGATGGCACCTGGAACAGCAAAAGCTTCTGGAAATGTAGCAGAGGCAGAAAAAAACACTGCTTGAGTGTGCTTCTTTTTCTTGTACAGAATCCACGAAGTGCTGGGGTAGCACAGCTTCCTGTAAGGAAAGAGAACCCAAAGCCAAAGGAGGCCTTTGGGTTCCCTTCCTTTGTTAATTAGATTAGAAAAACCAAACCTTGCATGACCTGTTTTTCTTAAAAGCTTTTATAGGCAGTGGTAAATCAGTGAAGTTCCTGCATCCCATATCAACCAACTGGACAAGGGAAAAAGGGAAAGGGAAAATATGTGTTTTAAAATAAGCTTAGCAGAGGGAAAATACCTGTTCCCCACATTTGATTATTATCTCAAGGTGTTTTCCTATAATCCATTAAGTCAGAAATGTATCATTCATTTTCACATTTAATACTTGTTCAGAAATGGAGCTAAAATGATTATCCTGAATGCTTAAACAAATGTTATGGATTACAAAAAGTATCCTACCCAGATGGATTATAGAAAAATTATACAGAGTTGGAGATGAAAACTTTGCTTAATTTGAAGATCAGATTTCAAGTCAAGGTCATTTTGCTGAAAAGTGACTTTTAGTTGGAGAAATAGCATATTTTAGAAAAAATTAGAGAGTGATGCACAAAACAAATGAGGTTTAGCTAAGGCTTTTCTTGCAATCTGTGGAAGATTCTTATTTTCAGAAAATCAATTATCCTGTAACTAAGACAACCTATTCTGAGCCCATACTTGATCTTTTCATCTTGAATTTCTCTGTCCAGCCCGTGTTCAAAGAGGACCTTCAAGTGCAAGCTGAATTTAAGCAAGTATATCCAGTAAAGTGAGTTAACCTGAAATGACTCCAGGGGGAATGATAAAAGCAATTGTAGCAGTCTCTATATAAAATAAACCAGAAAGAAGTAAAAGAAATAACTTTCTACAGGGAGATCAATAATGAGTAGGACTCATGTTTTCTAAAGACCTCAGGAACCGACTCGTAACTTAACTTCTTAAATGCTGTTGACACTAAAAAGACTGATTCCTTTTTCTCCCAGAGGAGCAGAAGACCTCTGACAATTAAGACCTTTAAAAAAAATGTCAGTTTTGACATCCAAACCAAAGACATGCAGGGGAACTGTTAATTAGTCTTGACATTCCTGTGATGAAATCCTTTACTTCTGGGCCTTGATGTTAGAGACATTTCAGGCTGTGTCTTCAGTCAGCTGAAAAGGATAGATTTCTCCTTCTCTGGGTCTGGTAGCTCAAACTTGCACTGAGTGCACGTGATTTATTTTTCTGTGCTCTGCTGGTGCAATATTGCTCCTTGGAAACCTGTGAGGAAGAAATGACTGGGAAGATGTGGTGTCCTGAAAATGGGAATTGTGGTCAATTCCTCATCTTTAGCAGACATTTGCTGTATGGCAACATAAATAAAATGCTTGGTGGTGTGTTTTCATGGGAGACCAAGCTTTCAGTTTGCTGGATTAGTCTGTGATGGCAAACTGATGAAGCTGCTAACCTAGAAGAAACTAATGGAGTATAACTAAAGAAACAAACAGGTCTTTTTGGTCCTTCATAGATGTGGTACAGGGAAGAATTTTTCTTATCTCACTGGTGCTGCACATCAGATCTGGAGGGGAGAAAATTGGTTTTTAGTGTATTTAGACCCTTTTTTCCTCAAAAGGTTCACAGGTAGCTGGAGCACAACATTACCTGGAACTGAGATGCTTGTTTTCTCTTTTAAACTGTGCATTTCTCCCACTGTGCCTTGTGCTTGGTGAAACTCTTGTGTGTGTGCCTCTGGCACAGCAGAAACGAGCATCAGTGGGAGGAGAACTGTGGTGTTACAGCCAGGATGTTTTTGCATATTCACTCTACAAACCCCTGGAAGTTTAGGAAACAGTTTGGCCATATTTGAAGTGTTGTCCTTTGCTTTCTTTATTGCCTGTGTTGTCAAGATGTTTTTTGAAAGATGTAACAAACCACTGAAGAAAACACGTGCTTGCTGATGATCATTGGAAATGTTTACTGGCCTTAAAACTACATGAGCTTGTTGGGAATTGTGGTGCCTTCTGATGAGTGTATTTTATTAACAGGATGCTTCATATTTTAATGGGCTGTTTCTCTCAGGCGTTTGAGGTGTTGTTATGCTAGTTATTCAATTTTATGAAGCTAAACAATAAACATTAAAAGTAAAACCTCAGGAAAATTGCCAGAGTGTAAAATACATCTGTCCCTCGGTAGTTTTAATTTACTTTCATTTTCAAAATGTTTTTCTTTTAGTTTAGTAACGTGTATTTTAGTACTTTAAGCAGGGGAAGACAGGCTTTAACCTGAGCCTCTAGGTCTGAAGCCACAGAAATGAGTGGTATATTTTCTCCAAAGGATGTCAAGCTTTGCTTTCAATTATTTCAAAACATTTCTAAAATTTCCAATATGAGGCCTGTTGATGCACTTGAAATCTTTATGACTAAACCACAGTGAAGTTGAACTTGGAAGTCAAACAGTAAGAATCCCAGAATGGTCAAATTACAGCAATTAAATAATTGGTGTGCGATGTATTTCTGCATTTGCCTACTTGTATAGACAGTACTGGCACCTTTTTGTGTTTATGAAAAGCAAAGTTATTTAGCTTTCACATGCATGAATCAGTGTTTTGTTTGGGCAGAACTGTGAAAGTAAATACACAGCCCAGGGGGCAGGTAATACCCATTAATTCCCTTTATTTTCACCTGGTCTGAGGACGTGTAATTATTTTTCATGTGTTACCATCAGGAAACCCTAAACTGCATGATTAATGTGAGTCCGTCAAAGGTGTAGAAAGACACAGTTATTTCTCAGGAATGAACAAGACCTCCCTTCTCCAAGGTGGAGTGTAAATCACGTGGGTAAGGAGGGAAGACAGGCTCCAGGTTATGATAAGCCCAAAATTTCTAGGCAGGAAACTCTCCTGCTCTGCACAGCCATTTCTTACTACCTCAAGCTATTAGCCCTGGGCACAAAAGGCTTGTTTTCATGGCTCAGATGGCCCTTCCCCTTCAACCTCTTCTACAAGAGGCTTTCAGAAAGGGTTTAGGAGCAGTAGGATTTAGTCTCAGCTCTTGAATATGTGCATTCCTCCCAGTTACTAGTTTGCTGAAGCATGTTTGTCAATCTGGTGCTTTTAAAGCACACAGCAGAATAGGTGTGCTTATCATCACATTATAGTTATACTTCTGTGTATACTTTTTATTTCAAAATGGTGTTTTAAACTTATAGGAAGAGCCTTGAAAAAAGGGTGATAAGAGGGATGGTAGCCTTCCCTGTGGCCAGCAGTGTTTCTGGTCCCTAGCCAAGCTGTTTAGGGGTAGGAGCAATGCAGAGACGGCTCAGGTCTGCAAGGGCTTGTTAACTCCCAGCATTGCTCGGGGACAGATGAGCTGGCCCTGGAAGCAGGGAAGTTGCATTCAGCAGTGTTGTTTCTGAGCAAATAATTCCATCTGATGTGGGGCCAGCTCTGATGTGTCTCCATCTGTGGCACAGTTACTTGTGGTCCCACTTCTTGTTGGGATCCCTTGGCTTCCACTGTGCCATCTGCCTCCTCAGCTCTTGGACAGAGCAAATCACTAATGACTGTGTCTGTTCCTGTGGCCCACTTTGGGCATTTCTGCAGCCCAGATTGACTGATCTCATGGGTGATGGTCTTGTTTAATGGACTAAAGGTCTGTGCCTTTTGGGTCTGACTTACTTGGCATGTTTAGTGCAGCTGGTTTTTATTTTTTTGTGGGAGAAAAGCATCCCTCTGGCTCTGGGGCCTCAGTCTGAAACTTGTTTAGTAGGATAAGGAGGAGGAGGAGGGTCCTGGCGGTGTGGAAGGAGGAAAGCACCATGAGAAACTGGAAAGTGGTAGGGACAGTCTTCCTGCTCTGCAGCTGAGAGGACCATCAGGAAAAACTACAAGCCAGCACTTCAGAACAGTTTGGAGCAGTAACGGGAGAAGCTGCATTAGAGTTAAATCCCTCAACACACTTGCTGCAGAGTTGTTCACTGTTAGATGAAAAAAGATGAAATACAATGATTTCTGAGTAAAACAATCTTAGCTGTGAACCAAAGCCTTTTGAGGAATGAAAGCAAATTTAAACAAACAAACAAAACAAAACAAAACCAAAACAAATACCATCATGCCTGCAGTAGGAAAGCTAATGGAACCTGTGAACACTTCCCAATTCTTTGGGCTTGTTCTTGGGTTGCTGTTTGTTCTCCTTCTCTTGTTTTCCTTGCTCCCCTGCATCAGGCAGTGCTTGAGATCATCACCTTGTTGTCATATTTGCTTGGGGAAACAAATCTGTCACAGCAGTTTCCTGTCAATACCCTGTCTTGAGTTAGCAGCATGTGTCTAGCTCCCGCACTGTGGGATGATGTGACTTTTGCTGGTAAAAACCCACTCTTTTCATTAGCTATTGAAAAATGAACCACACGCTGGCATTACCCAGATTTGGAAACCAAGTGTACTGTCGGAGACAGAATTTGTAGCAACTCTTTGAAGTCACAGTTTCTGTCTATGTATAGAATTTATAAATTCAGTTTTCTGTGGAGGATAAAATTATTCACATTCAGAATGAATTCTCTGATGTTCTGTGGTGTTTCAACCCCGTTTTTTATTTTTGAGCACCTATATATAAAAACATCTATATGGTATTAATATTCCCAATGTAACATTGTACCTATACATAGGAGGATCCCCACAGGGAGCTCTCAGTATCTTTACTTTTCTCTCTATAAGATGAGTTTCTTCATTCTCATTAGGGTTTTACATTTCTGCTATTGATGGTGTCAGAGAGGGCAGTGGTATGAGGAGACTGATTGTATAAGAACTGTTTAGTGGTTACTGGTACCAGGTTGCAAAAGTATATTCCTGTAACAGGAATTTAAAATAGAATTGATTCAATCTACAAGGTGGGATGGTAACTGTGTTTGTAAGGTAATGTATCCTAAGAACAGATGCTTAAACAGGTGGAAATAACAAGCACTAAGCAAAGGAACGTGTTTGTCTAATCAGTTAATGAAAATCACTGCATGGCTATAGCATGAAAATGGTGAATGTTTCTTTGGGAATAGCTTCCCTGAGAGTTGTATCAGAGATTAACAATTATAGCTCTGTTTTCACCAATATATGGAAAGCAGAGGTTGAGTAAATCCCAGAGCAAACAGTGCATGTGAGAGGACAGAGGCCAAAGAGGATAATGTGCATTAATCTACATGTGTGGGTCCACATAAATATTTCTGGTTGTTTTTATGACACCAGCTTGGGCAGGAGTGTCAATCTGCTGGAGGGTAGGAAGGCTCTGCAGAGGGATCTGGACAGGCTGGATTGATGGGCCAAGGCCAGTGATATGAGGTTCAACAAGGCCAAGTGCTGGCTCCTGCCCTTGGGTCACAACAGCCCCAGGCAGCGCTACAGGCTGGGGGAACAGGGGCTGGAAAAGTGTCCAGTGGAAAAGGACCTGGGAATGTTGGTCAACAGTTGGCTGAACATGAGCCAGTGTGTGCCCAGGTGGGCAAGAAGGCCATTGCCATCCTGGCCTGGATCTGCAGTAGTGTGGCCAGCAGGACCAGGGCAGTGATTGTCCCCTGTACTTGGCACTGGTGAGGGCACACCTCCAATCCTGTGTTCAATTTTGGGCTTCTCACTACAAGACAGAGATTGAGGTGCTGGAGTGAGTCCAGAGAAGGGAAACAGAGCTGGGGAAGGATCTGGAGCACAAATCTTATGAAAAGCAACTGTGGAAGCTGGGGGGTTTTAGCCTGGAGAAAAGAAGGCTCATGGGGGGACCTTCTTGTTTTCTACAATTACCTGAAAGGAGGTTGTAGTGAGGTGGGGGTCAGGCTCTTCTCCCAGGCAACAAGTGACAAGATGAGAGGAAATGGCCTCAAGTTGTTCCAGGGTAGATTTAGGGTGGATGTTAGGGAAAAATTTGTTCACAGAAAGGTTTGTAAAGCATTGGAATAGACTGCTCAGGAAAGTGGTGGAGTCACCATGCCCAAAGTGTTCAAAAGACACGTAGATGTGGCACTTAGGGACATGATTTAATGGACTTGGCAGAGTTAGGTTAATGGTTGGACTCAATTACCTTGGAGATCTTTATCAACCTAAACAATTCTAGTCTCTTTTATGATTCTTCTTGGAATTAATGAGGTTCCTTTTTGCTAGTAATCACTGTCTACATTGAACCATTCAGCTCAGTTTTGTGTCATGTGAAAAACTCCTCCTGATATAAAATGGCCACCTGCGATTTAGCTGGAAATTTAGGCTTTGTAATGGGAAAGATCAATAATAATGTTTCAATTTGTATCACTTCTCTTAGAAGAGGTGTCTTTTTAGGCCAACAAATGTGCAGAACTGAGAGTAAGTAAACTGTGCACATCAGTAGGTCTGAATCAATAGCCTCAAAGATTTGGTGGGCCACATCAAAACAGGCAGGTAGCAGTAGCTGTGAAGGAGGATGTGTGGCACACTAAAGATCAGCAATGGGCCAGCACAGCGGGAATGTGAAGGGTTTTCATCCCCTGTCCAGTAAGACAATCCAAGAGGCAGGCAACTTGCCATGCTAAGCATGACCAGGGCCAATTTCCACCTTCCTCAGGAGCTACCTCCAGAACTCAGTTCTGAAGCAATTCTGCTGGCCTGAAAGACCATGAGTAACCAAGCTGGTTTGGCACCCTTGCTGAAGATACACTGTGCCAGTACATGGATGAGCCAAAAAACGTTGTAGTCCCACTGTCTATCTCTTGGCTGACATATTTTTCCATGACCAATGCTTAAAAAAGTGAATTTGGGGTATTTGGCATGACCCCTTCCCTCACTCCACAGTAGAGTAAGGGAGTCTGAGCAGGTGCTTGGAACACCAGCTAGCAGTCCTTAACCTAAAGCAGCACATCCATTGCTGTTCCCCATGGTGGACAGGCCTACCAAACTGTACCTGCAGTTCTCCCCAGCAGTGACTGACTGCACCACTGCTTTTCCAAGGAGTCTCATTCCAGGATACTCCCTTTTGCTTCAGCAAATGCACAGTTGGACAAGCGATACCCAGAGAAGGTGCAGCCCAGGAACATCTCAGCCAACGTCCTAGGTGACACGAGACCATCTTTAGCATTTAGCACTTCCTTTCTTGGTGTTCTTATCACTTACAAATGCATTTGTGAGAATTATGTTCCCAGTGCCCACACTGAGGAGTGACTGACTACACTTAACACAAAAATGCCCCAAGAGCAAGGCCCCATTTAGGACAGCAGTTGCTGAAGAAAGAAATAATGCTTGAAGAAGTTTTCTAAAGACCAGGCATCTGAGAAGCATACAAATACTAAAATTACTTAAGCCACTCTAAGGCAGAGTGAAGCTGAGGAGGAGAAAGCAAAGTAAAGAGCCAGGAGCCAGCAAGTTCAGGGAAAGATGGTCCAGGCAGAGCTGTAGGAAATGTTCTGAATTCCCTGAGGGCCCTGCTTTAGCATCTTCTGCAGCAGCTTCTCTTGGATCCAGTCCTTGGCTCCTATCTCCTTTCCCTGCAGAGAATCTGGATATATCATATCATTCTGAGTTTTCTGCAGAATTTACTGCCTTAGAATTCTATCCTTTCTCTTACCAGCGCAGTATGCACTCAACCACTTTTGCAGCTTTTTTCCCTGGCCCAGCTTGGTACTGAGCTCTCTGAAAACAGCACTTTCCTCACCACTGGGTTGGCCCAGACTTAGAACCACAGAACCATAGAACATGCTGAGTTGGAAGGGACCCATCAGGATCATCAAGTCCAACTTCTGTCCCCACATGGGACACCCCAAGAGCCACACATTGTGCCTGAGAGCGTTGTCCAAATCCTGTTTGAAGTCTGTCTTGCTTGGTGCTGTGATCATTGCCCTGTGGAGTGTGTTCCAGTGCTCAACCATCCTCTGAGTGAAAAATCTTTCCCTGATATGCAACCTAAACCTCCCCTGACAGCCTCATGCTGTTTTCTTGTGTCCTGTCACTGCTGTGGGAAGATGAACTGGAGTGTGCTTGTTGTGCCCTGTCAGCAGTACCACCCTCTAGTTGTGGGATTGTTGGGAAAGTTACATGAAAAGATAACACAAAAGTTGAAGAGGCACCAGGAGGAGCCTGGCATTTAGCAAAATGTCTCTCTTTGAAGACTGACAAATTAATAAACGATGGAATCAAAACTGGAATCCTGCAGTGTAGCTTTAGAGTTGGTGGCAGGAGCAGAGCAGCACTTTATCACTTTGCCTGAAGCGAGCAAGAAAAAACCTGTTGTGAGTTAAAAGGAGAAATGTTCAGGCCATAATTGCCTGCTGCATATTTCTTACTTCCAGTAAACTGTAAACAGCCTTCAGACATAAGTGGCCTGGTGTTCAAGACTGCCAAGTACCAGAAGTTATGTGGGTCAAGTTGACTAGAACATAATCTGAAAACAAAGCAGCAAGACAGTTCCATATCTTTCCTTAGCAGAATGAATGTACCAAAAGAAGAAAGCAGTCCTCCCTCTTTCTAAGTCCACTCAGAAATTTTTAGAGCTTCTTTAAAACAGAAAATCAAATAATTTTATTACATGCAAAATGAGAGCATTTGATTTTGAAGCCTTTAAGGCATAACCAGAAGGGCCCAGGATGCCATTTGAGGCACTGAGATAGCTCTGAGTTTTAATGTTAACCTGTCCATCTCAGTCTGACATTACTGACCTGTCCCATCTTGTGAGGATTAATTACTTAGTTTGCACTGCCACTTTGAAGGTATGAAGCACATGTCATGTCAGGTAAGGTCTGCATGAAATGATTCAAGAAAGCACTAAGCACTGGTTTGAGTTTGTTTTCTTTTGAAGTCATCTGGCAGCACCTTTCCAATCTACCAATGTGCAACAGAAGTTTATTTCAGGCTGGAGGAAAGAGCAGGCTGTTTTGTGATGTTTTCAGTTTGCTCAAGCCATTTTTGCTGGTTATAGCTTTAAGTCATAAATTGATTTAGACTATAATAACAATTGGTGAAGGTTGTGAATAGACATTTGAAATGCTCTTTGAGTGAGTGTGTCCTTATGCCATAAGCTCCTCAAGGAAAGATTATCTTAACAGGCAGGCTTCAAACCTTTATCCTTTTCTGTGTTTCATCATGTAGAAAAACCAAACCACTTCTCCCAACATTTTGATGGGCAGTCATGCCTCTCAGCTGATCATCTGGGAACTGGTGTTGGCTTCCAGCAACAGAGAAGAATCAAAGCAAATAGATAAACAAGGCCCCTGGATGGTATGGGGGACTATCTGTCCAAGAGATTAAAATGAACCAAACGGTACTGTGCCCTGGAAAAAAAGAAAAAAAGAGAAAGGTAAAAGAATAACTTGACTGGCCCGACACATAAAAAACAGTTCCTGGTCCTCTGAATTGGTCCAATCTCTTTATGAAATTAAAAAACAATAGTGCAGTGGACAGGCAAAGTGCCTCCCTAATCCTCACTGACACTAACTCATGCAGCTGAATACCAGCCCTACACTGAGAGGCTGCCTTTGCTTCTCCACTGAGACAACTGACCCGAGGTCAGTGGATAAGTTCTTCCCAGCAGTCTGTCGTGTGAGCATGGTCTGGTCTCCCAGGTCTGAGTGGAGCAGTTTCTCTCTTTCCAGATCAGAGCGCTTCCAGCAAATGAGATATTTTGAGGTAAGCTCTTTCCCATGAGGGTAGTTGATCCAATCTGTTCTTTTTTCCGTCGCTTGGCTAGTCCCAGCCGTTTATACTCGTTCACATTGGGCTCTGATGAAGTAAATTCTTTGTTGCAGTGACCTTTGCATGTAATAAAATGGCCTGGTCTGTCTGTATTCCCCTCTATCCATGATGCAGCTTTTCAGTTCTGACTTCATGTTGAAGATACTAGAAGGGACTTTCATGATGCATATTGTATAGGATGATTTCAGACTACCCCTAAGCTGCTACTTTAGATTTTAACATGTTCAAAAGGTGACAGGGGTGGTTGTGTGCTCGAGACTAATGTTTAGCTGTCTGGGTGTATGTATGAAGTGTATCAACAATTGTGACATTCTACTGGCATATCTCAAGGAACATTTTTCTCTGTTTAGGATCTTTCCAGGGAGAGTCCATGACCAAAGAGATGGTTCCTGTCAAATAGATACTGTTTTGTACCAGTGCCAGTAGCCAATTCTAAAGAGAGGGGAGATCAGGTGGAAGTAAGCTTAGGTTTTACAGTGCTCTTTTATCCCTGTTCCATATGCAAAAACACCGTTCCTCTATCCAAAAGTTCTTTCAGCTCTCCGGTAAATTACCTGGTCTGCCTAAAGCAGGGGTATTTCAAATGAAAGAAAAGTTTGGATCTACTTTCATTTTTCTCTTGGAGCATATGTAAAGCCCAAGTCATATGTGACTACCATTGAAATGTCACAAAACCATGAGCTGGGTGACCTGGGACATGAGTAGAGGAAAATCCAGGCCAAACAAATGTTTCAGTGTTCTTGTGGTCTTAGAAGTCACCTTTGATGCATTAGCTGCACCACACCTTTCCCCTGTCTGCAATACAACAGCTGGAAGAGGTGTTGCTATAACAGAATGCACGAAATTTTAGGAGGAGCAAAAAGGGCCGAAAACCAAAAGTCCATTAAGGACTATAATTTCCTGTTTGTTTTTCTGAATGATGATATTGTGGATAGTTAAGTGCTTACTTGACTACCCACTTTTCACACAGCCAGCAAGCAAGCTCGTTTTGTGAGCTGCCCCTGGGTTGTATTTGTCTGTCGTGCTTGTTCACAAACCCTGTTCTTTGCAGGTTTATTACTTCTGCTTCCTGAGTGACACTTCTGTCACATTTTTGGACTGGTATAATAATGGTTGACATTTTTATATCCTGAAGGCTTGTAGAGAACTTTAGTACCTGTAGGAAAAGGTGCAAATCTGGAAATGTATATTTAGGTGGGAGTAAATCATTCTATATCACTACTGATTGAGGTGTTCTGAATGCCTGTTAGGAAGACCCCCTTTTTCCCTTTGGATGGAGCTATAACAGCTGTTACAGCATAATAGAAAATGCCACTGCAGAGAGGACTCCTCTCTTCTCCTTCCCACTGAACTGATGTGACATGATACTCAGTCAAAATAAATGCCAATGGCAAAATAAGTCTTTCAGGAAAAACTGAAATACCTTCACGAATGCAGAAAGTGGTGGGTCTAAATTTTATACCTCAGTAGCAATGAGGCAGTCCTGCCCAATAATCCTGCAGAAGGACTGACAGGGTCTCTGTGACCCCAAACTGCAGTGCTAATTGCTGCTCTTTCCCCTCAACTCTCTGTGCTACTTTGGGTGACGTCACTTCTGCCAAGCTCCAGTTAACTCATCTGTAAAATAAGGCTAATCAGATTTACCTACCTTATGGAGATTAATTTATTAAGTTTATATTGCAAAGTGGTGTGAAGGCATAAAATGTTATGGAAATGTTGAGTGGTAGCCATGTTAGATTAATTTTGTTTATTGAGTCCCATCACACATAATGTCAATGCGCTTCTGCAAATTATGGCAGCACAAGCTAATTAAGATGTAGGCTTTCCTAATGCTGTTTTTATTTTGCAATACTCTTGCTAGTTTTCCAAATCAATATGAGTTGGGTAAATAAATAAATAGCCTAGCTTTTGTTTAGCAGGACAGGCCAGTTTAAAGTCTCCTCTGGAATCTGCCTGGGAATTTCACTTTTTTTCTGCTTCCTGCATTCTGATCATCTCACAATTTGAATTCTTCTGTCCCCTCCCCTGTCTTGTTCCTCCTGTGCTGTTTTAAAAGTGATTCTCCTTCATGTAAATCTCTTTGACCCTTGCTTTTGACTTGCTGGATCTAATGCTACCACTTTCATTGATTTTGATTTGAGTTTCACTGCATCTTACCATCCTGACTGGTATAAACTTTACGTGGGTAGACCCTATGGGGGGGAAAAAAGAAGCCCTTCTAGTTCATCTACCAGGGGATCCAGTGCTTGAGTGTACGGGACTGAAAGTTCTGCTCTGCCTTTTCCTGTTGTGAACAAATGTATTTTCTCAAAACCACAGCTAGGGAAGGAGGCAATACTTGGCAAAGAAGCTTCCATTAAGAGCACTTGCTGGAAATGTCTGCACATTGTTCCTGAAAAATGTACTTCAGGACAGTGCACTCTTCAAATTTCATTCTTTAAAACAGACAGAGAACTTTGTCAGGGGACTTGTGTGTCTTGTTCTGGAAGCTGTTGTAAGATAGCGAGATCCATCACAGCCTGAGCCACTCGAAAGGCAAAGCAAACACCCAGATGATCCTTGAGTCCCAGAGGCAGGTTGTTCAAGAGAGAATGGCATTAACAGTGACACAGAGGGCATGAAGTCTACTACACAGGGTCCTCTTGTCTCGTTCTTCAGTGTGATGGCAGAGTGTAATTAGGTGTTCCTCTAATCAGACCATTTTCAAGCAGAACCATCTTGAGGTGAACAAAAAGTAGAGGTTGGAAAAGTAAGAACAGTGCCTGTATGTAAGTGGTGCATTCTCTCTGAAAACATGAGCTGGGGAGAGCTGACATGTATCGTGTAGGTGTTTTCATTATATTTCTGCAGAAAAGCTGTCTTTGAAGGTGTGGGCTAGACTTTTGTGTACATCTGTGCTTGCCTACGTACCAAGCAGCGTGCCAGGGACCAGACAGTACACCATGCACTTGGCATCCTCAACTCTTTCAGCCCCCAAATGTCTGGTATCTTCCAAGGCTGACATGCAGCAGTAACCCCAAGTGGATTGGCCTGGCCAAGCAAGCACCGATTCCAGAATCAGAGAAGTTGATCTGGCTCCTGAGCTGCTTAACTGGTTTATTATGGGTCAGCTTTTGATATTAGTAAGCTCAGTTTAAACCTAGAAGAACTTGGCTGAAATAATCAGTGATCAGTTCAGGGGGTGTTGCTCCAAGTCTGGCACTTTTCCCTGAAAGCAGAGTGGATTCTTTCTGTAGTGCTGTCTCAGGCTTCCTGCAATAGAAACTTCCCAGCGACCCAAAAACATGCTCTCCCAATCCAGGGAGGTCCTGCAACATTGGCACTTAGTATATTTTCCATATAAAGAAGCTATTTCAAATTCATTTTAATAGGCTTCAGTGGTTTTCTCTTGGGACTTGCGTAGTTAAATTCTTAATAACTCATTTGTTGAGCTATTCATTCTCAGGGATTTGAGTGTTCTCCTTGTGCTCCCGGGGGAAAACGCCAGGCTCAGACTCTGTGTATCAACCCCACGTGGAGCAAGACTTGATATTGTATCATCCACCATCACATATTCATTCTGTGCAGCTTTTCCTGAGCATTGGCTTGCATGTGAATCAGTCTTAGGATGTTGGCTCAGTTGAAGGGTGATCCCTCCCTCCATCAAGAACTCCACAGACAGAGATTTTGTTTGTCTTGTCCAGGCTGTGGAGATAGACAGGGTTGTGATAACTTTCACAGATGGTGTTCAGGAGCAGGTCTTCACTGGGAGATAAACTGTACAAATATCAAAATGGGCAGAGGTCACACGGAGAAAAAGGGGTAGAGAGGAGGAAGGATGGGGAAATTCGAGCTTTAGGTACTAAAATACACAAGGGCAACAGACTGGACTTTATGCAGTCACAGAATCACAAAATCACAGCATGGCTAAGGCTGGAAGGGAACCCAGTTTTGTGTCAGCAGCGAGCTTGCTGAGGAGGCTCTCCATTCCTTCATGCAGATCACTGATCCAAGTTAAACAATACTGGGCCCAATGTCCTTGGGGGGACACCAGTAGGCACAGGTCTCCAGCTAGCTCTGTGTCACTGATCACAACCCTCTGAGACCTTCTATTCAGCCAGTTCTCAATCCACCTCACTCATGCAGCCCGCACTCCATGAGTTTGCCTGTGAGGATACCATGGGAGACAGTGTCAAAAGCCTTGCTGAAGTTCAGGTAGACAACATCCTCTGCTCTCCCCTTATCTGTCCAGCCAGCTGTCCCATCATAGAAAGCAATCACATTGGTTAAGCATGATTTCCCTTTTGTGAATTGATGCTGACTATTCCTGATCACCTTCTTGTCTTTCCTATGCTTAGAGATGGCCCCCAGAACGAGCTGTTCCATCAGCTTTCCTATCAGTGATAGAGAAATATGAAGCTGGATAATTGCAGACCCATGGAGTATTAAGGGACTGGCTACCAAGGGCTCAACATAATTAATGATCTTTGTTTCTTTAGCATTTGCAACATATGGTATGAGAAGCCTTGAAAGTGCCAGATTTCCCAGCCTGGAATCTGCAGTTAGTGTTTTCAATGCACACAGCTTTGGCCTTGCTCTTTTTTCTTCTCTCACATGTTAATTAAAATGCTCCTGTCAATGAGCAAATGAGAAAAAAGTTGAGCCAAAGGGGTGCACTTGAAGTAACTTAGGGTAAGATTTTGCTTGACAAGCCAGAGTGTTACCACCTGTACATGTGTCTGCAAGGCAACCTCCTGATGCAGAAACCAGCTTGCAGCTGTAGGCAGCCAGTTCAGGTAGAAACTGAGGTGTAAAGAAGTTTACAGTAGAAGCAGGAACCTAATTACTAGGAGGTCATGGACCTAGACACAAGGACCAGGCCAGACTAGCTTGGTGCATCCCTGAGAAAAAGAACAGACAGCAGATGTTAAAATTATTAAACAAAACTAACCACACACAAGGTAGGGGTGGTTTGGTTTTCTACAACATACAGAGGTGCTGCTTTATCTTACCATGGGAACTGCTGTGTCAGAATATTGGTCTGTCTGGTTTAAAAATCGTCTTCTAAAATGTCCTTCTCAGTTGCTGGCTGAATTGTGATCCTTCAGGTCATATGGAGGAAAAGCCACTGTGTCTGGCTGTGTTTCTCTCCTGGATGCCTGTAGCTTTTCACTGAATGCTTTCGTGTGCTTGTAGGATGAACCAACTCCAACCAATAACTCTTTACACAGACCTGTAAAATTAAAATGAAGAGTGTCACTATAATAGCTAGTACAAATTAAATTCACAGATTGAACTGGCAACAATGAAGAGGGAAAATCATTGGCTATGAGGGAAACTCAAGAAATGTAGAGTAATGCATTTTTGAGGCAGAATGGTAAGTGTCATCAGTTAGTGGAAAGCAGTATGATTTCTTAATATTCTTGTAGTATTGCAAATGTGTCTGCAAGGCAAAACATTAATATTGCCAGTATTTATTATACTAAATAAAATATGATGGTTTTGGATGACGGTGAGTCAGGTAAAGCTTGTTCCCACTCACGTGGGTCCACATCTCCTGGGTCCTGTGCAAACAGAAGGAAACCCAAAAAAGCTTAGAGCAACTGTCAGCTGAAACTTAGGCAGTAGCATTTTATTTATCTATTTATTTATGATCCCTAAATATTACTTGTTGATTTAAATGTAATTTATTTATAAGCCAAAGCTTTATTTATGTATTTGTTTTTATGATTCCCATATGATTATACACACTGCATTTTCTCATGAAGTTATTTAAATTTATGAAAAAGTTGCAAAAACTTTTCACTGCAGAGTTCATCAAGCTGTTGCATTAATAATAGCACCTAAGCAAAGGGATTTTTCTATTTGATGTACTGGTTTTAAGCAACTTTGGTGTGGGTAGCTGAATTGTGTATTTTGCTTGTTTGGAAGCAAGTGATGTTATGAAGGAATAATTATGTTTGAGATACTGAGTAGGAGATTCCAAAGTGACTTTCCTATCAGCTCAGGTCAGTGATGATATTCCTGCTTCTGAAGTCAGCTGGATGCAGGAACTTGTATGTTCTTGTGCATCTTGACCTCAGGCTCCTTGAAAGCAGAACTGTTTGTAAGCTCTCAAAAATCATGGCCCTTTATAGATATTTTTCCCAACAAATCTGTCATGTTCCATGCTCTATATAACGAAACTTGGGTGCCTTTCAGAGCAGGTAATGCTAGAAGGATCAGAGGGTTTGCACCTGTTTGTGTCCACTGGTGTCTCCCTTGCACTGTTTTGAAGTGTGGCTCCTTAAGCTAAAATGTGTGGCTGTGGAAGAAAGAGTGATTTGTTCAAAACTATTGTTGCTGTTGGCAAAAGAATTTGAGGCTATTTCATAAAGGAAATACAGGGTGTGAGTGAACCTTCCATTGTGCTAAGCAGCAGGAGGTAGGTCAGTGTGTGTGCAGCAGGCTGTAAGAGCCACTGACTTGTGCTTGAGTTATGAGGAAAGCCCCAGCACAAATGTTATTTTTATGGAAGACATCTTTTCTGAGAGAAGCCAAAGTTTAGTGCTTAGACAAGGACTCAACATTGGATGTGAAAAATCACAGTTCCACCTGTTTTTATTTCAATAACATTAGAGAGCAATGGAGGGGAAAGAAATTTACTTCTGTGTTGTGAGAGTAGCTTTGACTGATGACTAAGTGCCAGCCTGGGGAATTACACTAGCTGTAATGTGTGTGGTATGCTCTAGTTTTTCTGGATTTTGAAGGAACTGCAGAGTTTGACCTGCAGGTGCCAGCTTGGTCTATTTTTAAATTTTACCTGAAAAGGACACCGTCTTCAAAAGCACCATCTGTCTGGCTCTTACAGAACAAGATGAACAATGTTGGCTACTACAAATAGCAAGAGAAGTTTCCTGGATAAAATTTCCACTGGGCCAATGGAAACCACAGCCTCGGCATTAATGAGCATCAGCCCCCTCCATGTGACTCCCTCTTGCTTCTGAGGGTGTCTCAGACTCTGAGGATGCCAGGCAAGAGTATGGGTTGTTCCTCCAAGGTTGCAGCTAGCCATGCTGCAGGAACATCACTGTTGGTTTCCAGTCTCACCTCTGGTATCAGCCTGTTACGAGGGTTTGGAGGTCTCTTGGATGCCTTAATTCTCAAACCTGCTTTAGACTTGTGTCTTCATTTCCCCCATTAGTCTCCGGGGAGAGATCTGTGAGAGCCACCAGGATCCCGAGTCTGAACAGTTTCCTGATCTATGGCATGGAATGTGGGCCCAAGAGAAGGCAGCAGCAGTTCAGCATTGACTTCCACAAGATTGATGCTTCACCTGTAATGTCTGCTGACAGCAGAGAGTGTGACAGAGGCTTTGAAGAGGGAGCATCTGACTATGTACATGCAGTGTTAGAAAGGCTGGTGAAAATACAAAGCGCCGCTGAAATTTTGTAAGCCATCAAAGCAGGGGGACGCTGAGGATGGCTGGGATATTTCAGAATACCTGACTGATTTGCTTGTGGGAGATTTGCTTCAACCAGCTTCTGAGTCCCTCGGGTACCCCAGCCAGGTTTAAATGAGTCACCCTGGTCTGGAAATAGCCTAGCCACTGAAGACTCTGGTGAATTGTCCTGCACCAGGCACTGTCCTCTTACAGCTGGATTGCTTCTGCTCCAAACCCAGCTCTGATAATGTGAGCTCAGACACTTCTGCACTGCTCTGCTGTGGAGTGTGGATGTGCCATCTATCAGAAAGATACCTGCAAACAGGAGCTCTGGGAGGGGTAATAAAGCTTAAATGTGTTTGAGGAGGAAGGAGGTTGGAGCAATACAAAACTGTAAATTGCAGCAAGATGCCAGGATTTTTGAAGGAACCTCAGACTGAATAAAGTGACTGTGCTGATAACAGAAATATATAATCCCTTGTGAAATTCAGCTCCTGTGCAGCCTACAAGCCCTTAAGCCTTATTTTAGAATGAGCTAAACTCATTGCGGGGAAGAAGAGCAATGACAGCAATAAAATCTATTGGGGAACACGGCTTAAGAGGGAGAAATGCCTAGCAGAAAAGGAATATTTTGTAGTTCTTGCAGATGTTGATGAATTTTAAATATACTTTAGGAGCAAATTGTTGTTGATGGCCTAGGAGGTAAGGATTGCTGTAATTTATGACTTTGACATGAGGAAGGATGCTACATAACACTGCAAGTGCTTGTCTGTGTAGGTAGTTCTGCTGGTGTAGGAGTAGTCTTTTCAACTCACTGACAGTCCTTAAGGAGAACTATTTCTCTGCTGAAGATGAAGTCACATGTCCTGCACTTTGATTTAATTTGCTGTCTGTTCGGTTGTTTCTCCTCGTTAAAGGAAATGAAGTGGAACACATTTGCATGTGGCTGTAAATATTATGATGCTATTTTATACATTGTGGTCCTGTTCCCCTTATTTGAAGGTGTGTTCATAGCTGGTCCTTGCATCTTGACAAACATCAGGAAAAAATAACCAGGCAGCAGGAGTTGTCAGAGATGTGAAAATGCACAAGGCATGAGGATGAATGAAATGTTTTAGAACTGCTCAGGCTGGGGAGGTAACAGGTGACATGACAGCCAAATGTAAAAATAATGAATAGTGAAGAGGAGGCTGGCTGAATTCTTGTGCTCAGTGATTTGCGGGTACAAGAAGAACATCCAATGCAATTAGAAGGCACCACATTCAAAACAGTTACAAGGAAATCTTTTATGACAGAAGTGCATAAATAATCACTGACACAAGAATCTCTCCAGCAAAAGAGCTCCACTGGGTTTGTAAGAAGATTAGACTAATGTATGAATGAAATCTTTCTGCTTTGGTTCATAAGCACAGTTATTAATGGATGAGAAAAATCTTCCTCCATTGGCTTGCTATCAGGGAAATATTCCTTAATGAGTTTGGGACACCTTTCTCAATGAACCAGTGCTTGATCCCTGAAAGGACAAGAGGGACTCAATCCATCCCACAACTTTAATCCTTCTGTTACTTCAAGTTGTTTAAGTCTGAGTTCCCATATTTCACCTCTTGCTATTTCAGGGTTATATTCTGTGGCTTAGCAAAACACTAATTTTTAAACTCCCTTGCAGATGTCTACCTCCAAATCAAAAAAATACACAATTATTGTTTGAAATTCAGCTCAAAGAGCTAAATTTATCTCTGGGTAACTTTGCAGTAAAATCATTACCAGAATCACTAGCTAGGTTGAGGTTTTTTTAGAAAGAACTTAATTTTTATAATAAATTAAAAGCTGTTGGTTGAACAGCAGTTGCAGAAGTAGCAAGTTAAAGTGCTGGCATTTTGTTGCATAGTTGAGGTGATATGGAACCAAAGATTGATGTGATGTGAAAACAGTGGACAGTGCTAGGAGAGAACCTGAAGGAAACACGGTTGCAGCTTCCTCATTATTCTGATTTAGAGTCAGAGCCTAAAGGCACCCCACTGCAGCAGGAAAGAATGGAATCCTTCATAAAGGGCAAGGGGAGTCTTCAAATACAGAAGCATCTGCTGCATGGGAATGAATAGAATTTTGGGGGGTTTCAGCCTTAAAATGCCTTTTCACAGGAAGGTAGACTCAGTCAAAAACTTTGATTTTTGACAGTACAAGGAAGACATTGACAAAGCAAGTCCCACAAAAGGCCACTGAGATGGTTAGGGTCTTGGGCAAATGATACATCAACAGTTGGGGTTGTTCAGGCAGAGGAAGAGAGCTGGTGTAAAACAGAGCAACCTCAGGGGTGTTTTCAAGGGGGAGTTCCCAGCACCACTGCTGCAGCTGTCTGCTCTGCAGTGTCACCTCCTCTCCTTTGGCACTGCTGGGGGGTTAGTGAGGCTTGCAGGGACAGCTGCACGAGAAATGCTCTTTGCTTCTGCCATCCCTGGCCATCAGTTCAGCAGAGATTGCCCATGCCTTTTAACCCCTGGCACGTTCTGTCCCAGAGTCCTGAAAAGGATCTTGACTGCAGGGTGCTTCCCAGTGAAAGGATTCTCCCACAGTTAAGCCCATTTTTGAAAGCATGTGTCCCAGTGGTATCTGTAAAGGGTCTGTATTTTTAGCCTGCACTCCTGTGCTGTCCCTTCCTTCAGAGAGCAGTGTGCCATCAGGGACACGACAGGATGAGCTTTCCTTTCTTTCCCTGAGCGCATGATCCTCAGGGCAGCAGGGAAAGAGGAGTTTTGAAATATCTTCAATGACTTTTTATCCTGTCTCCAGGAGGACAGAGGCATTAATAGATCACAGAATAGTTTTACTCGCTTGATTACAAAGATAAAGTTTCTAGGTGACTTTTTTGCTCTCTTTTTTTTTTAATTTTTTTCTTCTTTAAAGATGAAAAGCGAGTCTCCTGTTGGGGAGTTCCCTTGGTCCATCTGGGACAGGGATTGACCATTGTTTCTCTGTTAGGTAACCAAAAGAGACTTATGAAAATAGCTCTGGCATTTTGAAAGGTGTTTCTTTCATTTTTCTTTTCTTTCCTTTATTTATTTTTTTAAATTTTTCTTTCTTTCCTCTGTGCATTAACATGGTTTTTTTACATTGACATCAGAGTGTGAAAAGGCTCTTACTCCAGGGATTAGATGTTACCAATGCAATTTAGCTTTGATTAGTGTATAAATGTGACTACAGAGTTTTCATAAATGCTGACCTCATCAAAAGGATATTTTTAATATCAATAGCTATTGCTGCTGAGCATTTAAAATGCAAGTTGCAGCCTTATCTGTTTTCCTTCCTTAGCCCTTTGCCCCTTGTTGGGTTCACAGAACAGCAAACTGGCTAATCAGAAGTGTCATCGGAAACTGAATTCAATAAATCCACTTGAATTGGCACAACTGCATCTTGGCAAAAAATAAAATTCCCCTAGGTGAGTGGTATTTTTGTTTTACAAAGGAAATATTAACAATTAATTAGCAATTTTCCAAGTCCAGCTCTGGGTCTGATCCTGTGAGCTGACACGTGCATTCAGCTCCCAATGAATCTAGGGGGAGATAAAGATGATTGAAGGTTGCAGATCAGATTCTTATGCAGTGTCCACAATGAAGGTAAATTCCACCCTCACATAAAATAAATTCTTCCTGAATACAAACACAGTTACATTTCTTCAGCTAAATTTTTAACAAAGACATCGCAGCATGAAATATGTTAGATAAGCTTTATCTAAGTGCTAATAAAGGAATTCTTCCATTGTGCACAAGGTAAGTCCAGCATATGACTCTGTAAATGTCCTGAAAAATATACATTGCTTTATTGGGTAGGTTTTTAGTTTTGTTTGTTACTCAACAGAATGCATTTCAAAACCAGTGAGTAATGAATCATTTAATAACTTCATTTGTAAGAGACTTAATGTACTCCTTTTTTTGCTTTTCCATTGAATTAGTACACTGGGTGATTTAGTGATTTCTGTTTAGACATATCCAATGTCTGATAGGATTTACATCAAGACAGTCATAAAATTAAAACAATAAATAAGTAGTCTGACAGATTCTTTCAATATTAGCTTAATTCTTGCTCTGGCTTATCAAGGGTGATATTTATTATAAGCCTAAAGGGCATGGAATTAAAACCCATATGAATTAACAGAAGAATGCAAAGCAGCAGTGCAAGTCGATTTTGCAGTCCATGTGCTTCCTTGCATAGCTCAGTAGGAAGGTCATGTCATTAGAGCTAATAAAATAGCTTTGGGATAGGAAAAGCTTGCAAGTGTTGGGCATCCATTTAAATATGTTCTTATATCTTAAATGGATAGAGCTGAAGTCCTGCAGGTTTTTGTCTAGACTTTTTATCCTGATGCACAGACACTAAGCCCATGCAAACAGCGGGTAGTATTTCCCCTGCCCATTTCTCCTGTCTCCACAACAAACTGTGGAAGAGTCTTCCTGGTGGTCTTCTAGAAGGACAAATACAGTCTCCACAAGGAGAGCATGGTAAGACAGCAACCTACTACAGACCTAGTTGTAGGAGGGAAGCAAAACCTTGTGAAAGGGCACTTATTGCCAGGACTGTAACTCGCTGTGGTGGAGGGGACAGGCGTGACTATTACCTGGGAGAAGTTCATGCCAAGAGGGCATGACTGGAAGTTGCATTTTCCCACGATTTTCCCATGATTTTGAGAATCAAGGTCCTCTAGAAACCGTGTGGCTGCAGGACTCTGGGCTTTGCATTCCCTAAAGGCCAGACCTTAAGTGCTGGACTGGGATTTTGGCAGTTTTACAGGGGGAAGGAAGATGATTGAAGCCTCTCTTTGGAGTTGGAGACCTGGCTAAGTGTGCATGTGAAGACTTTCCTTCTCCCTGTCGTTTCTCAACAGGTCTGTTTGCTTTGATTTTGTGCTTTCATGCCTCGTTCTGTTAGGTTCTGACAGAAGAGGCAAAATTCACATTGTGGGAATTTCAGTTCAATTTTTTTGTTTGGTTTTTGCCTTTGTAAGGGAGAGCACAGGCTCTGAAATGCCTTTCTTGCTGCCATAGCCTAAACTGTGTCCTGCGTGACATCAAAATGTGCATTCAGTGCTCGCCTTTTTCCAGCAGAGGTAGCAGCCTGTGCAGAACAGTGCTTTGTACAGCCTTCTCTTCTGGAAGACCAATACAGAAAATCCCCAGGGCAGTTCATCAAAACAGATGCATGAAACCTTCAGGCCCTTTTCCCAAAAATAGGCCCTTCCTCTATGTTCACATGGGCATGTTCCTGTAAGGAACTTTTCCAAGAGACGTATCTGACAATCATTTCCTTCTCCTGTGCTCCGTGTAATGAAAATCTGCTGCTTGTTGAATTGGAATCAACAATTCCTGCTTTAAACATGAGCTCAGGCTTGTATTGCACTAACAGAATATTTTCATTCTGGGTTACAGGAAACTCTATGGCAGGAAGGAATTCTTAACAAGCCCTGCAACACCCACATTTGGCAAGTGTGCAGATAGTAGCTGCATTTGGAGCCATCTAGGTGTTCAGAAGTGCAGTTTGCTTTTTTTTGCACCTGGATATAGCGATCCATAAGTGGAGTCAGTGCCCTGGTACTCACACCTTGTCTGGTTTTCCTCTGTGACTGTACAGTGATTAATGCCATGGGGTAGATGGATATGACACTTTGCTCTGTCTGCTGCTTCCTCCATGTTCTGCATGTTCAGTGTATAGGTTTTGGTTCTGCTTATCGTGGAGGTGCTGGGCGTCTCATTGACTTCAGCAGAACCATTCTAGTAGTAAGGTGATACTTGGTTTGTGTCAGAGGTCACAACTTGGCACCTAGCAACTTCCCCTCTAGGGAATGAAAAAGAATTATATATATATTATATATATATATGTATATATATATATATATATATAATATGTGTGTATAGGGCTTTTTTTTGCTTCCCACCTACCTTTCTTTTCCAAACTCTCTCCCTCAGGGAATTTCATAAATAAATTATTGGTGATCTAGGCACAGAGGAGCAGACTGACGAGTAGGCTTTAAAAATAGTTTGATGCCTGTAAAATGGATCATTTTCACAGTTAAACTATTTTTGCTCTTGTCTCAGAGGAATGTTGAAAGTGGAAGGGAAATGTTTTTGCAACAGAAATTATTGGCAATTTTCAACTAACACAAAAGTATTGGAAGTGCTTGGGGTTTTTTTCTTTCTGAATTCCACTTGAGCATGTTCTATGAAATAAAACAATATAGAGTTCTCTTACACAGTATATATATGAAATAACCCATATCAGTTAGAACTGTATTTCCATCCTCCCAATTATACTTTGCTTTTCAGTGTAAAGATCTACCAGTGTGAAAGTTAAACAATAGTTTGCCCCAAATTCAATTCCAATATTTACATGTGTTCTTCCGGCTCTGATATTTAATTATTTGGAAAATCACAGTTGTCTCTTTAAACATATAAGTGCCAGTGGAAGATCTAAATAAAGGGCTTGCCTTGCTATTAGAAAGACTCTGCATGAGCTGGTTTGAGGACAGGGAGCAGTCTAACACAGCAGTACAGAACCTGGCTCGGGCTGCAAACTTCCCCAGGAAGCAGCAGGGCAGGTTTACTGTGTGGGCATCCCCACACTTGCCTGGGATCAGTTCTTTAATCGTGGCACTGTTTTGTGATCGTTTGGTGGCTGTCATGTTTCTGAAAGGAAGCACAAATGAATCAGATTCTCTTATGCCTCCAGCCAGACAAACATCCCAAATCCCACAAGCTTCTGCTTGCTCTCCCGGGAGTCTCTGCAACCATGAGGAATGGAAAAAGAATTGCTTACAACATTAAGGTATTGGAAGGTGGACCCCCTTCAGTGTTCTCTCCGTTCTCGTAGGGGCTGCAAGCAAGCAGTGTCATCCACATGGCAATAACTCACACCAAAGTTACTGGGATATGAGGGATGTTTTCTGTCACACTTAAGAAAGGTCAGGTTAAGATGTTCAAGCACTGGTCGTAGGTGGTACCTACTGAAGACATCACATTTTGTGTTGGCAATTGCTTATGAGAACCCAAAGCAAGAATGGGTTTGGCCCTGGAACAGTGATCTTAGGTTGTGGCATAAACTAGTACTCTGATTAACTATTCCCAGTCTTCACTCCTTCACTCCTTCAGTCATGCCATTCCCTGTGTTATGGCATCCAAATCAGGGGACTGGTGTAGCTGGGAACCTGTCCTCCAAAAAAAAAAGCAGGGAGGAGGGTTGTGCTTCATGTGAGTGGGTATCAGTTGCTTGCACAAGCTCCACACTACCAGATTAGTTGGGAAGCCACATTGTCTCACGTAAGAGTTGAGCAGTCCTGCAGGACTACAGGTGTTCACAGAGATGGTCCAGCACACAAAATCCAGGTGTCTCAAATGCTTGTATTTCATTCTTCAAAGATTTCAGAGCCCTTTATTTGGATGGGAGTTTCTACTGAGTTGAGGCTCTTAGGAAGGCTGAGCGAGGTGCCTGCATTTCTCTTCACATGCAAAGAGGTTAAATGATTCATTAAATGACATTCAGCAAGTCCTTGTCACTCAGTGTCCTTCTCAGCTCTGCTTCCCCTTCTGATATCCTCCCATGGTCAGAGATATCTGATGTTTATCAGAGATGAATATGTTAGTTTAGGCAGGCCAGGCTGCTATAAATAAGGTATGAGCTTGTAATTGGAATTGATCCCATTTTTGTAGCTGAATGAATTGCCACCTCTCTGCTCATCTGCATAGCCTGGAAGTTTGGCTTTCTTAAATATTTTTTACTGGAGCAGTTTAAGTTAATGCATTTTATTGTATTGTTGGTATGGATAGAAACATGAACATGGCTGCTTTCAGCAGTTCAGCTGATGAATGGTAACTCAGTAATTCTCTGTAGCTCAAGCATCACAGTATGTGAGTACACTTAAATTTCATTTTGGCTTTGTCTGTAATTCTTGAGATACTCTTCTTGGTCACTAGGAAAAGACCAGCTGTTTTTTTGTCAGTACTTTGCTTTCTTGAACCTGCTTTCAGTGCTGCTTTCTACCTCTTAAAACCAAGTGTGCCTAGTTTCTGTTCGTTTGAGAAAGCAGAGAGAGGGCCTGTCCTGAATAGAAATGGCAAGGCCAGCGAACATCGTGGTTACTGTGTGTAACACAAGAGAGGGTAAATTTCCAGCAAAGCATGGGTTTGGTTCATTTCTTGATGAAAACAACTCTACAGTTTCATCCCAGTCTGTTCATTCTTAGAGTGGTAACCTCTGCAAGTCACACAACACTTTGGGTGGGGTGTCTGTAGCCCAGTGAATGCAGGCACAGGGTGGATTATGCCATAAGCCAAATTTGCCTGCTGTGATCATTTGCCATCAGAATTTCAGTATGGGTGGATCAAGTTCATCTAAATCAAGTTGATCTTTTGTGGTGTTCTGTTTGACATACATAATGGTGGAAGGTCCTCCATTTATCCAAGGTCATTAAAAGGGTTGGAATATTAAAAAAGTAAGGCACATCAAAGGTGCTACTGCAAAGAAGCTGAAAGAGGGGTGCCAAGGACAAGCACAGCAGAGAGATGGAATTGTGAATCATCTCCAAGTCCATCCTATGCTTCCTGGTTTCTGTGGTTTTTGGGGGGGGGTTACAAGTGAGGGTGACCATGAAGTTGGTACCTCTGTGCTGAAAGTAGTTTTTGGTTAGTTTTACAGCTCATTTCCCGTGAATTTCCCAAGTAACTTTAGTTGGCTCCATGTACAGGCTTTGCAGCTCATTGCCAGCAAATTCCAAGTCAAAATGAAAAGTAGAAGGGAATAAAAAAGAGTGAAAAGCCAGAAAAAGAAGACTGTGAGTAGTTGTCATTTAAAGGAAAATACAAAACAAAACACCAAAACAAACAAACAAAACCCAACCATAAAACCCACCAGGGCTGCAGTGTCCCCCTGTGTGGTCCTGAGTGTTGCACTGCTCAAGACAGCACTGCAGCTGGGAGTGACACTCTGATTGTGTTAGTGGTGAGTGTGCACGGGCATCTTCAGGAGAGATGCTCATTTTATATGCAATGCTGTCAATGTGACCCTTGAGGAGAATTCTCTGGAGGTGCGTATTTGTTAGCAAATGTTCCTCCTCCATCCGGTTTGGCTGCCTTTGTCCCTTCCCACGTTCCACAGAGTAGCTGCAGAGACCTCCTCTCACCTTTCACAGCAGAGGGAGTGGAGAAGATGCAGTTTCCCCTTGCTCTGTGCCCTGCTGCTCTGTGCTGCATCACGGGCTGATGCTGCACTGTGTGGGGAGCCTTCATCACCAAGAGCCCTGGCTCTGCTTCCCTGAGGACCAGCGAGGAGCAATCCAGCCCTGCTGTCTGGGAAATGCCAGCTGAGGAGATACCGAACGTGGTGGCTTAATACAAGGGTGAGAAATCATAAAAAGAAGTGCTCTTTGCTAACTCTGCCTCTTTTCTCTTACAGTTCTTTTTAAATGGCTGAGTTGTGCCAAAAAGATACAAGTTGCCTTTGAAACAATTTTTAAGTGTAAATGTGACATTTCCTCCACTAATCACACTTTCTTCAGCTGAAAGATAATAGAGTTGTCTGACTAGCTCAGCCCTGGGTGTTTGCCTGAGTAGTTACTCCAGAATGAGTTATATCCGTAGTGGTGTGAAGTTCTCTTTTTTTGTGTTAAACACTAAGCTCATTTAGCATCTCAGTTGGAATGTGAAAATATTCTAAAAGGTGAAAGATCAGTGATTTATATGTAGTACCCAGCATCCTTCTGCCCAGCCTTGGTTTTACTTTGAGTTGATGTCATAATAGATACTTCAGTGCAGAGAACATACTGTGTTTTTTTTCTCAGAACATTAAAAATCCATGCTAATTCCATGCCTGCTTAGTCTTAATCTCAGGGCATCTTTAATTAAAATCTAAATGACACAATATTGTTAGTGTGGATGGTACATAATTGTGACTAATTTTTTTTTTATTATTAATTTTTTATTCTTGAAAACCCATGTACAATTATGCTCATTTTCATCTTCTCTAACCAAAAGCAAACCACTTCATGTCTTTAGCCATATGGATTTTGTATGCCATTCGGAGCAGCCCAGTCTTATATGGCAATGACTCAACAACTTACTGAATCCAGTTAGCAGCTTTATAGATCATTACTCAAAGTATCTCATAGTTAAGTTTCATAACAGTCCCACTTAACATTATCTCACATCCTCCATGTAAGTAGTCATTAAAGGCAGCCATGCTTTCTCTCAGCACATGAGTGATTCACCATTAGTATCTCTACCTCTTGATCCCCACACCCTAATTCTGTCCAACCTTGGTTTTTAATGTCCAAAAGCTTTCAGTCAGCTTGGTCTGATGTCCCACATTACAGGGGAGTAGTTAAAGGCAGCGATTTTGAATAGATTAATCTTTAATGGGAGTAACTTCTTAAGGATTGTTGCCATATTTGGTGAAATACTGAAACAGTGAGCTTACAAACATGGGCCTCCCTTCCCAGGATGTTGTGTATTGTGTTTGTCAGAAGGGACAGCTTCACTTGCATGGAATGAAATTTGTGCTAGAACAGAGGCCCTGTGAAGAACCCTACACACCTAAGGTCTGCTCAGACCACTGACCTCAGGCTTCTCTGATGGCAAAACTCTTCACAGTGTTGCAGAGTTCAGCTGTCATAGCTGTTTCTGCTTACCTCTTCTCATGCTGTCCTGAACACATTCATTCATTTCCTAACTAAACTGGTGTATCATCATTTTTAAGGAGAGGATCTGACTGGCTGCTTGTGCTGATCAGCTTTAAAAACGTTGCTACCCAGGGAGCTGTCCCTCTTGTTTTGTAAAACGTCAGCTGAATCCTCAGTTGGCAGAAAGAGATGTCATCCCATTGCCTTCAGTGGGAATAGGTCTGGAGCTTGGACTCAGCAACTTCTGGAGATAGCCACATAGGGATTTTTTTCCTCTCCCTTATATCTGAGTCTTGTTTTGATGTATAACATGGTTTTACATGAACTTGGAGGAAAAAAGGAGGATGTGCTCTCGTGCTTATGTGGATTCAGTGGATTTCTAGCTCATGATTTTAGCCCCTGCTTCGACATGTTTTTCCTGGCACCTTTGTGCTGTTCTCACCCCTGCACTGTGCTGGCACAGCAGCTGGTGTGGCCATTCACTGAACCAGACTGGGAATTTAGTAATTTTCAACCATATCAGCTTGCTAGTGGTTCATCACATCATCACTCAGGCAGATGTGCTGGTTTAGTGCAGTAGGGCAAACCTGAGAAGCACCTAGAGAATGGATTGGAGAAGGATTTGTGCAAACAGCACTGCTGCTTGGTTTTGTTGCCTCACCCAGATGTTACTGAAATGCTCACCCACTGTTTGTGGGAAAGAAAATAGATGCAGGCTCAACCTTTAAAAAAACAAAACCAAAAATAACAACAGCAAAACTGAAAGATTGATGCAGGACAGTATGGATCTATCCATGGGCTCTGTAGGTGAATGCTAAGCCTGATCCAGATTCTTTCCATGCTTCCCTGTGGAGTTTCTGTGATGTACTGTGGGATATACAGAACTGAGATTTGTTGTGTTACAGGAGACCAAGCTTGTCCCTGCCAGTGCAGATGAGCAAGCAGTATAAGAGAACTTTTATTCAGCTTATAGGTGTTTTCACTGTCCTATAACTGTCCAAGTCCCATGCAACCTGTGCTTTGGGACTGATGCTTTGCCTTCTATGGTGGATTAATTGTCGTCAGGGGTGAGATCATTTTAACCTTTCCCCAAATGGATGCTAAAGTAAAATCACAATGGCATCAAGTGTTATGATACAGTGGATGAAAAGTGTATGGGTTTCAGGAATGAGATCTGCAGATATCTTTCTCCCTTTATCTACTTCATGCTCTCAGTGATCTGATCTTACCTGGGTTGTCCAGACTGTGTCTCTGTGTCTTCACCTTTTGGTAGAGACTACAGTGCCAAATGTCACAGGGGTATTGTAGTCTCCATCTTTTTCCTCTTTAAGGGCTAGGGTGTATTCTCTGTCATCTCTTCCATTTTAAGAAGGTATATTCTCTTGGTGAATCCACACACACAGCACCTGTGTTGGTTCAGCCATCTCTGCAGAGAGCTGGTGTCGCTGGCTGGGGACAGAGTTTGTCTGTGTGAGTGCAGTGCAGAGACACGGTGGATGCAGAAGGGAGCATGAATAGCATTGCAACCCTCTCAGCAGTGGGTGTCTAATAATCTTCATATTTTTTGGTACTATGTGTGTTTTGAAACATAGCATTAGAACAGCAGCCATCCTGGCTAGGTGTGTCAAATTAGGCAAAGTAGAGGACAAACCCTGCTAATCTTCATGGTATGACCTTCCTTTGAGATTATAGGGGACTGTTTAGATGTAGCCACCTATAATCTCAGAGGAACATCTCCTTCCTTGTATGTCACTGTAGTTCAAATGAAGATCTACAAGCAGGGATGATGGTGTTTAAGGTCATACAATAAATACCAGTCACTTCTTCTCTAACTTTAAAGTCAGTAATGAAATAACTTGAGTTCTTTTCAGTTAGCGATCTGGATTAATAGTTGTGATTTACACTGAAGTACCTCCAAGTGAGGCAGGTTTGTGGGACTGTGGTGCAGGAACCTGTGGCATCCATGAATCTTTCTGCTGTGAGTCAGGCAGTCATGTCAAGAATTACATCTTTTCTTTTGAGGAGAAAGGAGAGTGTGCATTTTAGGCTTGGGTAAGAGTCTGCATGTCAGGGAACAGACTGCAGTACTTTCAAACTAGTACGTGCCCCCATTAATTCATTCTTTGTTACTGTACAGGATAAGTCATAAATAATTTATTTGTTCCTTGGCAACTTCATATTTCATGTAAGAACTGAAGAACACATATGCAGTGAAACTTTTATGAAATCCACATTTAATCCCTGAAAATTATTTAGTAAACATTGAGATTTCCCAAAAACTGATCATCAGGCCAAGCAAACTTCCCCAAAATTTGATAAAAAACCTAGCCTTTGCAGCAATGTCTATGAATGTATATATACACTTACATACACATATTCTCATACAAGTACATGGGTTAGTGTGGTGGCTTCTCATCCTGTGATGCCAAAAGCAGTATAGGCAGGTAAAATGGAGGCAGCTCCTTTCTCACAACTATTGAATACATAAGGAACAGGTACAGTGATGAAGCAACAGGGCATAAAGTTAATCAGCTTCTGTGTCAGAAGGCCACAGTCCCCAGAGCTGGGGCCAACCAGCCACATCTTCACTTAAGGGTTGGCGTCTCAGATGTCTCCTAGTCCCTGGACTTCCCCAAATTGCCTTGAGGTGCAGAATTTCAACAGGCTTGTTCATAGCGTTGTTGATTTAGAAGGAGGACTTTGCCCTTGTTTTAAGATTGCCTGGGGTTGCATGTGAACTTGGCAAACTGAAAGCAAAGGGTTAACCTCTTGTTATAAACTCAGAAGAGCTTAAAATAGGAAAATGCAGTTGAGCCTATCAAGGATATGCAGCATCTTCTGTGGCTGTTCCTTAGAGCTTTCCTAAGACATCTCTCAGCCCTGAAGCAAATGGGACAAGCAGTTGAGTGACATTCTCCCCTTGGGATGCTGTCTTAGAGAGTGGACTTTTCTGGGTTTTTTTGTTTGGTTAGTTGGGGCTTTTTATTGACTTAGGCAGAGAAAGGTAACTGAGCAGCACTTTGCTTTCCTATCTGCTGCATTTCAACATTGGTCTGTAAGGCTAATGAAAGGGTTGCTGGTCTAAAGAGGTTACATCACTATCAGGGGACAAACAAATATGTGATAAGTTGCAGCCACACTGAGCTATCTCTGTGACTCAAGTAACTTTCTGCATTTTAAAGACCATTACATTATGTTATGCTAAAGAGTTGAAGAGTACTGCCACCTAGTTCATCCTCCTACTCCAAAACAGGATCAGCTCTACTTTTAGCATTGCTGACAGACACTTGTATAACCAGCCCTTAAAGATTTCCAGCAACGGGGACCCCACTGCCTTTCCAAGAGAATTTTCAGGCTGAACGTTTCTGCAATATGAGCTCATTACTTTTGTCTCTTGCTGCTTGTGAATGTTGATGAACAGATTATTACTTTACTGTGCAGCAGCATTTTATGTATTTGAAGCATGTTTTCATGCTTTCTGTTCTTCAGGCTGAGCAACTCGTGTTCTCCCAGTCTTTCCTTATAATTTGTGTTATCTAGACATCTGCTTGTTCTCATTGCTCCCCAGTGACCTCCAGTTGCCTCACATCTTTCTTGAGGTGTGAAGAGGGCACTTTGGCAGAACCAGCATAGCAGAGTAGGGCAGAGGGATGTAATTCCAGCTGTATTCCAGCAGTTCATCCCAGAGTGGTGCTTGCTTAGGGTAAAGCAGCACAGTGACATCACAGGTTCATCTTCAGCTCATGATTCTGTGTGGTCCTTAGATGCTTTGTGCCTAGTTGTTCCCCATCCTCTGTGCATGCAGATAGTTGTTCTTGACTAAATACAGCAGCTTGCACTTGGTCTGGTTGTCAGGATTACTCAGCTCTTTTGGTTTGTCAAGATTACTCTAGTCTCGTCTTCAGTTATACTTGCTGGTTTACCCAGCTCAATGTAATATACCAGTTAACAAACACTTCACTGTTCCATTAGTGAAAATATTCCATCATCCAGGAGTCAGGTTGGAGAGCCCTACAAGAATGATCCTTCTGGTCCAGCTGAACTCCTCCCAGAAGCAACATACTATTGATAACTACTACAGCCATTTCCAATATCACCTTTTTGTAGCAATCACCAGTATTGGTCACCAGTTTTCTCATCTACATTTTGGAGTTCCCTCCAAGGTAAGACATTTAGAAAGACACGTTTTTACTACCCAATTTTATGAGTTGGATTTAGTAGTTTTCTTGCTTTTCATTATAATGTTTACACATTTTTCCTAAGATTTTTGAGCTTTGTCTGAAACTACTTGGAGCTGCCAATGGATCCTTGTTTTGTGGCATGTTGGTCTTATCTGGTGTTCTTATGTGGTTGTCTTATCTGGTTTAGCTGTCTGTGAAGATGTGTGCCAAATGCATGTACCCACACCTACTCCCTGCAATCTTTTGTTTCATTTATTGATTTATTACCCTGTTCCGCCTTTATAGATGGAAATTAGCTTGTTTTGATTAGATTTACTCAATACATCCATGTTTTCTATTTTTTGACTTCTTATTTCTGGGCTTACAAGTCATTTCGTTAGCTGCACCAGAGTCTTTCTGGGAAATTAAAATAAAAGCAAATGGTCTGTATTTTCTATGGCTTTCTAGCTTTTTCTTCAGATTTTCAAAAATAGGCGCTCTGACCTTTTCCAAACATTTGTTACCTTACTTGTCCTCTACGAACTCTCAAAGACAACTGATAAGAGCTCTGAGATTTGTTCTACTCCTTCCTAAAATATCTTAGGGCAAAGTTCATGTCTTGCACAGTTTGAGAACATTTGGTTTACTCTGGTGCTCCCTCCTTATTCCCTGTTCTGTGCTGAAATCTCATTCCTTCTCTGCTGATATTAATTCCTGCTAGTGGGAGGATCACTTGGCCTTTTGCAGTAAAGTCTAGCAAAAATGGTACTTTGATCTTCCTAGTGTGATATGTCAATGGCTTTCTTTCCTTTTTTGAGTGGCAGACCAATAATTTCATCGTACTCACAGAATTATGTGTCTCATTTTGTGCCCTGACTTTTTAATCTTCATGCCCACATGGTGTTTTATTGCATGATCCTCTTATTACCTTACTCTAAGAGGTGTTCACTGTGCATACTTCATTCACATTTTTATTTTTATAAAGAGTATCCATAATCTTAAGGGGACAACATGCCAAACATGGCATCTAAAGTTTTCCAAACTAATGCTCATTTTGACAGCTGTAAAAGTTCTGGCCAGTGCACCTCTTTGACATATCTTTTGATTAGTTTCAGTTGTGCTGGGACATTTTCCCCATTTTACATTCAAAAAGCCAGGCAAGCCTCACCTACAAGATCCAGACTCTCTCTGTCATCACGGTCCAAGTGTATCACCTGTATAAATGGGATCCAGCAGGAGAAATGTTTAACAGCCAGGCAGTTTTCCTGTGTTTCCAGCACTTTAATCTGCTGGCCAGTAGTTATCCTTACTCTGAGGACTTTTCCTGAGTTGTCTTCCCAAGGCAGCAGCTGTCAGAAAAACGATGAGAACAGGTTTCTTGTGACTGTCTGTGTGGAACCACTCCATCCTCAGGGAGGGAAAGCGGGGAGTTTCTGCATCTCCAAAACAAATCCAGTTAGCCAGACTAAGACTCAGAAAACCTGCCAGTTCTGAGAGGAGAATTATCTTATGGACTGGAAGGACATAGCAAACAACACGTGTCTGTGCCAGTGGCTGCAGAATTTTCACCACCTTTGACATCCACTGTGAGCAGCCCCATAGAGAAACCCCCTGTATTTGGACACACACAGCAACAAATGTTTTTAAATTGCCTTCCAGTGCTGCAGGCTGGCCACAGGCTTTTAATGTATTGCTTTTCCTCAGAAAAAAAGGGGACAAGAGATTTCTCTCAACCTCTGCTTTCAATTTTAAAATCCCTCCCGTCTTCTAGTCTCAGGTTAACTCATCTCATTCTGCTCCCTCCTTCTTCTTCCCGTCCTGTTTTCTCTTGGGTTTAGTTTGCCACTTAACAGGCAGCATATTTGGTTATCCTGATGTTGGCTCTCCATTCCTCCCTGCCTTGTCCATTCTATGTGGGATGAGTTGCTGTTTCCTGCCATAGCCTGTTTTCTTTCCAGGACTACTGTACAACTTGTAAAACAGAAAGGTGATTGGAACTGTGTGTGCATGGGAAGAGTAACTTGAAGGAAGGGTAACTCAAAAAGTCTGTACCTGCACTTACCCAAGTTCTCTCTCTCTCATCAATCTGCTACGTGACCTTGGAAAAGTCATTTAGGTTCTTTGTCTGAGTCCAGAGCCGTGTTCCTCTTTACTTCAACTCTCAACAAGGGTAGAGGGAACCTAAACACCTATCTTCTAGGCCTGGTGAGGCCAAAACCACTAACATCAGGGATGAAATCTATACAAGAGTCTAAACCAGCATTCAGACCTTCCCATGCACTTGTCTGCCTTCTGACTTTGTAGAGCCTGATTGCTGCTAGTGCTCAGTGGAGATACATCCTAAGCAGCTGTCACTCCCATCCATCTTCATTTCTTAGGAGAATGAATTGTTTTAAATTCTCATGTAAATTCCCTTTTTACTCAATTATGAAATATGTTTTAATTTGACAGCAATGTTATTTTTAGTGATACTTTTTGTAGTCTTTAGTATTAACATCTAGTTGGCGGAAAAAACTGCTAAATATTTATACTTCTTGTCTTTGATCTTTCACTCAGAAGAACTGAAAAGGTATCACACTTAACATTTTTATTATAAATATTTTAGATAGCATTTGAAAGAGTCCAAATTCACCTCTCTTGCTGGATTTGCTTGGATTATTGAGATGGGCTGTCACTCAGAAGTACAGGTGGCATTTCAGTTGCCAGTGGTTGGAAACTTTCGAGTGATCCTGTTGTGAGTAATGACCAGTAATGGAATCATTTATACCACTGTTTGACAGAAGCATGGCCAGAGTTTCTTCCATCCTCTTACTCACACACTGTGGCTCAGAGGGAGAGGAATATAATGTCTTTGCACAAGAAGCACAACAACTCTGCAAACACTGTGCCTTGCAGAGCTGTGGAAACAGAGACAGGTTGTGTCCATCATCTCACCCAGTACTAGCCAGTTGCCCTGGAAGGGCACAAGAGGTTGTGGATGAGGTATCTAAGTCACAAAGTTCTGCCACAGGTACCTTCTTCTACCACTAAATCAGGGATTTGGGAGGTCAAGAAAAACGTGGGGAAAGTGGGAGAGCCAGCAATGGCAGAAAGGATGTTGATTTGTTGTTGTTTTACTCACTGAAAATGAGAATTTTTCTGTAAGAATTTTCTGGCTGGGAGTCAAAATGCTTCAGCTGCCAGTGCTACCAGGACTTCCAGGTAACTCAGGCTTCTGTTCTCCTCAGTACGTCAGGATCAGCTATGTGAGCCAAGTTTCTTCCTGAGAGAGGACATGATCCATCATAGGAGTTTTCTGCCTTGTTCTCCTGTGGGAAATGTAGTCCTGCCGTGGTGTCTGAACTAAACAAGGAAGGAGAAAGTCAAAGAGCTTAGGTGGCAGTTCCCGTGAGACACAATATCCAAATTGAGTTATTTTGTTCTTTTGTTTGCTCAGTTAGGGAATGTTTAAGTCTCTAGTGGTCAATTTTTAAAAAACAAATAACAAGAAGTATTACCCCTTGCATTTTGTTTTGGTGAAAACAAGATTAGACCCTGAAGAGCCTTTGGCATGGAACCTTTTCAGACAAACCCAGGGAAAGTGAAACAAAATGAAACTCTGTGCTGTACACAGGTATTCTGTCCTCTCTGATGCTGAGGCTCTCTCTTTTTTGTTCTTACTTTCAGCATACAATTATTTTTTCTGGGTTTAGCACATAAAATTAAACGTCTCAAGTATTTTACCAAGCAACCTTCTCTTATTTGCTCCCGCAGTGGGTAGAAGTTATTTTACTGGATTTTGTATGTGTGTGTTTATCAGAAAGTTTGATTTTCCCTATCTTTACTCCATGTGCAATCCTTGTATCTTGTCATAGTGATAACCCTGAAGAAAAAGTAGGGGTTTGTACCTTTTTTCAAGTTTCACATGTTCTTTTCTGTGTGTTTTCGCCCACCGCATGGCTTGCTTTCATTGCTGGAGGGCTCAGCAAGGCAAGGCTTGGAGATATTCAGGCTCTAACCTACTCTTGAGCCTTCCTGGATTGGGAGCAGGATTTTGAACTGGCTCATGGATGGAGTGGTGAGCCCCTAAAAATGGAGGAGGCCCAGTGTGAACTGAATGCACCAAGCTCATCTTGAACAACTCTCCAACTCACTCTCCAAGTCACATCCAACTTTCAGTCCACGTGAAATGGATTTGCCAGTATCGACATGGATCAGATATGATGGGAATTCTGTCACCTGTGTTTGATAGATGATTTTCCCAAAGAAACAGACATTGGAGGACAAGCAGTCATCACTGATGGTGAAATCCATCCCTCTGAGAACTGGTTTCATACCTGCTTTACAACTATTGATCATTGCTGTCTTCAAGGAATCAATGATTCATTGTCTTTAAAATGGAAAGAAAAAACACAATCCCAAATCCCAAGGCTTAGCAGGACTTTTTTGCCCTTTGATGGCAGCAAAAGTCCATATCACAGTTAGCTTATGATCCTGTGGGTACTCTGGATTTTCTTTTAGTATAATGAAGAATGGCACTTTTCTTCCTCACCCTAGTGATATTTCATTGTTGCCTGCATGTAATGGATCCCATTACTGTTGATGCTATGAGGCTTAAGAGCTTTTTAATAGGAACTGCTTGGATCTGAGATGGGTTGACTGTATCCTTGGCTGGTTACTGGCACAACTATAACAGTGCACAAGGGAAATACTCTCTGTTTCCTGTGTAACTCAGTCTGTTTACCAGAGTTTGGCAGAAAAGACCCTGCACTGCTCACCTTAGTTCTTTTGCTGGCCTGTGTCAACAAACCAAGGGGATCTGTTGAAATGAGAAGAGGTCATTAGGAGCCAAAGTGTGGGGCCAAAGCACCAGTAATTGCTTGAACTGTTTTGCTGAACATTCAGTGAGTACATCTTGGAGCCAGGTGACTTTCTCTTTCAGGTGGTGCCTATGAAACATTTTTTTTTCAGTATTTATCTGTTTGTATCTCTTCCTACATGCAAGAAATTAGTTGATAGATTTAGGCAGAAAAGGAAAATTGTGATGAAAGCTTTCTAATGAATCCAGTGGTTTTGAATACTGGACAATGGCTTAGATCCTGCATATGGCTGTCTAACAGTGTCTCCATGACTGAGAAGGTGAAAAGTTTCCAAGTGCTTTTCGTTCACCTTTCACTGTCTTAACTAGAAGGTGTTATTTATGTTCTTTGCCATTGTATCCCATACCGTGCTCTTTATCTCAGTAATCTGGCTATTAAAAGAATTTTGACTTTTTTTTCCCTACGTGAAGAGAGAAGCTTAAAATGGAATTAGTACAAAAGAAAGAATGGAAAGGTCAAGCAGGTTCAGGGTTTGGTATTCAGATACAGATTTCACCAAGTCCAATTAGAAAAGAACAAAAAGTCCATTACTGTCTCAGTTTTGTGAAATGTAATAACCAAATTTCAGTCCATCCATATGTCAGTGAACATGCATCTCTTTCGAAGTGACCACCAAAAAAAATCCACAGTGGTCAAATAATGTTGACAGTCTCAACATACTTACGTTGACCTGAACTATCTTTGGAGCTGACCCATCCCTCTGCCAGGTATCAGCTGGAAAAGGTTTGCAACAAAAATGACCATTCCCTGATTTCTGTGGGTTTAAGAGCATTCTTTCTACTGGAGATGATAAAATGCCTTTCACTGGCATCAAAATTGCCTTAAACAAAACATGTCCCTTTTTAAGAATATGCTGTGTGTACAATATGCTCTTCCAGAGAGGCGAAGTATTAGCATTTGAAAGGACTGATGAGAATGCATATTTAGGAAAGACCTTTGTTCAGGGAATTATTGCTATAGTCTATGTGCATATCACCATGGTAATTGAATTGTTTGCCACTGACATAAGGTATATAGCACAAGCCTTTTGCCATTTTCCATGATGTGGTTCTTAGCAAAGAGTGCTACTTGTCAGTTTAAAATTTATAGTAGGAAATTTAGCAGTTGTGCCAACTATCATAGAGATGGATGTGGTTTGAAAGTGTGAAACAAAAAGGAGCAGGTAATTAATTACATCTTCTTCTTGCAGTTTAATATTCCTCCCCATTTCCACTTAAAACGTGACCCACTCTAGAACTGGTGGAGCCACAAAGCAGAACCAAAGGTGTGCTCTCCACATGGTTTTTTCAGCTAGGATGCTGCTAACATGAAACTGTATTTTCATTTCTTCCCATCATCACTGCTTTCAGGACATTGGTGCAAAGAAAACAAGTCTTTCTCCTCCCTGAGGTCATTCCATGATGTGATCTCTAGGGAGGGTGTAGCAGTCACTGAGTAGTGTGTGAAGGTTTATGTAAGGGAATTACTTGATGAATTTTTTGGGGGGATATAGGATACAAACTGCCATGGCAGGAACTGGGAGATCCTCAAAGAACCTCATTAACATGACTCACTAAACAGAGAGAAAATAATCTCAAATACTTGTCCTACCATGTGTGTAGATCTTTCATTTTAAACAGTATTCTGTAGGAAAAGGTGCCATAATAGGTATGGTGGTGAGTAGTACTGCTTAGTGAACTGCTCAGCATATCAAAGAGAGGATCCTCTTTTTTGCTCCTTCATGCTGTGGATGATTGTCATCTCTAGCTTTCTGTTCCTCAAAGGAAATCCATCTTTCTGGAAAAATGAGTGGTTCTGTGTTGTTCTCACCACATAGGAGCAGGGGTGACCTCCCTACAGAAGTCTCTGTGCTTCTCTGCTTTATTTAAGGCACATGGAAAGTGGAACACGGTTTAATAGCAGGGATTTTCCCCCCTCACTGCTGCCTCTTTTATCTCCCTCTTCTAGTACAGGATGGAGACATTTTCATTCCTGTTATGGTGTTGCATGTGGAAGAGACAAATGCCAATGCCAGGCGTTTATTCTTTATGCAACATTTTGGTTACCAAATGACCCTGTGATGAGTCTTATGTAATGGCTGAGACAGGTTCCCCAGGAGGTTTAAGTGTTTTGCTGTTGGTAGCTTCTGGCATCAGCTTTCTAGACAAGCTGCATTTAAATCATCTTTAAGTGGTTTTCCATGCAGGGCAAGCTAACACATATGTATTAACTTTTGTTGCCCAACACCCCCTTTCATTCTAGCCCTGGTGCCAATGTCAGGTTGCTTTCATGTTGGTTTTATTAGACTAGTGGCAAACTAAGGCCCTTTAATTCCTTGTTGTGCTTAGATATCAAGCTGAAACATCCAAACATATACGCTGACCTTCAGGTTGACCCCATGCCATGAGTCTGACCCGGCAGGGAGCAGCTCCCTAGCACATGGAAGCAGCTGCCTGCCAATTCCTGAAAATCATGAAGCAAACCCATTTCCTCCAAAAATCGTATGAAAGAGCATCAGGCATCGTTTCACTCCGGTGTTTGTTCACGCTCCGTGTCTTGTTTCCTCCTCTGGCGCTGGAATAAATCCCTGTCTTCCCTTTCCCTTGGAGCAGTGCTTCCCTGTGTTCCCTGTGTTTCACTACCTGAGAGCCGCAGGCTGGTGCAGAGGAGACTTGTGACACAAAGATCAGCTGAAGCCTAATGGGAGAGGAGTCTGCGTGACTGGCGGTGCAGTTTAGGTAAATGAAGCCCAATGTGCTCACTGCTGAGCTTCTAAATGTATTTATTTTATTTATTTACTTATTTATACCCAGTGAAGCCGCTGTTCTAGGTTTTGGCCTCAAAATGTTGTTTCTCAGGATAGAGAGCTACTGCTGCTGTATCGTCAGGCTGCAGCATGACATGCAGCAGAGAGTTCATTATGCATTAGCAGAGCCATCTTTAAGGTAGCAAAACACTCTGTGGCTCTGCAGAACAAAGGGAAAGCAAGAAAGGGAATAAGCAAAGGTAGTATTTGCTGACAGTAATTGTTTTCAGTGGCAGCTGATGTCTTAGTATTTTATTCAGGAGTGGGAGGGGGGGAAGTATTAGAGGAGGGAAGAGTCAAGGAGTATTCTTCCCCATCTCTCTTGAAAGGATGGTAATAGTACTCTGGATACAGTGCTTAAGGTTTTGAAACTTGCAGTATGCCTTTTATTGAAATAGCATTGAACCATTATACTCTTTCTAATTAGTAACAAAGATGCAAATAAACCTAGCTGGAAGGTGGGAGAGAAATGCAGCATACCATGTCACATCCACGTGAGTTTATGTCTAGCCAGCCATGTGTATTAGTAGTTACAAGTTAATTTCAAATTAAATTTAGATGAATTACATTTGATGCAATCCCCATTTTATTTCTCCCACACCAATGCTTCACTTCTGATGCAGCTAGCAGAACTCGGGTCCTGTGCTATTCTGTAAGACTTCTACACTTTCCTGATTTAAATACCTCCTAAAGCTGCTGGGTTTACACAACACCCACAAGAAACTATTGTGCCCTATTCTGACATATTTCATTTGCCTCATTAATGAACTGCTTGCTGGGGTGGAGGGAGAGGGAATACAGAAACACATGAGTTAGGAGTAATTGTCACCTTCACTTAACCATGACCAGTGGAGATCCCTCTATCTCAGCTCACACCTACAATAAGCAAACTTGTGTTTACATCACGTTAAATGGTGGTAATGACTTTTACATTATGGGATATATTCCCAATATTTACAATATTTCATGATCAAGCCTGTGACTGTAAGCCTTCTAAATAGAATTTCAACCAAAGCAATTTGCAAATGTTTTTGAATGAGGTGTGTTACTGCAGCACCTTTAGAAACTGCAGTGGTACCAGCTGCAGTGATATTTGCCAGCCTGGTTTTGAAAATTGCTTCTGTTGAGCCCCGATTCATTCTCTCTCTCTCTCTCTTATTCAAATTTCTCACTGACAGTGTAGCATCTGGTCAAACCCTTGTTATTCCATTTCCTTGCTTCCCCCCAGGTCTGTCCTCTCGACTGCTTTGCAGAGGTGGAGCAAAGCAGAGCAACACCTTCCCAGCAGTTAAACCTCCCCCTCTTTCCTCAAAGATCCCTTTCCTACAGCATTTAACCTGCACACAGGGAAAGCTCTTGGCTGGCTTTTAGCAGCTAACTGCAGTCAGCTTAACACTTTATGAAATGCAGTTTGCCCTTTCCGATGCCAGCCGAATTTATCTTGCTTGATCTTCAGAGCACACACACAAAAAAAGGAGGAATGCTTTAATTTGAAGTAACCTTTTTTTGTTGCAAACTGCCAGTGGGAGCAGGGCAAGCTTCCCACCCATGTTGGGTGGAACAAAATTGGTATCAAATAGCTATTCTGAGGTAAAAAACTGTCTGTCCTGTTTCTGGTAGGATTTGAGGTTGAAATGAGTATCTTGAGAATTATCTTTGTCCATGAACACATATGGTCTTAATTCTAATCAAATAGATGTAATAAATGGAGTTTCTAACATGAAGCAGTTTCAGGAGAGAGATGACCCAAAGCTTGCTGAATGTCTTTGTGTGCCATTAAATGCAGAGTTCTGCCAGTCTGGAAGCTCCTTGTGCCTGGTACTTGATCTCTGGTTTCCCATTATTTTTCCCCTCAGATTTTCTCTCTTTCACTGAAGTGAGTGTTTACCTTTGAAAGAAGAAGCTGCGTGGGCTCCATTTGAAACTAAAAAGGATGCCATAACTGCCATTTAAATTCAGTAACACAGGCACTCCAATTACAGAGATGCCCTTGCAAGAGCTAGGTACTCCAGCCTGCTTTTGATGGAGAGCAAGAAGATTTTTTCACTCTTACTCAACTTATTAGTTTGTCCTGTGTTTTCATTAACTTGTCTCTGCCTAACCAGCAAATCTTAAATACTTCCCCCCCCGCCATCACTTCCTTTTCTCTGTTCCTTTTCCCTATTCTCTTTTGTCTTTTACTTTCCACAGCACAGGGTAAGAAACCATTAGCAGCAAAATGAGAGAGAGCTGTGGTGTCAGCAGCAGTTCAGTGGTGTTAGTTAGCATAGCCCTCCTCCTTGGATTGTTTTGCTTGGGTAAGAAACTACCCCACTGCAGTACAAGTCAAGGTATAAGGTGGAGTCCAGCAAAGCCCTCTGCAAAAATTAAAATTCAGCTCAGTGCCACCTCTCTGGACTGTGTATTTTAGCATTAAGGCGATTTTTCAAGCAACGGGAACAAAATTAGACCACAAATAAAAATGATCCAGAGGGTAAGTGTTTGGCCTCATGTATTTGCATTGGTAGGCACATGTATTTATGAGTCCTCTTTTGGTTTATGTTTTGTAGGACAAAGAAGGTGAGCCATTGCTACCGTATCGTTTACCGGCACCCGGAGAGGACTTTGACGCAGGACGAGGTGCATCACATCCATCAAGCTATTGAGGAGTCAGCAGTTCGAGATCTTGGGGTTGAGGGCAGGTTCTAGCACTGCTGGTCTGCAGCCCTAGGGACAATTGCTTTTTCCTTTCTTTTTTTTGTTTGGATTTTTTTTTTCCCCAGCTCTTTTTGGGGTTTTAGGTTACAAGTAAGTAGAGGGGTTTTGACCATAGATTGATAAATGGGCAGTGGTAAAACTAGCAGGTAATAAACATTACTACTGAGAAATCATTGACAAAGCGCTGGTGCTTTATTTTAAGAAATGGGGGAACAGCAGTAATGTAAGATTTCCCTCCTGTTACCATAAGAAATACACTGCCTGGTGGTTTTCTGTGTTGTTAATTGGTCCCTGGGTTCCATTAAACTGTAAATACTTGGCATTATTTCTCTGTTGACAGGATCTTCTGTCCGTGTAACAAGTGAAGCAAATCAGAGACATAGATTATATAAGGGAAGAATAATCCATCCTGCACATCCCCTCCCTTTTTTCTTTTTGAATAAGAAATGTCAGATTTTCTTCAAGAAACCTTCCAAGAAGTACATCTTGCAAAGTTTGGCTCTCTTACCTTCAGAGCCCGTGGGGGTTGCTTTCATGAGCTACACAGAAGGAGTCACTGTGGCTCTGGGGCCAGGCTTGGCTGTCTTCAAATGCCAGGTCATTGGCAAGTTTTTCCACTTAGATCCTATTTCTCCCACGGGAGCAGAGCTACTTAGTGAGGTGCTCCAAGCTGTGCCACCCTCCCCAGGGGAGAAACTCCCTTGTCTCACTTCTTCTCCATAGGCACCACTGCAAGATAAGTCTCCTCCCCTGTCACCATCAAAGGACTGATATCACCGGGGGCAGGATGGCAGAAAAGAGAAACTCTTCCCTGCAATGCCCTGAAAAGCAGCTGCCTTGATCTAGCACAGTATCTTACTTTCTAGCAGCAGTGTCTGCTCAGGAATTTGACCTTTAAGGCAGGAAACCAAACTAAAATGGGATCTCCTGCTATTTGAGGTACCAGTCACTTTACAAGATGCTTGCCTTTTTCATTGCAGGTTGTAATAAGTAAATTCTGGTGATGGTATGATGCTAGGGCCTGTGGAAGTGTTCAAATGATCTGATAAATACTTGATGAGCCATTGCAGCTGCTGATATGGAATATGGGACCAGTTTTTGCTTGTAATGGTATTTCATACAGTCTTGCAGGTCACATCTGGTTGCTGTGCAGGCAACATTCCCTCCTTCAGGGAAGAAAGCAATAAAAATGCTGCAATAAACAACATCTAACACAGATTTATACCTTATCAAGAAACATCTGTGCAGCAGGCTTGTACTCAACCATAAGAAGCCAGTCACTATTGCAGATGTGACAGAAGCAGAGAGCTCATTTTAATTTCATTACTCAACATATTTAGCTGTGTAAACAAATCCTAATCTAAATCACTGTTTTCTTATCCAAATAACTTGATTATGAAAACAATATGCTAGACTTTCTACAAGGCAAAAAGAATGGGTGCCATTTAGGCACCACAAAAACCTACTTGGTTATTTTTAAACCATCCTCTGCTAAGATCCATAAATACAGCCCAGCCCATTCGATGTTTCTCTGTCTCCTTCATCCGTCGCCTTTCCAGGAGCCTCAGTGAGGACCACTGAAGAGGAGGAGCACTTCCCTGAATTGCACTGAGCAGTAATTGTTCCAAGATCCACATAGAGCAGCAGATTATGTGGATCTGAACTGATGGAACTGCCTATGGAGAAAGTACCATAACCTGTCTGAGTCTCTTGGGAAAACAAGAGACGATGTGGGGTGAAGTAGATCACAAGATTTCCCTTTTAATTCATTATTTATTGAAGTTTCCCTTTTTCTGCTCCCCAAATCCTCTGGTTCTTCTTTCATTCTGATCAGCCCGTTTTGGGAACATAAAAATCTGGGGGAAAGCAAGGAGAAAATGGGACAATGAGCCTTTGTCACTGCACCCACGGGCTGCCATGTCTGGCTTTGTAAGCCAGTTTGGGTGTTCTTGGATCAGCCAGGTTTAAAAAACAAACAGATTCTTCAGGAGCAAGCAGGATTCAATCACATGAAGGCCTGTAAAATCATATGGGCTGGCTGTGAGCATAATATAGATAGTTGGGTATGTTTAGATTAAGTAAGCCTTTGTCATATATATTCTTGGATTAGTCTACTCTAAAAACCTATTGTTCTGGCAAAGATTCACCACAACTAGCAAAACAGACCTCAGATCAAAAGGCATCAGAGTTGCATTTATGCTGCAGTCCTTTGGAAAAGGTGATTTTCCCTTCAAAGCCTGACCTTAATTTTACTGGGGAAATTTGCTGTGGATAGTAGTAAGCTCTCAAGCCATATAGTGATACTATGAAGTAAGAAAACATGCAGGTACCCCCAAAATGCAAGGCAGTGGAAGGATTGCAGGAAAATTTATTTTCAAAGTTGAGAACTTACAAGAAAATGTCCTAAGGGTGCTCCAAACACTGGGCCTGAGAAAGACCCCTTTTCTTCTCAGGGCTTTTATAATTTCTGGCCTCCCCCTCTGCAGGGGCCTTTGACATGTCCGTGGCCTTACCTTTTTCTTATTCCAGGGAGTGTTTCCCTGGAATGCAGGAGGAGAAAATATCTAAAACTATCTCTGGGGCAAGATGCCTCTCCTAGGCAGGGAAGCTTCCTTGAGTTTAACAAGCTCTGGTCTCCTTGCCATCGTTCTTCTGGAAGGTCTTCTACCCTTACAGATACCAACAGAGAGCTCATAAGAATCTCAAGGTTGTAATAGCCATGCTTTATTTAACCCCAATGAGAGACGTAGGATGCTAACAGCATCTCAGAGACTGGACTGATCCTTGGTGGGAGTATGAAAAACTTGATTGAGAAAGGTCCTTGGTACAGTCACTGACCAACTCCTGTCAAAGAAAGGGCTTACTTGGCTTTTCTTAAGACATATTTGGCACAAAGGTCTGTCTCATAAGCATCCCTTGGACAGGCTACAAGACTAGTAAAGGTGGATGAGTTCCTCCATATCAAAGTGATACCATGCCATGTGGAAATATTAAGGGGAGCAGCATTTGAATAATTAATGTGCCTGCTGACTGACTAGTGTAGTGACAGGCACCATGCACTGCTTCTTGTTCTTATCAGCTGCCTGGGTTTATTTTTGTGTGCCTCTGGGTTTTATATCAGCATCTTTTAATAAAAGAGAAAAAAGTCAATTGTAGCAAAAGAAGCTACACATCCTCAGGAGTACTGGCTGCAGATTTGTGTCACTGAACAGTATGTGCTGTTTAAATGTTCTGGGTGCTGGTTTTGTTCCTAGTTGCCATTGGTTTTCAAGCTAACTGTGATTCCTCAAAGACTAAAGATTTAGCTTTAACACCCAGTTTGGGATCTTCCCAGTAAACTGGCAGCAGATTTACAGTGCACCAAGTCTTACCTGGTTCTGACATTTTGTTAAAGGTGCTGCAATGGAAAGGTGTGATCTAGATAGAGAGTATATGGCTCTGTGTTTTTGCCCTTGAGACTGCACTGAATTTACTGTCTTCTTACTCTCTGCACCTTTACTGAGTTTCTCAACAAACTGGTCTCAGCCCTTGAATTAATTTCATGTCGGAATTAGCTTTTTTTAAAAAAAATGGGGAGGGGAAAAGGTTGTGGGCTTTTTGTGTGTTTGGTGATTTTTATCTACAGTGCATTTCAGCTGCCCCAGGTGGATTCAAAGGTAAGATGGAATTCTTTGGTGGGTCATTGAAGCAAACACAGGGAGTCTTGCCCCAAAAAGTAGAATTATGTGCATCTCATTGAGTTCATATTTGGATAAACTAAAGAACCTTGTCTTCAGTGTGGTTTGACTGAAGATTGGCTGGTGCTCATTAGTTAAGGCAAGGTCAGAAAGCACTCTGTCTTGTCACCAGCACCCCAAACACATACAGGAGCAGTTTTATGAACAGGGACATTCTGTCAAACCCAGTGTGAGCGTATAAAATGGTTCTGCTGGGTATTTGAGGCCTGCTAGTTGGTATCACTGAACTATCTCCCTCAGAATTGTTACCATCTGGGAGAGGAAAGGAGTTTGTACTTCAGCTCTGAAATAAGTAGCCGTATTTTTAAAGAGCAGAGCTCTCTTCAGCTGCTGTCTGCTGTGTGTCTTTGCTCAGAGAAGACTGTTTCTGTAAAACAGATTTGCTTTCTTTTTGTGTAGAACAGGCCACATTGACTAATTGCACACATCCTGATCAAACGTTAAAATATGTGAGCATTGTCTCTGAAGGGCCACCAAAACCAAAGCAGTCTTGTGAGGACCTTGAATAAATTTGTATGGGACACAAGAAACCAGTCTGTGGTACTTACTACCTGCTTTTAAATGTTAGTGCAATTACATCTGGATTTTAAGCTGAGTATCTCAGAGGAGACAATTGCAGTTCTACACAGAGCTGGGTGAAGAATCTGTTGTATAAGGTTTGAGCATCATTAACATTTGATGTTTGGCAGCTTTTGTGCTTTTCTCATATGGCCTCTGTTATTCTATTTATGTTCTCTGTTAACTAAGTAGAGTCTGTTTCAGTCTGCCTATTATACTTGGACTGCTGACATGACCCAGCTTTCCCATTTGGGTTTTTCTTGCTCTTGAATTTTGGTCTAACTTTGGGGAGGAAACAGTGTCAGGCTGCAGGCAGGGAGATTTATTATACCAGAGCCTAAAGCCTGTGCTCCCACACCGCATTACTGCAGGGTCTCTCTGTGCTCACCCTCTGGATGCAGGTGATTAACAGGCGGTCCAGGGAATTGTGCCTCTGCCTGCTCAGTAATTTGCTGGGCAGCACTGCAGTCATCCAGAGCAGCTGCCACTTATATGGGCAGTAGATTGTTCTCTTTTTATGCTCGTGTCTGCAGCCTCACTGCTGTGGCTGTGTGATACAGAAGGGCTGTGTTGGTGTTTGCTGCAGCGAAGCATCAATTAGATGCATCTCGTGATGTGCTGCCTGTGCAGCCATTTTTCAGCAGAATCACTGTGTGCATGTAAATGGTTCTTCCCATCTCCACCTGCAGATGTGAGGCACATTGAGCCACGGGTCAGGATTTACAAATTGCTAGACCCCAACAGGTAAAAATAACTGCTTTGTGGGATTTTGTCAATGTCTGTACAGGTTTGAAAGTCCCACTGGCGTGTGTCCAAATGTTTATAGTCACTTGGAGCATTTTGTAACCCAGCCCCTGGTGACTGTGGTGCCACCAGTGTCATTCTGGGAGAGGGGAGCAGGTTCAGGGAGAGATCACAGGGTATCTGAGCAGCAAGGCACTCTCATCCTGGGCTCAAAGTGCTGAATTATCCTCCCTACCATGGATGTGATTCTGGCTCTCTGCCTTTGCATAGGACGTAGGAAATAGCATGCACAGCCAGGCTTTTTGGTCACCAGTTGTTGTTGTAACTGATGATTAATTTAAGGAATTACTGATTCTTGTACCAAATCTTTACTTACTGGTGGTATAGAAACTAATAATCATTCACAGGATCATTTTTGGCAGATTTCACTATAGGAATTGAATAAGAAGTGGGAATGGGACTGTAGGTCTGGAGGTTGTTTTGTGTCTTCCAGATCACAATGGGAGGGATTTACAAAGGCTTAACTCAAGTCAACAGTCTCCCCTCATGTACCCACAGTGAAACCCCTTTTGTTGGGTGTTCAGCATCTTGCTGATGATTGCAGGAGGGATGGGGCCTTTTGGGATCACCAAACAGCTCTCCAGAGATGTCTGCCCAGTGTCCATCCAGGAGTCCTGGCCTGGGCACTGGTGGAGCTTGATTGCCTTAAAACTTCTGTCCTATGCTCACAGTACACATAAGCTTACCTCCTTGGACCCTCCCCTGCAGCACTTCCTTTCTTCTGCAATCTCCTAAATTCTAGTTAATCTCCCTCCCATGACCCCAGACCTCAGCTCTTCTCTGCTTTCTACCACAATGCCTCACTCAGTGCCTGGTGCCTTGCCAAAAGCTTGCTTGGAAGGCTTTCACAATTGACTGGCCAAGGGGCCAAGAAAACCAGACTGATGATCCCTCTGCACATGAAATAATGCTTGGCTGTCTCCTTTCAGCTCCTGTTTTTCCCAAATTTTGCCAGAACATCATGCCTAGAGACCCTCCCCTTGAAGTCCAGTGTGGATGTGTTTGGATTCACAAGTCAGCTAAGGTCACTGACAATGCAAACATGAGCACCCCTCACTACTGCACAGACCCCTGGTTCCTTAAGAAGAGGAGACAGAGAAATAGCAGGGTTGCAATGAAGATTGCCAGCATGAATAAGTGTATTCTGACTGAAAACTCAGACAGGGGAGACAGCATGTTAGTAATAACCTGATGCCCAGCATGGTCCCTTGCGTGTGCTTCCAGAAAATTTTTGCAAATATATTTTTGATAAATAATAACAGCAGCCTTCTGTGTGTGTTTACAAGCTGTTGTGTTATAGTCTGCATCACTTTTCATTTGTGTCCACTTGCCAGAAACTTAGAAGTTTGACTTTGGTTAAGAATTATATGACTTTCTGATATCCCTGGATTTTGACATGAGCTCTTACGTGTGATCAAGGAGGGCAGCCAGCATTGCTAAGGAGATTTTCAGCACCTCACCAAATTATTTTATTTGTATGTCACAGACATGTGAAATGGGCTGGAGTGGTTGATGTGAGTCTTATTTCTGTGCTGTGGATACAGAAGTAGAGTTGTTGTTCCCTATATTCTGTCTGGTTAGAGACTCTTCTGTCCTGCTGCTTTGCTCCAATACAAAGAAATCACCTTTTTCCAAGAAAAATTCAATACCTTCTGGTGCCTCCTGCTGTCAGAAAGCCAACAGTCTTCTGAGAACTCTCCCTTCAAAGAGCAGTCAGATTTTGGGCAGTGAACTCCCTTTCCCACTTGAGACTTTTTTTCCAGCCTGAAAGACTTTCTGGCATCTGTTTCAGGCTCCTGTGCAACACCTGCTGCTGGTGACAATGCAGGTCTTTTTCCACCTTGAGAGAAGAAAGGTGACTTAACAGAAAGGCCAACTTTATAAAAGAAATCTGAATTACTTAAATGTCCTGTCATAATGACAGAAGAAATTCCAGCCTCTTAAAAATTATGCACAGAAGTCAATTTTGATCTTTACTAGAGAGCAGGCTTGTGCAGTGGTAACATTTCCATGTCATTGCAGCTTGTGAGGCTCCAACAGAGCACAGCTTTGTCACTGAAGGCTCTTCCATTCATGTTTGGCACATTGCTTCATAGTTTTCTGGCTTCTTTGGGACAGGGAGGAGAAATTCCTGCCTTGGTTTCAGTGTGTTTTAGGAGAGCCACTGTAAGATTTATTGGTTACATCCCTGAAAGGAACCTTGTTACCTGCCAAGAGGAAAAGGCTCTGTGTAGGATGGGACAACAAATGGGGAAGGGACTCTTAACTTACAGGGTCTATTGATTGCTGCCACCTTCTCTGAGCTATGAACAAAATCAGCTGGAGGAGTGCCTTTCATAACATTGATGTCTCAATGATGATCAGGAAGAGAAGTACTGCCAATTCCCAGTGGGGAATAATAGATGTGAGATGATCCACATGGACAGCTGGCCCTGCACTCAGGTAGCAGATGTTACGTGGTGCTGGGGATGAGGTGATTTGTCTGATGGAGATGCAGATGGCATCATGCATGGCCATCTCCACCTGGAAACCACCTCTACAGTCCAGGCTGACTGAGCCAAACCAAGAGCCTCCTTGCAGTCTTCCTGATACAGGAAAATTAGAGTTAAAGGGCTCTGTGCAATATCATAAAGATCGTGAGGTCCATCATAGGCCATGATGATCCCAGTGGTCTTTCTTATATTTGCAAAAATTTTCTGGAAGCACACGCAAGGGACCATGCTGGGCATCAGGTTATTACTAACATGCTGTCTCCCCTGTCTGAATTTTCATTCAGGATACACCTATTTATGCTGGCAATCTTCATTGCAACCCTGCTATTTCTCTGTCTGCCTCTACTTGCTCTGGTCCTTCCCTGCACTGAGCCCAGAGCTCACCCCCAGTGCTTGTATTGGGACAGCTTAACTCAGGTGAATCTTTATAGGGTGGCACGAGAGCCAAGACCCACGTGATGGTGACTGAAACACAGTTCCTCTTGTGAAAGGCTGGTAAGATTATGTGAATGCATTTCATCAAGTTATCAAATAGCATTTCGTTCTTGTCTCAATATAATGGGCACAGATTGGCAGTCCAGGCTCTTCCAGGAGTTCTCAATGTGTTATTTTTCTTGCATTAACTAATAGTCTTCCCCTTTGCACCCATGCAAACTTCTGGAATTCACGTCCTGTGGCAAAAAGCTCGGTTGAACTAAGCTGTGTTAAACAAAAAGTGTGCTTTGGATCGGTCTGAACCTTCCATCTCTCTTCACCTGCTGTCCCACATCCCAAAATAACTGGTACAGTCAGCACCAGACCCTCGGGAACCAGAGAGGTACTGACAAATCTGGGAGCTTTTTTGGAGGAAAGTGACAAAGTTGATCAGGAGAGGTGGAAGTACAGGTAGATGAGTTCAAGCACAAAACGATGCAGAGCTTAGCTCGGGAATGACTAACAAGTGTGTGGTTTGTGAGACATGTAGCGCTCTGATGAGCACGAACACCCTCCCACTCTCCTGAGCGTGAGAGCAGAATTTCGAGTGTGACACGCAGGGATATAACAAGGGCTAATGGTGTGACAGTCAGGCTGGATGTAAGGTAAGTTTTCCTGACAGTGAGATGTATTTTGCTGTGAAACAGTTTCCCGAGGGAAAGGGCAGGAGCCCAACTGCTTTGTCTTTTTTAAAGCCAGGCTGGACAAAGCATTAGGAAAGGTAATCTAGACAGCAAGTGTAAATTGGCAGGAGGACAAAGTGGTGATCTAATAGGTCCTTTTCATTTCTGGCTCCTATGATACGATGTTCTCTGTAATAAGTTTTGACTGGTTTTAAGCTTGGAGGGTAACAGGAAGATAGAACTGAACAAAAAGATTAACAACAAGAACTAAGAAAATAACTGTGGTTTTGTTTAATAGTTATGGAAAGTGCCAGATTGAGAGTTCCTTAGGCCAGTGGTACTATTCAAAAATAGCATTGCAAATGGGAAAGTGAAAAGTTACACTGGTAATGATCGTGGTGATGGCTTATTTTTACAGAGCCCTAATAGTCCCAAAGTGTCCAAGGGCACAATTCAGATTGAGGGTGTGCACATATGACTTGTGTAGCTTTTCAAGAAAGGTTTCTTGCAGATGCCAAATTTTCTGGACTGTTGGTCACAGTTGCTTTTTTCATGTCATAATATCTTGCTCTTGTAGTATCATCTGGGCCTGATGCCTGAGTGTGGCTGCTACAGGCAAGGGCTGCCTTGTGAAGTTTTTATCTCCCTCTTTGAGTCCTGAATTCCAGACTGAATTCCTGGAGGACAAGGGCACACTCATTTCTTTTAGCAAAAATTACAGTGGAGCTCTATTGGAAAATAAAAGTATGAAAATGTGAAATACTAATGTTTGTGTGTAGGACCAAACAGGCAGTTTGGAAAAGCTGGATATATATTATTAACTAGTTTTAATACTGTAATTTGAAACTGAAATGTGTTGATTGTCATTCATGTGGAGGACAACTCTCTTTTTCCCTTTTTCTTTCTTTTTTTTTTTTAAATAATAGTTCACAAATCTAAAAGAAAGTGGCCAAATACAGATGTTCTGTATTATCATCCATGAAATTAGACTTTCTTAGACAACAGCCTTGAAGAGTCATCTCAGTTGAAGGAGGAAGGAAATGAGTGAGGTGAGAACTTGCATGTTGAACATGTCATCCTTCTGGAGCCACATGCTCACAGTGGAACTGACTCACATGGCATTAAAAATTGTTTGTTCTCATTTACACTATCTGCAAGACTCTGGTTAACGTAATATTTGTTAGATGGGCAATTAATCAAATGCTATCCATTTGTTAATGCAGGTGGAAAACATTCCTGTATGAAGAGCCAATGATTGCTGAATAGCTGAGGTACTGTGTAGTTTGGCAGATTTACCAATACTCAGGTTTTTTATTCAATAGTCACTACAGATTTAGTCCTTCTGTCTGTTAGCTACTTATGCACAAGTCAGTCAAAATTTTCCTTTGAATGTTTGTATTATTCATAGGAGTTGGTTTGAACTAGAGTTCTCACTTGATTCACCAGAAATTTTAGCGTTTCAACAAAAAAAAAACAAAAACACACATATTCAAGCCTGAGACAAAGTCCTGCCACTTTGGTGCTTCCAAAATATCAGAGCCAAAAGAATATTTATTTAAAAACAACTGATGTGACAGGTTTTTTTTTTGTTTGGTTGGTTGGTTTTTTTTTTGGTTTTTTTTTTTTTTTTTATTGGAGATTGATAAGGCATCCAGAGATGTTACAGGCATTGCTACTTCTTTTTGTGCTGGGGAGAAGGTAACTTGAAAGCCACCATAAACCTTCGTGGTCTGGGTTTCACAGAGCTTGCAGGTTCCTGGTGTTGTGGCAGCTGCCAAAATAATTCCACCATGTGAGCTGCCAAAATTGCAAAGTTCCTCTGAAATGGCTCAGGTTTTTTTTTTCCCTGGACCTTCTTATGTGAAACTTTCCTGCCTAAAAACTTTCATTTAGCCACAGGACATAGACTGTAGATTGGTGTTTGACTCTCAGCAGGACATATGTTTCTAGACTTCTTATTTTTTATGAATGGGACTTGTATTCCTTTTTCATTTAGGCATCTTAGCAATCCTACCTTTCTTAGTAATGTGACAGAAAATCTCTCAGGCTGTGGGTGGTTCATCAGCTGCTGTTACCTGATACAACACTCAGTCTGGGTGTGCTGTCTTGCTGTAGGAAAAGGATGGCCTCTGGCAAGGGGCTGTAGATCTCTTCCCTCTGCTTGTTGGCTGCTGGTGTGAGTAGGCTGGAAAGGGATGGAAAGGGACCTCAATCTGGAATCAAGCAGCAAAACCATGAATGATTCAGAGAACATTGCTTCCTACTTAAACATTACATTCCTATTAGGTAAAGGAGGGATGTAATTCCAAAATCCAGGCACAGGACAGATTGTGACCAGTCAGGAAGGTCTAAGTACCATAATAAATAATAAATTGTGTGATTGACTGAAAAGGGAGCTGGGAACTCTGCTTTTCATTTCCTGCAGTGGCACTAAGGAGCGAGATAGAGGTCACATCCCCTCAGTTTACCAGGCTGTAGAATGGGATGATGATGCCAGTTTTTCTTTGCCACACGTTTTGAGACTTCCAGAGGTAATGTTGCACAGTGCACTTTATTAATGCAGATCTTTAACGAGATGATGTTTGCATTTACACCACGGCACATCCCAGGCATGCAGGGACCACCTCCAGTATGTGATGTGGTACAGTGAGAAGGGCCACTCCAAAACCATCCCTGAACTTCAGCTGGTCACCATGGCAACAGAACAGCTTAGCACGGCAAGGCAAGGGGAGAGTGATATATTCTGTTCAGGATAACTTACAGCATCAAGGCTGCACTTTGAAACATCTCAGGTTTTCTGGGTCTGGGCTTGCAGGAGACATTGCTGAGCTCTGGGATTTCCTCTTTCCCAGCTCGCCTACAGTGAACAAATATGGGCCAAAAGATGGGAAACCACGATGGAGAGAGAAGTGCAGGGTAGCGTTCCCTTGGGGTTTGGGTGATAGGATGTGAAGGAGAGGAATCTGCATCTCTGAAGCCCTTCTGCAAGGACTTGGTGTCAAAAGCTGGTGAATACCATCTGCTGGCCTGCTTTCTACCCATCATCTCATATGTGCTGCTGCCAGGTGTGCCTTTAGTGCCTGGATCAGCTGCATTCCTAGCGCAAGGACTCTTCCTCCAGCCAGCCCCAGAGGCACCAGTCACAGAGCAGAGACCACTGAAGGATGGCCTTCATCATTGTTCAGGCTCCTCAGATGGAGAAAGGCACCCTGTGGTGGGCCCTGGCATTGCCAAGCCCTGTGGGGACCTGGTCCCAAACCCTCAGGGTGAGTTTGGCCACAAGCACCTACTGCAGTGGGAAGAAATCCTTTAGGAGAGGATTAGAGAGAGCTGATACCACCCCAGAGGGGCCCATTCACGTTGTCCATGTTTCTGTAAGCTTGGCAAGGGGATGGGGGCAGTACCCTGGTGTCTGCAGTGTGGTGTGCATTGAGGGTTTCATCATCTTCAGCCAGGGCATTACAAACAGGCAGTGAGGGGAGAGCCAGCTTGGCCGTGCAGAGCCACAATCAGGTGCCTCGACACCAAATCAAGGACTGGGAGCAGCGGTGCCTTGGCTGCCAAAGCCCTGCTGAAACATGCAGCAATAACCAAGGAAACTTCACACCAGAACCAGCCCAACATGATGAATTGCTGCCTAATGACTGGCTGGTGAAGGGCCCAGGTGATTTAGCTGCTCCTCTGGGGGAAGGTGGTGTGTGGTGAACTTTTGTCACAGCCCTGTTGTGGTAACCATTCCTAGCATGGTGGAGTAGGAATCCCAGTGCCTAGCACAGTGCTGCTCACTGCTGGAGGAGCCTCCACATCCCAGCAACTTGCTGGGTGTTTCTGCAGTGCCACCAGGTGTGACTTCCCTGGCCCATGGTGCCATCTTGCAGATCAGCCCCATTTTTGGGTGATTTCTGCTGGGTTTTGGTTATTCTGCAGTTGGTCTCCAGGAGCAGGTGGGGCACCTTTCCCTTGGTGATATCTGGAACCTTACCTAGAAGAATGCACGGAATGGTCTACTGGTGGGGAGAGATCTGTTGGGAAACAGATGCTAAAAATTGCTTCAAGGGAAAGTGGAAGGTCACTTTGGAAATGGGGAAAGGACCAAGTGGTTGGAGGGTGACATGTTAAGTGACACAAACTTCCTTGCTCTCTGCTGCTTCTATTTTAGAGTTTGAAGGAAAAAAACTGGCAAGAACTTTCCTGCTGATGAAGCATCATACAAATGGACATGGTTGCAGGGTAGGGAGCATAGATTTTATAAAGGAAATGATGAAAAGTGCCTTGTGGGCCCCACTCTCTGGTGAAAATATGACTTGAGTTTCTGAAGATGAGAGGCAGAAGACAGAGGCCTGGGAAGTCTCTTTAAAAGTTAGGGAAAGCATAGGGAAACTTGAAAGAAAAACAAGATAAAATGGCAATTGCATATAAGCCCACGCAGGCACTTACTCTCCTGCTTTCTCTCTTACACCCACGCACTCAAGCACATCTCCCTGTCCGAAATAGTAGGGAAAAGATATCATAGCCTTTATTGTCAAGAGTAATTTCTCTTCACGTGTCACCACCAACAAATTCTCAGAGCGGCGAGATGTATATTGCATAAAACTCATTTGTCTGCTTTTTTCCCCTTTCTAAACCTGAACAAAACAAGGCAAAAAGCCCCTGTGAACTGTGGAGATGAAGAGCTCTTGGATGGATGAAGGCCAGCCATGAGTATTTGTGTGCCAGTAATGCCAGGGGAGGCAGCAGGGTGATTGCATGGGGGACCAGGGCTCATTTTCCTCACGGGCATGGCTTTCAGCCCATGTCTTTTTGCCTTTGGGGGTGTCAGGGGACCTGGGTGCAGCTCCACTGACCATTTCACTCCTGAAATGCTTTGCAGCCGGGTGGGTTTCCCACCCCTCATGTCCAGTCTGCAAGGAGCATTGTTGAAAATCACCCACTGGCTGCTCTTGCTTGGGGGTAGGATGCCCCACAAGGTGATTCTTTTGGTTGTACTGGTGCTTTCACACTCCTCTTTTATTTTTTGGTACTGGTGCTTTCTCACACAGGCTTGAGCCCTTGCCAGGGTTGGTCACTTAACACATGCTTGGAGATTCACACGGTGGACTGAAGGCAATTTGGGTCTTTGTCCTGTATTTAATGATACTATAAACTTCCCTTCTGAGTAGTGGCACAGGCCCTCTTGGCATTGACTGGTGGGTGTCTAACTCCATGAGACTCTCCGTCCCATCGTGCTTGAGTGAAAGACTCCATCAGCTCGTTCAGGAATTAAGTTTGTTCATCAGTGTCATGTCCCATGCAGAGAAGAAAAAAAATCCCTGGGCTGTTGTGGATTCCTCTATTCTATATATTCATTCCTGGTTGATGATCAGAGAATTATAGTATACAAAATAAGATTATTATGATTCCTGGCAAGAAATGGGATTTGTAAAAGGAGACTTTATTTTTATTTTTTTTTAATTATTATTATTTTTAAATTATTTTTTTATTATTATTTTTTAAATTTGATTTGATTTGGTTTTGCAAAAGGGCTTCAAAATACCCAAGAAACCCTCAATCCTCTCCCAGCGTTCCCTTCTCGCTACACGAAACTGCCAAGTCTGAATTGGAAATACGTGAAAAAAATGTGGGGTTTTTTTATGATGCTTGGAAGAAAATGGATTTGCAGAGCTTCTCTCTTTAAATGTGTCAACATAAATGACATCCTAGCAGGTCTTGCAGATTGCATGGCATAGGCAAATAACTGCTATTTATTGCATTGGCTGTGCAATTTTTTACCTGGCTATTTCTGCCACATGCAGAATGGATGAAACAAATTTCCCTCGTACATTTATATATACATTTATATAGTGTCTGTCAAGAGCTGCATGCCGTGGTCTCCACTAATTCTCATTTGTGCCATCCTTACCCAGGATTTAACCCCTCCCAGAGGAAAACTGCATCCCATCTGTGATACTTATTACAAAACAAGGCAGATTTTGTGCAGTGGTCTGTCTAACAGGTTACACGTGGCATTTTCCTTCCCTTTGGCCTCCCTAGTCTGCTCTGGAAAAGCAATCTAAGGCAAGACTATCAAAGGAGATAAGTTGCAGGAGAGAGACCTTGCAACTGGCAACAGAGGCCAGCACTAACTCTTTCAGGTCTCTCAGTCTTTCACTTTCACCAGCTTGTTTCAAAGGGACAGCAACATAAAAGAGGAAAGTATTTAAAAAGAGAAGAAAAGTAAGTCAAGTGCAATAAATCAACAAGGAAACTCAGGTGCTCTGTGCATGGATATCAGTAAAAGCTATCTATGCAAGCATGTCAGAGTTAATTTGAGAGTTTTGATACTAAGGAAAAAATTAAACCATTTCTCTATTAATTCCTTCTTGCCATCTGTATTACCACAGCTCTTTGCCCCCCTGGCTTTGGGTATTTTCTACTGGTATGTCATTTACCAGAGATATGATGCCCCAACAGGTCCTGTGGCTGGGAACATCACTTCTGTTCCATGCAGCTGTCATCAGAGGGACAGTGCATGTGTCCAAAGGTCCCCCTGTATTTTGCTGAATCAGACTCCGAATTTCCTGCCTCACCACCACACTGCAATTCTCCTCTCCGTGGCTGACCTAAATACCTCCCTTTAGTGATACACACAAACGATGTCTGTGATACCAACATTGCGCCTGCGTGGGGCTCCGTGCTATTTACTTGGGCAGAGCTTTTACCACCCGCTTATTTTTCAGAGTAAGAAAAATAAAGGTCCCTGCACTTAGCCTGCGATGACAGTTTTGCAGCAGGAGAACACTGAATAAGAAAAATGAAGCCTGCAGAAGTGGAAGGAGGAAATGAAAGTTGCTCCACTGACAGGGCGACATGAATTCAGCAATGGGTGGATTAGGCTGAGTGTTATCAGTGATGATGAAACACAGCAGACTGTGGTAATGAAATATTTATGAATGGGGAAATGATACTGCATTCTGCAGTGCAGCACAGGGGAAAGTGAAATTTCAAGAATACTGTAATAGCAAAGCCCTCCATTAATTATCGAAAGCAAGCTGTAATGCCAGTTACTATGACAACAGGGTCCCCTATGTATTTTGCACCATTTGGGGGAGAGGGGGGAGAAAGAGGGGGCTGCTTCTGTTTACTGGAGTGCATTGTATTTCTTTTTCTGTTGTTGGTGTTAATTAAGACTGTCCCAACTTGTGACTATGCAATTAATTTAAATGTTAAAATTATAAAGTGACTATTGGCTAAAATATAGGCAAAGTCTTTATTAAGTAGTACTGGTCTTTTTTATTCTGAAGAGTTAAAGATGCCCTTTTCCGTATTAAAGGGTGTTCTATTGTAATTATTAATATTCTTATATAATATTAATGCATGATAATGTAATAATAAAAAGCAAAATGCTACTAGATGTATTATTATTAATTATATTTTTGACTCTGTTAGGCTTTCACCCACAAAGCATTTTAGAAGCAATGATTAATTAAAATGTCAATATTGGCATACTAAATCCACACTGCATTTCCAGATGGGGCAAGGGACTGTACAGCCTCTGCCCACTTAATTTTAATTATTACTTACTTAGTTTCTTAAATCCAGGACCCTCTTTGAGATTTCCACTTACCATCAGCAGAGCCAAGGGGTTTTTTTCCTGCCCCCTCCTCTACCTGGTGCAGTGCATATGAGGAAAGCAAGGTACGGACCACGATGAGGAGAAGTTTGAAACCTGTCTCAGACAGATCCCTGTCAATGTGTCCCATTAAAGCAGCTTTGACAGCCCTTAGTGTGGCACATATTTGTGAACAATATAAGTGGTTACTAAATGGAACAGGCACACTCGGGGGAGTGCCCTCCAAGCCCTGGGGTCTGGTGACTGCAGGTGCTGGATGAGGACATTGGGACACAGACAGTGGTCAGGCTGGCTGGCTCTCACTAGGCAGCATTTGCCCCTGTTGCTGTAAGAGGCAGAGTCCTCCTCTGCCTGAACCACTGCTCTGGGTCAGTCAGACAGTTCCTGTATTTTATCTTCTTACTTTAGGCTATGCAGCGCATTTCAGGCCTCTACAGATGATCTTTCTGTAGCTCCTTTCCAGGTGGGCAAAGAGTGCTTCAGATCCATTAAATGCTTGGCCTAAGGTGATACAGGTTATCAGTATCAGAGGGGAGAACGTGAGCCAAATCTCTTATTTTCAGCTTCAGGACCCTCTTCCATGGCATGCAACAAACTCCTGATACTCAGCTCTTCTAGGAAGGAAACGTGGGAAGGGAAAATGGTTGGAAACTTGCAGTGTGAGTGCTCTCTTGCAAGCAGCCAGATGCAATATTTTCTGGCACATGTTTCCTAATCTTACCTGGTGAAACAGTCCAGAAGGAGGGGGCTTAGCCCTGTGCATCTCATTGGGTGCAAACACGACTGGATGAACAGCAAGTCAAACATGGCTGTAGCAACAGGATTGCTGTGTCACCACTTAACAGGAGGTGCCATCAAGGGTGTAATTTCTTACGTGTGGGTGTATGTACATGCACATATGTATGCATTCACTCATGCAACCTATTTGATACGGATAGGATACAGTGGACTGTGCTCTGTGTTAAACATTGGCTTAGAGAGTGAGGATTTTGTCTGATTTTCTTCATGTTGAGAGTATTGAATGAATATGGAGAAAAAATGCATTTATTACTTGTTTATTTCTGCAAACATCCCCATCTTCCCCTCCTTGCAGTTCAGAGCCCTCACTCCTCTTTGCTCGGATGCCTTATTGCCATCCTCATTTCTGATTGCCACCCATTTCTGCTTACAGAAATCACCTGCCTTGATGTGGCTCAAGACAGGAGCTGGGAATCTTCCGTGCCTTTTAGCAGCAAACCCACAAAGCAAAGCACAGTGCTGTGAGAAGGATGTGAACACCATGAGCAATAAACAACCGAGTAACATAATCCAGGCAATGAATGGCTGTGGGAAGCCAGCAGGGACAGCAAGGGCTCTGTTTTCACTGTGATGAGAGCTGCCCCAGAGGACCAATATGGATGTGAGCTTTTCTCTCCTCAGCTCCAAGGCTAGAGGCATCCAATAAATAGCTCAGACGACAACTCACTTACTTACAAACAGTGTGGGGAAGGACAAACCTGTTAGGTATGGGAAAAAAGAGCAGGTCGTGTCGGTTTAACAGTTTTAGAAACCTGACAGGTAAGAAAAGGTTTTGGTAGCTGTTTCTTTGGTGTGGAAAAGGCAAGAAGGAGCTGTGGGCATGGGAAATATGATAATATTCCTCAAACAATGTCTGCCAGAGACAGCTCAGCTCTATTAAAGCTGAAGAATGGCTGGGTATCCCCTGTAGCTCTTCCCCATGCCATGAGCTCTGCATTCAGATGTGCTGCAGAAGGATGACTGTCAGTAAGGGGCATGGATGGAAACCCTTCAGAGAAACCCAGCACCAGCATTCAGGTCCATGTCAATTGGGACAGAGGGCCTCAGGTGCTGTGGGAAAATCAGTCCCAGGGCTAATTTTAGTGCCAAGGGAACCGTGCCACAAATAATCCCCATTGCTACTTGGAGGCCACTACCTACACCTCTGGGTATTTGGTGATGCCTGTGGGCCCACAGTGGCAAAAGGCTGAGCTGAGATGTCCCCTTTTCCTCTTCTAAATGGTTACTGGTTGGCAGTCTTGAGAGTGTGCACATGCATGTGTGTGTAAACCTTAGTTCATTAATTGTCACACACCCAGGGCCATCAGGGTGTTCGCAGGCGTGATCTGGTGGCCACATTTATCTTCTCTGGGATGGAAGGCATCATTAGCAGATTTGTACATCTTTGTGTGGAAAAGACAAACTGTGTCCCTAAGATGCATCAGCCAGCTGAGGTAAGCCTTGCCTGGCCCTCTGGGTTTGCTTTATCCAGCTGCTGCCAGCTACAGTATAAATTACTCGAGCTACACAAGGATTAACCCGTGAGCCAACCTGTGTCAAAAGCCATCCTTGTTGTCTCAAAGAGGATGGAGTTGAAAGCTACTGTGCTACAAAGATTTGCACCAAACCTTGGGGTCAGCCTAAAATAAATGTCAAATGTCTATAAGACAAACATTTAGAAAAGAGCACAGAACTGGTGTTTATGGACATTTTCTCCTGTTGAAGTGAGAGCCCTGTCACCAAGCTTGAGAAAGCATCCTTCAAATGGCACTAGGGAAAGCAGGATAGTGAAGGAGCTGTGCCTGCGCCTGCCCAGTGAGTAGGAGGAGGGAGGGAAACCAGAAGGGGGATTAGTTTCTGGTTGTTTCTCCTTCTGACAGCCCCTAAGGTGCTAGGGGGAAAAAAAAATAATCCTTGCATTAGACATGTTTGCCTCACTCCATAAATAATGAACAGCAGCAGTCAGACTGAGCAGGGGCTTCCCTCAGAGGCGTGACAGCCCTAAGGGAGGGATTCTGGACTGGGAGGCCCTAAATTGCATTGGTGGCATTTCTCCCCCAAACTCCATGTCCTCGTTGCAATTCAGCACATGCAGGTGGCCAGCCCTGCCCCAGCCTGCAGCAGGAGCCCAGCTGGTGCTAAACCAGTGGGAGATACAGCCCCCTTCTCTAACTGGGGGTTTTATGTTCATGATTTGGCTGTTTATTCTTTCTAGTGCTATTCTGTTTGGTGGCTGCAGGGACTGCTAAGAGACACGGGGGAACAGAGAGCACTTAGTCAAGGGCAGAAATATTTGGATGCAGTCAACAATAAAAGGAATCCCTGAAAATTATAGATGTTTTCCAGAGCAGCTATTTTCTCTGCCTGCAATGTTTCATTTGCTCCGTTCTGAATTACCCTGAAGTGCAACTAAAATACTTCAGTATTTGAAATCTGGAAATCCTTGGTCCCACAGTCTTAATATCATTCCTGGCTGTGAAAGAGGAGCGGAGGAAGGAAGGATTTATTCTCACCGGGCTGCAGGGGGATTTACACCAGCAGTTTACATCCACTTGATTGCAAATCCTTCCTGATCAATATGCAGGCAGTGCCAGTGGGTGGGAGGAGGGCAGAGGTGCTGGTCCTGGCATCTCCCCTGCTTCCAAATGAGCAGTGCAGCTGTGACACCTCCCCTCCACAGCCCCAAGCCAGCCTGGCACTCTGTGCCCTGCTTTCAGCAAACCTGCAATCATTTTATATCAACTCCTGTGGGAGGAGGGATAAAGCTAAGGCTGCAGTTCTGCCTCACAAAGTTCCCTTTTTTCCTTCTTCCAGAAGCAGGTAAGCCCTGACCTTTGAATGCAAAGTGAGGATGGAACCAGGGCACGGGGTTTGGTTTGGCTCTACAAGTGAAAACCAGAGCTGACGTATCAGAGAACACTGCTCCAGTCTGTCAAAAAATATTGTGAAGTTACAATACATAAGGTGACTTTGGCCATCAGGGAAGAAAGGAAAGCCAGTTTGTTTTACCCTCAGCTCATCCTTGGCCCTCCTGCCCTTCTGCTGCTCCTGCAGCTGCCAGGTGGAACGTGTGCGTGTGGGTCTGGATGCACATTACAGAGCGAGAAGCACTTGCTAAGCTGAGAGGACTCTGCATTGCTATGCAAACATTTAGATGAGTGATATCAGACTTTTCTTACAGAGCATGAGCTTAATTTGAGTCTCAGCAGCCAGGCTGAGCCAATTCACATACGCTGGGAGGAGGCTGCTTGGATGAGTGATGGGAGCCCCTGACACCTGGAGCATAGCCCGCTAAGTGAGAGAGGCTACAAGTCATCATCTGGGTACTTTGCAGCAGTGTCCTTTATGATCCTCAGATTCATGGGCAAGGAGCATCACATAACTCAGGGACACTTACAAAGCCCTGTGGTGCCATCCTTCAAAGTTTTGCTACAGCGACTTCAGGATTGACTCCAGGCAACTCTAACTCAGGGCCCAGCTGAGCAAGGGCTTGGCTCAGCTCTCTGTGCTTATAATTAGTTAACACACTGCTACAAGACAAAGAGAAGCTACAGAGGAGTTTTCCTGCCTAGGAAAATTCATGGTGACAGAAGCATAATCAAGGCTGAGCAGCAAAAAAAAGAGAGAGAAGAAAAAGCATATCCCTATGGTGGATGGTGTTGCCCCAAAGCTGCTTACAGCTTTTCCCTCCCTTGACCTGCTGCCCACGGTGCTTTGGATGCAGCCCAGGATACCTTTGGCTAGGGGTCTGCAAAGAGAGCCAAAGCCTGACCTACCTGCCCCTCTCAGCTGTCAGATAGATGCAGATGAGGTAAAATGAGTGAGAATGACCTACTCAGTTCCCGTGGCTGGAGGTGTATCAGGTGAGACATCTGTAATGACTGGCAAAGCCTGGACGTTTGGGCTGTTCTGCTGCAGACATGGGTGTGCTGAGGGCTGTAGCCCCCTGTCCCAGCAGCTGCTTGTAGCCAGCTGGACCTTAAACCAGCAGCTCCAGTCCATTAGCAGACTGTGAGCACTCCTAATACACCAGCACAAAGATTTGTGAGATGTGTCTGATGGGGATTTAAATAACCTGGAAGGCTTGACACAAGAGCAGGCAAGAAATGATCTTGTGATTCACCAACAGCTGAGCTGTAAGAGCAGCAGCACCAGGAGGCTTAAAAAATGGCAGGGGACTTTAATGACCATTAGCTCTGGGCACATTTGTTTGTGGGCATCTTATCAGTTGAGAAAGTTTTGGAGTTTCAATCCTTTCTCCCTTTTCTATGCACTGGTAAGAGTTGCTCCTGCTTAAGGGTATATCTTTTAGGGAAATATTAGCCAGGCCAACTGTATTGTGGGGCAGCAGATTTTGGTGCTGCTAGTACATTATCCCCTCAATCCACTGCTAAAACAGTCTTTACCCAGAGTATGTGCTGAGATGTTCAGCATTTTCTGTAAAGAGCTATTTATTGAGCAGAGAGCGCCTCAAGACAGAAGCAGATTTTCTGTGAGGAGAAATAAAAATCATTTTTCTGGTTAAAATTAGCTTTCAGATTGCAGGATTGAAACCACCTGAGGTTAGAGCCTTGCTGCTCTTCAGCAGGCAAATGAGATATTTCGCGAGGAATTCCCTTTACGTGACTATTGAAATGAGAGCTGTCCTCCAGCAGCACCTTCTGCAGCCCGAGGTGTCTCTCTGCACGGGAGGAACAAAGCGAGGAGCCAGGTGAGATTGCTGGGCACACAATGGGTTCCCGATGCGCTGGGGGACTCTTCACAGTGGAGTGGGTATTGCCATTTGCTGTGAGTGCTCTGTCATTAACTGTTCATTGTTATGTATTAAACAGAGGGATCTCAACAGGGCTCTCGTGCCCTTCCTCACAAGTGTGCCCTGGCTCCCCTGAAGCATTGTTGGAATGGAGCATGACAGCACTTGACAATGGAGCACTTGTGGTGACAGGTTTGAGAGCCCTAATGCACTTTTTAATTCTCCTCCGTCAGTCTCCTGCACTTCCTTTCAAATTCAGATGTGGATTTTTCCCCCGTGTCCATCCTAGAGGATGAAGGCTGTGTTTGCCATGATCTTTGTTCTGCTTTTGCCTTCAGCCTGAGCTGCTCTCCGACTGTTTGTGCACCAGCCCTTTATCCAGGTTGTGTCCTAGCTCATTTTCCTCTCCATTTTCCTTCCCAAAGGACATGTCCTGGCTCCAGACACTGAGAACAAATGACAAGGATGATCAGAGATATGAACCAGCTTCCTCAACGGGAGCAAATCAATAGACTGGTGGTCTTCAGTCTCTGAGGCTGAAAGGAGTTGGAGGGTTGTTGGAGCCTGAATGGAGTGGATGGGAGAGTTGCAACCACCTCAGACAGTTCCTCACGCCTTCCTTCATGCTGCAGACACTACAAGTAAGCCAGCACATGGCAGGCTCAAAACCCACATGGAACCAGGCTGTGGGAAATCCTTGCCACGGGAGGGCAGAGGTGCTGGAAGTTTCTGTGGGGTCGAGGCATCATGAGGCACATTCATAGGAGATAAATCCATTGAGAGTCATTGCATGCAAAGGCTTTGCCTTGGGTTCAAGAGGTCCCTAACCTGCAAGTGGACTGCAGGCTGCTCCTGTGGACTCACTCCCACAGGACCATGTCCCTCCTGCACTGAGGACCCCAGAGCTGGATGCAGCACTCCAGGTGGGGTCTCACCAGAGAGGAGTGGAGGGGCAGAATTGCCTCCCCTCACCCTGCTGGCCACACTGCTTTGGATGCAGCCCAGGATACCTTTGGCTTTCTGGGATGTGAGTGCCCCTTGCTGGGTCATGTCCAGCCTCTCCTCCACCAGCACCCCCAAGTCCTTCTCAGCAGGGCTGCTCTCACTCTTTTCATTCCCCAGTCCATATTGGTAACAGGGATTGCCCTGACCCAGGTGCAGCACCTTGCACTTGGTCTTGTTAAACTGGATGAGATTTCCACCACCCACTTCTTGACGTTGTCCAGGTCCCTCTGCATGGCATCCTATCCCTCGGGTGTGTCAACCACACCACTCAGCTTGGTGTCATCTGCAAATGTGCTGAGGGTGCACTCAATTCCACTGATGCAGATAATAAATAACACTGGTCCCAGTACAGACCCCTGAGGGACAGAGGTTGTTACAGATGTCCATTAGGACACTGAGCTGTTGACCACTCCCCTCTGGATGTGACTGTTCCACTAATTCCTTTTCCTCCTGACAGTCCATCCATCGAAATCATGTCTCTCCAATTTGGAGAGAAGGATGTTGTGGGGGACCGTGTCAAAGTCTTTACAGAAGTCCAGACAAATTACATCTGTAGCCCTTCCCTCCTCCACTGATGTGATGTTGTCACCCCATCACAGGAGGCCAAGAGGCTGGTTGGGTAGAACTGTGCTGCCTGTCTCAAATCACCTCCCTGTTCTTCATGTGCCTTAGCACAGCTCCTAGGACGATCTGTTCCACGATTATATTGCTATTAAGCTTTAATTATAACAATGTTTATAGAAGTTCTTGTTTAAGTATTGGTTTGGTGTGTGGCTGAGTGACTTTCCTGTGCTGAATTTGACAGACATATGTTGGCAAAGTTACCACACAGTTCAAAACCTCAATAACTCAAAAGTAGGACATGCTGCTTTCTGGGGCTGGAAGGGAATGAATGGATGAATATTAGGATGTCAGTGATTTTGGGGTGTGCCACCAGGTCCTGCCTAACTCTCAGGGTGCCGTGGTCCTTCTGGGATTTCAATGATCCTTGAAGGTCTCGAAATGCAATGGGTGCAAAAGACTCAGCTAATGAGGGAACCTCTCTGTGGCAGCAGCTTCATTGTCATGAACACTAAAAGAGCTGATTTATTTTCTGTGCTTCATATGATGCATGAAGCAGGGGGCTGAAAATCTATTTTAATGCCAGTGAGTGGTGTCAGGTGAATACGAGCTGACATAGGAAACCAGGCAATTAGAGCAACTTCCCTTGACCCAATATTAGCAGAGGGTTTTCTGCAAGCTGTGATAGATGTAGATCCTCAGCCATTGATTTTTTTTGGTACCTGTCCACGAATATTATGATAAAGCATTGTTTTTGTGAGGTTATTTTTTTTAAAAAAAAAAAAAGAGTTGAGTTGCTGCAGCTTTGTGAAATATTGGTGATGTAGTTATCTATGAGATACCCAAGCACCATGACACACAGAGCATTAGAATTCATCATGCTTGTTATTGTCCTTTTACAAATGACTCTATGCCAGCCACTCAAAGCCTGGGACTACAAATGCAGCTACACAGAGGTAGCTGCACACCATCCTCTGTGCAAGGGGTCTGATTCCATCATAAAAGAGGTACTTCCAGGGACCATGTAAATGAAGTTTTTCATGAAGCTGATAGGGGATGTGGATTAAACGCTGAAATCAGGAGAGGATTGAAAGGAAAAATGTGACAGGAGTTTAGGAAAAAATATTTGTCAGTGAAAGGTAATAAATGCATGTCCAGAAACCCATGGAGCTAGGGAAAGGAGAGAGATGGATTTTTTGTTTGAGGAGACTTCCTGATGGCTTCATGACACCCCTTCTAAGCTTGACTGAGCTTTAGGACTCATGAATTCTGTGCAAATAGGCTCACCTGCACCTAAAGTCCTCTGTTTTCTTCTGACAGCAACACCTTTTTGAAAGACTCGATCGGCTGACTTAGAGAATATTTTCTCCACTAATTCAGCCCTGATTATCAATTCTGTTCCCTGGGGTAAATGACCCTGGATGTACCCTTTTCTCCTCCCATGCATCTGTTGTGTCTGCCCTGGAATTCTTTCAAGTTTCAGCTTCATTTTCCTCTCTCATAACTGGATGACTTAACCATTGAAACATACAGCCCTTAATGCATGGTGTTCCTAAAGTTGTCAGGGACCCCTTGCACAGCCAACAAAAACCCCAGAGTCAGCAAAGTGAGAGAAAACACTCCCCTAAGGTACCTCGGGACTGAAAATTGTCTCATTGTGGTCACAGCACCAAGCCAGAGTTCAAGAAGTGTTTGGACAGTGCTCTGAGGCACATGGTGTGGCTCTTAGGGCAGTCCTGTGCAGGGCCAGGAGTTGGATTTCAATTATCTTTGTGTCTCCCTTCCAACTCAGGACATTCTAGGTCTTCCACCAGTGTAATCAGAATTCAATCATCCCTGTGTAAACCCACTGTAAAACCAACCATGGTGCAGCCAACATGTGCCTACTTCCATCATGGGGAAGTTTATCTTTTATATCCATGAGAGAGTTAAAACAAGGGGAAGAGTGTACCCTTTAAGAGGAGAGGATATTATAGCTGGTGGGTGATTACTGAATGGTTTTGTTGAGTCTTTATCCCAGCACTACTGGCCCAAGGAAGAAGAAATTTTATTGGTGAAAAAATTCTGAGTCTCTCAGGAGTGAAGCAGGTAATACCTAAACCTATTAGCTGAATTACCTTTGGGGGTTTTTTTTGAAAACTGCAGATAAACCAGAATTTATTTTAGGGCATGGGCATTGGAAAGTCTGAGAATACACTGAAACCACAGAAATGGGGCATAAAGATCATGCCATACTTGTACCAAACATCCTGCAGGAACAGAAGAGGGATACCCCTTTGTTTGCAGCTGGGAGAGGACAGGGTTGCTGCAGTGATGTGTGCCACCAAGGAGAAGTCCTATCCAAGCCTGCTCCTGCCTCCTCAGGGTGGTTACAGTGAGTCCTCCTGCCTGAGAAGGTGCAAATCCAGGAGCTAAATGTCAGCATTCTCAAGCAGTTTTCTTTTGGCAGGCTTCACGTGACTTTTTATTTGGCCAGACACCCATTCCACAGCGGGAGGGGTAAGAAATAGCACTGTAGGTGATAAAAAGCCCTATTTCCTCTGTCATCTACAAGTGACCAGGCAACTATGTGGGCCTGTTTGCAGCTGAATGGGGACCCACAGGCTAGAAAGATGTGCAGGACTTGCAGAGGTGAGCAAGGCCAAGGACCAGAGAGGAGGTCTTATGATATGATCCCTACCAGAGCCAAAGCATCAGAGTCCCTGGGGCATGCTGTGCCCCAGATAAACTGTCTAAAAGCAGACAAGCCCATATACAACATGTACATGTCTCAGCAACACCATATGTAGCAGAAGTTACTCCAGGCTTTCAATACACATGGTAGAGTTATCATTAATTACCTTATCCCAGTTGTCCTGCTCTGCCCTGGTGAAATGGACTTTTTCAATCAGTCCCACTTCTTTCTTGTGAGATGCCCCTCTGGTGTTTCACTAAAGATGTTATTATGCTTTTCAGGGCGAAATCCTTTTCTGCCTTCTTTACAGCAGTGAGAACAGAACCTCTCTCCACACTTGTTTCCTGATTTAGCCTTGCTGCTGCTTTCCCATTTCATCATACAACCAGTGGGGAATATTAATCAAGGCCTGTAATCATTTGGCTTGCAGGTGGTGAAGTGCACTACCTTTAAGTCATAAAAAGTATGTTCATAAGCAGCAGAAGAAATGAGATGTAGTTTCCTAAGGACCTGTGTAGAGATTGAACTCTGCTGTCTAGTATGGGCTGTATTGGCACTGCAGTTTTTCCCACAGTGAGGTGATCAATAATGCTTGTTTTCATTACTCAGTGACTTTTATCTATTAATTATATGGAAACTTCAGATTTTCTGAATGTTTTCCACTCTTACAACTGGGCAACAGCTTCAAAAGTGATTGTAGAAGGGAGTGGTCGTGACATAAACACAGATGTATTAGCAGAAAGCTGAATAGTGAACCTATTTTCCTTGGGAAATAAGTCTAAATTTTTGCAGTAAAAATATGGGGTTTGGCTTGCTCAGACAGGGTGGGTGGTAGGACACACAGGGTGTTAATCATTAGTACACAGGGTAGCAGTGTATACTTATCTCAGCCTGGGTAGAGCAATAAACCTTCAGCTTTTAGCAGTGGTAAAGCTACTGAAGAAGAGAAAACTGGAACAGATCTTGGTTCCTTCCATCCCAGCTTGTCCTGCCAACAAAAAAATTGGGCAGCAACACATTTTACACAATCCTTGTGAACTATAGCAAAGCATCATTAGCAATATATCTTTGATGACCTTGTCCCAGCAGCTGTTTGGCATATTCCTAGGAAGTGTTCCCATCCCAATGGGATCTTGGGGAAAAGTTGGGACCAGTAGCATTGCAGATGTTTCTGGGCCAACTCCTGTATTTCCACAGGTATCGATTTCACAGAGCAGAACTGCAAAGCAAACTCTTCAGTCCCTAGTGATGGACATAATCACATTGCTGGCAGTGTCATCTGCCAGGAGTTCAGCAGTGTCAGAGCCAGTCCCAGCAACTGTACTTTATTTCTTGGTGGTATAGTTTGTAAGAAGAAATGCACTTTGGATTCTATCACCACTGTAGAGTACCATAGACTTGGGTGAGCTGAGAGTGCCTTTTATTTATTTTTTTTTTTAATGTTGACTGGATTTATCCACATTAAGAACAAAAACTATTGCCTTGCAGGATTCTAGTCTGATATCCCATTCCTGACAGTGACCAAGAGAGGATAATGTGAAAATAGTGGATGAACAGGGAAAACATACAGGGTGCAAGCCCAGGCTGCAAAAAATTGCACATCAGACATTTCCCAGGTCAGATGTATTGTCTGTGTATTTAGTAGTCCCCAAAAGATTTTGCTTCCAAGTAGCCATCCAGTCCTTTTTGAGTCTTGTAAAAATTCATATGCACAGCATCCTGTGCCAAGGAGTTCCACAGCCTCCTTAGGTCCATGTGTTTGTTTTGAACCTGCCAGCCTTGCTTAGTGCCCCCTGCTTGTCCTGGGAGGGACTAATCAACCCCTACCCCTTACAAAGACATTCATTTCTTCCATTGCTGTTTTTCCAGGTTTTTCTGTTTTCCCACCAATGTCCTTGTACTTGGCATTGCTGATTTTACAATTAAAGGCATCAAGTCATCACAAGATAACTTGTCTTTTGTCATGGAATCCCAAACAGCAGAGCAGGATCCTCCAAATCCAAAAGCAGCGATGCCTCAACAGCATCTCTCATGTATCTTCTCAGCAGAAGGAGCTCTGGCAAATGGGAGCTGCTAAGCATTTGGAATAGGACAACCCTCGTTAAAACATCGCTGTGGCACTTTGCAGAGGTGGTTCTAAATGCATCACTCTCTGCCTTGCGTGATGCTGCTGTGATTTCCAGGGATATAAGGGAAAGTAATTTGTAGTGAGACTCCTCGATCAACACCAAAAAACAATGATACAGCTGGAATACTTGGCTGGTGCTCTCGGTGCACACAGCAAGCTAGGAACATCTGTGTTGCAATCTCAGAAATATAATCAGACTGTCTGGGTGAGGATGGTTGAGGGGCAGTCGTTTGCAGAAAGTAGGGCAGCCTCAGCATTTGCACAGGAGGCTGCTTGCTGCTTTGCATACGTCATGATGCCAAGGAAAAAGTCTGCTTCACAGAGGCACTGAACCAGGGAGCAGCGTGGCTACACCTTCCAAAAGGGCACCAGACTCATGACGGTGTGACTTTGATTTAGTGAATTCCTAATTGTGTAGGGGAGCAGATTTGTTTTTACACAGAAGCTTTTAAGCTGTGATGCTGTTTTCAATTGCTTGTCTGCTGCACAGAGGGGAAAAAAAAAAATAGGGAAGACCAGCAAGTGGGTGTAACAGCTGGGTACCTGGACTTTGGAAATACTGGGGGAAAAAACCTGCCTGCTGCTTCATTCTCAGCCTGTTGCTGCACAGATTGAATCCGAAGTTAGGATTTAAACAGTGAAATCCCTAGCTGGTGTCAAGTCTGACAGCCTGCTGCATACTGTCTTGCTCTGATACATCTGAACTCCCCTCACTAGCAGAACCAGAGGCAGAACAGCCCTTGGGATGCCTCTTCTCTGTAGCTCAGGGTGTGTGTGGCCCCATAGGGGGAACACCACTCACCCTGTGCCTTTCTCGGGGAGGGGGCAATGGGGAGGAGCAGAGCCCCTGCTCAGAAGCTGCCCATGTGATTGCAGCACAGGCTGGCAGGAGCTGAGGAATAGCTGGGCGCTATTTCTGTTCCATCTCCTCAGAACGAGGTGTATTTTTAACAGCTTTTCAGCAGCCAGAGCTCACATCCAGAATCGTAGCAGGGATGTAGGATGGACAGCAGATTTCTCCACATCTTTCTGTCTCAGTCTGCAGAGGGTTGGTTTTTGGTGCCTATGTTCAATCCCACTTGTGACCTCTGGGGATTCCCTTTAGGGCAGCCACATGGGGAGGCAGATTTGTGAACAAGAGCCAGGTGTGTGTTACTCAGAGAGCAGCCACCTGAGGCTGGATATTTGTAGCTGTTCCCAGTCTCTGGGGTGTGAACATGTCACTTGGATGTAAAAAGTGTCTATGTCACCCATCCCAGAAACCTCTGGTCCCTCAGCCTTAGACAGATATCTATCTTTTCCATTTGTTTTGGTCAAGTTATTGTGTAAATGAAGCTTTTTGGCCATACAAATGAAAAAAAAGGAGATTGGAAACTCCTCAGGGCAGTGTGTCTGCATTGGTGCCTATTATAGCTCATACGTATCCCTGAGAGGCAATGCCTTATAATTAATCTCTAAATAATTAATAATAGTAAGAACCAGACACTACTCAGGAAGTAATTAACCTCCTTATGCTTACAGGGAAGTCCTATGGAATGGAGGAGTAATTAAAGGCTCTTTAAATGACACAGAAATATCCCCACTGACCTCAGTCAGGACAGGTTTAGGAATTGAGACCAGTAGGATTTCCTTAGTCATCAGATGAAAATAACTTTGTTCCTGGAGGTAAAATTTCCTAATCTGATACTTTTGGTTCATCTGTACAAGTGTGCAGCCTGAATGAATAACTTCTTTTTAATTTCATTTAATTTGGAATAGCATGACTTGATTTGTGATAAGGTATGCTGGAATTTTCCTTGGAAAGCAAGCAGGTGGCTAATTCATGCTGGAATAGGGGTTCTCACAGTTTCATTCAGGCAGTACCATACAATGGAAAAAAATAAGTTTGCAAGAAGTATCTTTAGATAACATGATCCATCCAAAAAGGCATGGAGAGAGAGTGTAGCATCTTTTTCTGTTCATGCCTGAAAGAGACTTTTGCAGCCCTTGCCGTGTTCCTTCAGGTGAATACACACAGTCAAGTAGAGGAGATGTGATTGTTCTGTGACTTTGGAGCTGTCGTGGCTGAGAGAGCTGAAAACATCAGCTAAGCATATCAGGACACACAACTCCCCAATATTACTTAATTGAGGTAAGCCTTGCAACTTTTGATTTGTAACTTCATCAGTCTCTTCCTGCAACTCAAAATGAAATAAAAGACACGGTCTCCCCAAACCCTTGCAAGGTATTTTTAAATCTGGGCTCTGAATTTGACTGTTCTCAACAGCTTTCATAATGGGCCCCATTCAAAGGCACATGTCTCAAGAGCACTTTGATGCACTGATAATGAACACCTTCTGGTTTTCAGGATTCACCAATGTCCTTTATAAACCCTTCAATTTTCCTTTATCTTCTTACTATACAGGCTATTCCTTCTCTCCTGATACAAGGTAAAGGGGATTGCATTATGCTGCTTTTGTCAAATGCATGACAGAGAGTATGAGAAAATGTCAGTCATTTTAGTTCTGTCTTTGGGGGTCTGAGGAAGTTCTGTCCCTCAAGAAACTTCCTGTTTTGTCACCTCAGATGTACTTGACAAACTTAGAGGTTAATGCTCTCTAGTAATGCAATGGAAAATGAAATTGCCTTATATTCTCCCGAGGCCACTTTTGATGGGATATTCTGCATGGCACAATTTTACCATTTCAGATAATCCACTTTACCTGTATTCCTCTCCTGGTACTTGGCCCCAGCTAAATTGTACTAGACATCCTTGAGAAGGTGGGTGGCCCAGGGCTATGCTGTATCCCTGGAACAATTCTGGGGAAGCCCACTTGGTCCCTGTGTTCCCTCTCCACCCTCACTGGTGCAACTTAACCAGCAGCATCAGGATTAGCCCTGCTGGAGTCTCTGGTCCCAGCCCAGTGCATTCCACCCCCAGCTTCTCAGAGGGAATCTCAGCCACATATTTTCTTCACATCTGGGAGGCCAAGAAGTCTCCCCAGCCCTGGCTATCCTGGTCCCACAGAACACAGCTCTCCCTTCTCCTTTGAAGACCAGGTGGATGAAACTTCAGTGGCTGTGGAGGAATAGGAGAAACTTTCAGATGAATTAGGGTCTCCTGGCATACCTAATCTGGCCAAATTGCTGACTGCTTGTGAAAAGGACAGCTGTGTCCTTCTCCTTGCCCCTTGGCCCACTGCTGCTTTTCTGCCAGCTCCCCTGCATAGGTTGAACCATGATGCAACCACTAATGAGATGGAGTGATTGCAAACACACCCCCATGCCCCTGACAAGATTAATTTTCTAGTGGTGTTATCTCCCTTGAAATTGCAGATTCTCTGGATCCAATGCAAGGGAGATGGAAGAAACACGAGGGAGAGAGTGAGACTCTGAAACAGCACATAAAGGGCTGCTGGTCCTACTGAACAGTAGTCAGACATTTGATTTACACACTTAGGAAAACCCTAATCTGGAGCCAACTTTCACAAAGGTCATCCCAGAGAGGAAGGAGTTTCCTGGCTGGGTTTTGTTAGCTGAGCTGGGAGCTGTACATCACTGTTGTGATGGGAGCAGGGACAGACCAATGCAGCCCCTCTGCAGTACAGTGGGGAGCTCTTAGAGCTGTTGGATCTCCCACAGAAATGCAGTTCTCTGTCTAGACATCCCTCTTGTCTCCATCCCAAGGGTCACAGGCTGATTAATGAGGTGCATCTACCTGAGAGTATGTTATAGCTCAGTCAGTGTGACAAGTATCAAGCTAATCTGTACTAAATATTAATACTACATGTGGATTTGACCCATCTGTGTGGTTTAGGAGTCATTAGGTTTAAACTCCAGAATAAGTCACTGCAATGTCCCTTGTTGTTGGATGGCATCCAAAGAGCTTGAATAAGAGGCAGAAGGAGGCAAGGTAAGGTAAAAAAGCCTCCAGTGGAAGAGGTGAGGGCTGAGGTGGTGGTGACTTGATAGATTTTCCTGGAAGGAAAAGCAGTTCAGGATATTCCTGTCCTGCAGTTCCCAGTGACCCAGCACTTCTCACCAGCCAGGCTGGAAACCCAGTCACTGAAATGATCTGCATTACAAGAAAACACCCAGACCTAGAACCTCCCATGCCACAGCCACTGTTGCACAGCATCAGAGTGTCCTTGGACTGCTAACAAGCATCTGAAGGCCAGGAGTATCTGGTGCCACCATGTCCCAGCTGCCACAGCCTGAGATTAGCTCAGCTCGTTAGAGCATGGTGCTAATAACTCCAGGGTTGTGGGTTTGATCCCCCTATGGATGTTCACTTAAGTGTTGGACTTGATGGTCTTTGTGGGTCCCTTCCAGCTCAGAGTATTCTGTGAGCTATCTGGTTCCAGACCCTCCAGCACATTCCTGCTGAGTTTTCCGAGCCCAAAGCTACTCTTTTCTGCAAGCATTTGCAGCATGCACCCAATTTAAATTCGTGTTCTTAAATGAAGGATCTGCGCTGTAAAACTTTGGCCTGTGAGTATGAAATGTCTTCAAAATTATCTTTCACCTGCAGGGCACTGATGCTTCAGTCCCTTGATGCTGAGGCTTGCCTGTTTAGGCATGTCAGGGACCTGTGTTCCCCCAGGCATGCAGCTGGTGACACAGCAGCCACTGTACGTGATAGGAGAAAAAAATGGTTCGAGCCTCCAGTTCCCACCCCTAATATATATTTCAATGTTTTGTTCTGACTTAAGACATTATTGCATAAATGCTCTACCGCTGCCCTAAGGGGATATTTTCAAGTGTTTTGATTCCTTTACGTTGTTTTCTTTTTATTCTATATATCTGACTGAGCAGCTGAGAACCTGATGCAGACACTTGGAAGGTTGAATGGTCCCAGCATCACCACGACACGACGCTCCCTGCAGCAGCAGGTGCCTGAGAAGGTGAGTTTTGCCTCGAAGGTGGAAGCAGGAGTATTCTGTGTTTTCAGTAAGAAATCTCAAGCAAGATTACACTGACTAGGGCCTCATGCATACAGCAAAAATATCAGGCATCTAGCACCAGCCTCATGTTTTACTCAGGGCATGATTTCCCAGCCCCACTCAGAGTAAATTTTTCCCTTGTCTCAACCCACCAACAATTACACTGACCCTATTCTGGGCCTCCAAGAAGGCACCTTAACCTCTCAGCAGTGAACAGCTCCTTGTGGATGTCTATGTTTGCCACCCTCAGGTTGCTGTGGCAGTCCCTGTCCAGCACCACACCAAAGGTAGCTCTGAGCTTTTTTCTTCTCTGCCTCAACCCTAACCATTGATTTCTCAGTCCTGGCCACTGACTTACCCTTAAGGGAAGGTCCCCACTGTCCAGATACTCAGTATTCCTCAGAGATGGATTAGCTTTCAGTTTCTGTCAGCCTCACTGACACATGTCCAGTGGGATTGGAGCCTACTGCTTTTCATTTACACTGGCCCTCATCCTAGTTTAAGCTCTGAAAACGACATCCCAGCCCTCCCACAGACTAAGCATTTCCCAGCAGAGGGTGCTTTTTCCAGCTTCCATTCTCTTTTAGTGCCCTCCTCCCAGCCCCCATATAACCACAGCTTTGAGCTTTCACTGCTGTCCCATAGAGAAGCAGCCCTGCTTTTGCTGCTTCTGGACACTCTTCTCTACCCAGAGCCTCAGTTTTTTCCAAGGACAGGTCATAGAAACACAATGGCTGAGGTGGGAAGGGATGTCTGCAAGCCATCTGGTCCAACTTCCCTGCTCAGGCAGGGACACTTGGAGCTGGTTGTCCAGGGCCATGTCCAGATGGCTTTTGATTGTCTCCAGGGCTGGAGACACCACAGCCTCTCTGTACAAGCTGTGCCAGTGCTCAGTCACCCTCACAGCAATAAAGAGTTTCCTGATGTTCAGAGGGAACCTCCTGTGTTTAATTTTGTGCCCACTGCCTCTGGTCCTGTCATTGGGCATCCCTGGAAAGGGCCTGGCTCCCTGGTCTTTGTGCCCTTCCTTCAGTGTTTATACACACTGATGACATTCCCCTGAGCCTTCCCCCTTCCTGGCAGAACAGTCCCAGCTCTCCCAGCCTCTCCTTATATAAGAGGTGCTCTCAGTCTTCTTTGTGGTGCTTTAGTGAACTCGTGCTAGTTGCTGGGGAGCCCAGGACTGGGCACAGCACTCCAGGTGTGGCCTCATTGGTGCTGAGCAGAGAGAGGTCACCCCCTTGATCAGATGGAAACTCTCCTCCTAATGCAGCCCAGGCTACTGTTAGTTGAAGCTCCTGCCTTTAGGTCTGTTCCAGCTGTAGCTCTGAGGGGTGGGATTTATTCAGCATTATGAGGAAAGGGCAGAAGGAGAATTTCATTACTGTTTCCAGCTACCTGATGAAGGGGTATAGGGAAGATGGAGCCAGACTCTTTCCATAGGCACAGAATGACAGGACAAGAGGCCACAAGACACGAGCTGGGACTGGGAAAATTGCAGATAGATCTTAAGGGAAAAAACTTCACAACAAGGTTGGTCAAACACTGGGATGGGTGCCCAGAGACACTGCAGGATCTCCATCCTCAGAGATGTTAAAAACTCAGCTCGCTGAAGCTCTGAGTATCCTGACCTAAATTTAAAGGGGAGTTGGATCAGAGGACAACCAGAGATCCCTTTCTACCCGAGTTACTGTATGATTCTTCTGCTACATACCTCAACCTTTGTAAATTCGGAGACTAATCAGATTACCTGGATAAGGAGAAGGTGTTACATCTTTAGCAGCAGATTTAGCCTTTGCAAAGTGTGCACTGTTTTGAGCAACAGTTTCACAGGACCAATATCTAAACAACTGCTGGCTCACTAACACAGCTTCCCAGCACCTACTGACAGGAGGAAATGATTGTAGCTGCCCCAAAATCTGACTTCAAAATGTTCTTCACACAGCTTTTCAGGCTCAGGAGAGGTGTCCGAATTTATGCCTTGCCTATCCTGTGCAGTTTAAAGGAATTGGGGAAGTTAAACCCTTTAGAAAAACTCTGGCATGGTAATGACAAGGGGAAGGAATTTCCACGCCTGGAGGTGAAAGTTGGGAAAGTCCCAAATAATGCAGTTTCTGCTGCCCCTTTCCCTGAGTGGTGCAAGAGTCCTTCCTGTCTTCATCTCCTCCTCTCTTCCTGTCTTCATCTCCTCCTCTCACCCATAACCAAATTAAAATCACCTCAGCATTGCCTGTTTTGACTGGAAGCACTGGATAAATGCTTCCCTTTGCTGTTTTGCCACCTGCAAGTGACCTGACATCCTCGCTGACATTTTTACCCTTTCACACAAATAATGCCAGAATCCCTCAGCATTTGGGGTTTTCCCTCCTTTTCTCCCCTTTCTTTCTCCTCCTCTTCCCTGCCTAAACACCTGAAAGAACAGGAGGCATTAAAAATAGGCATCCTTTCTGTGGGAGCAGGGAGGACCTGCTGCCCCTGGCTCAGTGCAGTGTTAGATTAGGGCAGAATAGCTCTGGGTTCAGTGTCTCATGGTGTGTTCCAAGAGCTCAGTCAGATATTTCCCCAGAGGGGAAAGCCTTTGCTTTCTCTCTGAATTCATCCATCACCAGGAAGAGCACACTCATCAAAAATGTGGAATCTGGCATGGCTGCAGGATCATTATGAGGGTTTAAGAGAGAACATTTCACCACCCTATATATCTTGTCAGACAACACCTGGCAGGTCAGCTGGGGAAATGACTGCCCTTCCCAGCTGAAGCATTGGCTTGAAGAGTGTCATCTACAGGCACAGATCAGCACAAACCAATTCTCCCAAGCTGGGAAACCCAGAAACTCAGAGCTAACATAACATTCACAGCCTCTACCTGGCTTTCTGTATTCTGTGTGTGTCTCCCTCACGAGAGCAATTGCCACCAAGAAACAATGCATACACAGTGGCTTATTCAGGGGTGGACAAGAAGATGACAGTCTTATTCCCTGCTCCTTGTGCCTGGAGCCACTCCCAGATCCATTTCCATGTGAGTTTGTCTAGTCCCTGTCTCAGCATGTTTCCCCTACTGGCACTAATGGCAATGAATTCCGTGGGTGAACCTCATCCCATGAGAAAAGTTGTTTTCTTCTCTTTGTTTTCTAAAACTCACAATCTGGTCTTTTCACTGGTTGTGCCTAAATTCTCTGGTGGGGAGAAGCAGCATTTCTACCATTTTGGGTCATGACCTCCAGCATCTCTTAGCCAGCTGAGTGGGAAACTTCAGGATTTTTAAAGGAAACCCTTTACTGGGTTGGTTGCAAAAGTGTAATTGTTATTCTCTTCCCTGCAAGAGCACAAAGCACGTGTGGCAGTACTCACAGACTTTGAAAACAACAAAAAAAGTACACAGGCTGACAATACAGGCTGTCCTGGAATTTCTCTTCACCCATCCCGTGCCAATGAGTGGAGTCCCAAGCAGATACTCTGGGAAGTTAATTTCCTCTTTCTTTTCTTGATCAGGGAATGAAGGCAAACATGATTAGTATGGATTTTATATACTGCCTCTAGGGACTGTGATAAAGGTAACCTCTCTTTTATGAGTAATAAACATTAAAAAATTTGTCCAGAACCAATCAAAATACTGAAATCAAGATGTTTAGTCAAGGCAAGGAAAAATCCTGAGTACTCCCATTTTGTCTTGGCAAAATCCAAAAAGGAGTGTGCTAAAATAGAAATGAGAGAAAATCAGGAATGTCTCCTTTTCAGAAATAAAGCCCTAAGCAGCTAATGTCATCCAGCAAACTGGAAGTAAAACCAAACTCCACATCACTGTTTCTGTCAATACACAGCTGAGATTAATTCAGGGGTGCCTGATTTCAGTGTAGCCTCTATTTTGCTCTGCTGTCAGTGCTTACTCAAAATACCAGGCCAAAGTTACAATTTCCAATTGCAGGCTGTTTTTCAAGTGCTGTTGAAGGTAATTTATCACAGTAAAAAAAAAAAGTGGTTATGAGATATTAGCAGCTACTGAGGCTTCACTCACTTTTCCTTTCTCTCTTTGTATTGCCTACATAATGAAGAGCAATTGCTATTTGTCATTAGGCAAAAAAAAAAAAAAATTCTTGTTTTCTGTGGCACTAAACAAATGTTCTCACTACCCCAGCAAATAAATGCCTTGGAGGTGAAAAAGAAGAAAGAAAAAAAAAAGAATAAAGGTTTTCCAGGGAAAAGGAAACCACTGAGTGAAGCCTGTGGTGTGGAGGGTGATGAGAAAGGCTGTTCCTGGGTCAGTGTCCCAGCTCCAGGTCCAACACCAGAGCTGTTGCTGTTGTTGGCATGGACCTGAACACCTGCCCACACCACAGTTTGCACCATGGGGTTAGAGCTGCTGTTCCATCACCTTGTGAATTAGCAGTATTAGGCATGATGCATCTTCTGGGAGCAATTGTCATCAGGACATGCCCCAGAGCACACCAGGACTGCAGCACTCTGTGTATTTATATACAAGGGTCCAGCGTGGCATGGGGCCACAGAAACAAATTATTCCTAGTCCTAGTAAAGTCCTGAGAAAAGCTAGAAGTGTAATGATCAGGTTTTCAGCATGACTGCTGTAGTGCAACAAGTGTGAGCTGACGTGTTAGTGAAGGAAAATAGGTAAAATATCTTTTTATTTCACTAATACACTCCCCTAACTCCTACTAGTGTTTGAAATCCTGATGTTCCCAGCAGAAGTGATGGCCTGGAAAATTTTTCTTCTGCCTCATTTTTCCCTTAATCATCTGTGGACAATTAATGGCCACCTATTAGCATTCCAGCCCTTGTTAAAATAGGCTCTTATATTTTTTTTATTTTTTTTTTTTTACCTGAATTATAAAAAGAGATTATTCCAGCATAGTGCAGTGGACTTGTCATAAACATTTAAGATGTATCATAGTGTCATATTTCCTGGGCAGTATAATAGCATTCTGTTTATTATTTCCCAAGGACTAAACTTGGAAATGAATGGCTTTATGAAGAGGCTAGTCTTATATTGAAGTTGATTGATTTCATTCATCCTCCAACAGACTCCTCAACAAAACAATTTCCCTTTAATTAAGCAATGTGATGTAAATTACTTAGTAATTGGTTTAATAAAAATATATGATGCAAACTAACATGGGGAAAAACATCTTAAAGGAAAGCAGAATGAATCTCTGGGTAGAGCAGATAATGGGAAGACTACTGAAAATGAGGTTAGAAAAACAATAAAAAGGAAGCTTTTATAGATTTTTTTAATCATTTTTTAATCATAAAACTGTTTTAGTAACAGTTAGATGGATGTATCCCTTGCTACCTCCCTCATTTCCCAGTGTTAAAGATATTTGAGAAGCTGTTCCTTTTTTCTCTCTTCTACCCAATTATTAATCTATTTGTTTAAATAATAATACAATCAGTTCTGATGTTAATGCTTTCTGAGGCAAATACACATATTTTCTGACTTACATTTTTGATCTATGTATGTTTTTGAGTTTCTAGTGAGAGATGTTTTCCATTTTTTGTCCAAACCCCTTGTGCTAATACTCTTGTGCCCTCCCTGTTGCACAAGTGTTATTGCTCATGCATATTTTGTAGAAAACCTGTGGGACAACGTTAAGGCAAAATATCCTCTGCCTACACTCCTCAGCTCAAGTACTGCTTGTTTAGAATTTGGAGATGGTAAGGACTACCCAGTTGGGAAGATTCATATCTCAGTACGTGGTAATTTTGGGGACATCTTTATGAAAATGTGTCTCTTTGTAGCACATGTTTTCTCCAGGTTCCAGTCTCAGGAGCAGTGTGAAAGTATCTCCTTATCTGCCATTTACCATCATCCATCCCTTTATGGTGTGGAGCAACCCTAGAAATTATTGTTGCAGAAAGAAGTATTTTTTCCACATTGATCTCTGCCCAGGGATGTTCACAGGAGGAAAAGCTGCCTGGTAGTGCATATGGACAGGATGGACAGAGAGAATGGAGTCACAGCAAACTGATGAACTCCTGGAAAGCACTGAAAGGTTGCAAGGACAGGGGAAAGGTACCCAGGGACTGCTGCAAAAGGCCTGAGTGGAGCAAACCTTCTGAACTCAGACCCAGAAAAATGTGTGATTTTCATCACAGGTGCTTGACTCTTCTTGGGAATGCTGCTAGCTGGAAAAGAGCCTACCCTTATGGTTTCAAGGACTCAACATGTGTCTGAGGTAGCATCAGGCAGTCTGATTTTAGTGTGATTAGTTGCAGCTCTCATATCTGCAAAATTAGCCCCACAGCCTCATAAAAACAATTGTTTTGGACAGAGCTAGTATTTTTTTTTCCAACTGTCCTTTAAGACAAAATCTTAGACTGTCATTTTGTAGATATTATTTGTTCTCACCTCAGCCAGCACTGGAAAAAAATAAGCTCAAACACAAAATATTTTCTTTTGGTTTTAGGACTAAATTAAGTTTCTTTAGGAATCCTTTAGAAACACAAATATTTCTCAGCTCAGGCTGTGGCCACAGCTTCAGATTCAGATCTTATTTTAGTTTAATTTTCTTTACTGAAGCAAACCATCAGTCTTTCCTGGCAGGCAGTTCACCCCAACTAGAATATTTTCCATAGCAAGCTCCAGATAGCCAGCATTCTAATGCATGCCCTTAAAGAAAGAAGAAATATCCAGAGTCCTGATGCATTCAATCAAAACAGCAAACAGTGATTTCCAACCAGCCTTTTCCTCAACAGAGGAAAGCAAGGGGAGAAGCAATCATTGCTCTCTGAAACCAGCAGTGTCAGTCCTTGACACAAAGGAGGTTGGTGAAGAAAGGTTAGCTTTGGTGTCATTGTGCCATTAGGTCTGAGCGCCTCTGAGAGATCACTAGTACAACCTGCCATTCACAGACCCCAGAGGCTTTATTTTTTAAATGAAAGGTTGCAAAAGTCTCATTCCCTATTCCAGCACGGCACACACAACATGTTTCCCTTCCCCCATCCATCGGAGGAAGCTAATGGGAGTCAGTTCCTTAATGGAGGGCAATGGCAATTCTGTGCAGGTGGGAAGGCATAAAACATTAGCCAGCTAACCAGTTTTGACTGGTGTTCAATGAAATATTAATACATGACCTTCATAATTTTCCCTTTCCATTAAAAACCTCAGGACACTGGAACCAAAAGTGAAAAACACTTCCTCTTTCTGGTAACCAGCATTTAAAAGAGAAATAAATATATATCTGTGCTCCTTACACTTGTGATCAGAAAGCCTCTTCCAGACTGACTCCAGTCTTAGATGCCAATGTCCTTTTGAAAGGATTTCAAATGCAACCAAATGTGAGAGACAAAAAACTTGTCTACCAAGCAATATTTGCCCATGGAGATGAAGAAATAAAAGGTTCTTGCTTAAGCTGCACCATTTCTGGATTGTTGTGCTGACCCCTCCTACCCAACAATATCCAAGAAAGTTGTGTAAGCTCTAATAGACTGGAGCTACCCGAAACATAAAGGTTGGCTGAAGGTAAAGCTTAGTAAATGTTCTGCCTTTTCCTGAATGTTGATTTATGTTGTAGGGTGCAAAGATAATTGGTTTAAGCAGGAATAATCTAGTAACTTCTTACTCTCTTCTTTTTCAAGTGACGCTCGTAATCAAGATTATTTGCATGCAAAAAGCTACCTTAGTGTTCAAAGGCAACTTTTCTTCACCAATGTCAGCAATACCACAGATGACTGAAGAGGTTTAGAAGCAGAATAAAACTTAACTCATCTATTCTTTGCCATCGGGATGAAAAGAGCTATCCAGAAGCAATAGGAAAGGTGGTTTGGGTCAAGAATAACAAAACACAAATGTCAGAAGTGCATCACTGGTTGTACCACAAGCTTCCTTTATGAGCTCTGGCAAGTCACCTCATTATTTTGTCTAAACACATCCTACACTCCTCCGTATCTGCTGGACTCAGAATTGTTTATTGCATCAAGGCTTTGTGTCTGTGGTCTGTGGTGAAATCCTGAAACAGCTACAGTCAGAAAATTCTGACCCATGGCTGCAATTTCATCCCAAGGCATCTTTACTAACTCACTCGTATGTACTGGTTTCTAATGACTTAAAAGGTATTTCCCATCTGAGGAAAATCATAAAAATGCCTGTCTGTGCTGTCAGACGTAGGAGCTGGAAATTTTGTCTACAACAAGAGGTTTCTCAAGAGTGCTCAGCATCTGGCTCCTTCTGTGGAATCAGATGTTCAAAGCACAGAAGGGCATATCCAAGAGAAATCCTTCCCACTTGAACCTCTGAACTTGTGGAGCTCTCCTGGCAGAGTGATCCAATGGTTGTCCATGGGCTGCTGGGGAGAAATGTGGGGATTAAAAGAAATAGTGCCAGAAGCAGAGTGAAACTCTGTGGTTGCAGAAAGGAAGGCTGGATAGCAAGAGACCCAAAGTACAAATGAGGGTATTTGTAATTGCTTGGCATGAGGAGAAGGAAAAAGGAAAACAAGGAGCTTGGCCCCAGGAGGAAGAGCAGCTGTGCAGTGTTTCAGGAGACAGGGTGAGCAGAAATTGAGGATGTGGAGTTAGAGCAGGGAGTAAGTGAAAAAAGGAGTTGAGGCAAGAAGGAAGAAGATCCCTGAAGAGGCTCAAGTCAGCTCTGCTGAGGGCTCCATGGTTCTCATCTCAGCAGCTGCCCGCTCCCTCCTGGCCCCATGCTG
>JAWWEW010000078.1:64588693-64625710 GCA_035583185.1 Anabacerthia variegaticeps | reverse complement strand
AGAAGCATTTGGATGATACTCTCAGGCACATGGTGTGACTCTTGGGGCTGGTCCTGTGCAGGGCTAAGGGTTGGACTTGATGATCCTTTTGGGTCCCTTCCAACTCAGCATATCCTGTGACTCCGTGATATACCTGGTGTTTTCTCTGTTCAAAATGTGTATATTAATTACACAGCTTTTCTTCCAGCCTTTAAAGAAGTGTTTTGGGGTTCTTTTTTGAAACAGAAATGGTTCCCTAAAAAAAAGAGAAAAGGCCTTGTAGCAAAGCAAAGAAAGTGTCTCTTTTGGAAGCATCAAGATTTCTTGCTTTCCATGTGCCGTCTCTTTGCAGCCCCTGGGAGGTGCTGTTCCCTGGAGGTGCCCAGGTTTCCTCTTGGATATTCACTCCCAAAGGGAGCTCACATGCATACAGGATCCATAATCAGTGGAGCCAGCTAAAGTGAGGAGTGACCCAATATGCCAGTGCAGACACATTAGGCAACTACTGCCTAAATTGTCTACTGAGTGTCTCAGGTTAGGTGATGTGACAATTTCCCTGTAATAACAATTATCTTTCTAGGCTGCAATTCACTTTTTGGTGTGCTTACCAAGGCCTCCTAGATAACATATGCATGAGCACATCTTGCCCATCCTCCAAAACTAGGCTTCTACCAACAGGTTAGCAGGCATCTTGGCATAGTTGGCAGCGCTGGAAATGTTTTCCTTTGTTGCTGTCCATTAGGCATGTTCTTGGTACCATTTCCTTGATCTGATTTCATCCATATTTTACTGTAAAATGTTATGAAACAAAGACAGGACTAAGGCATAGCCTTTAAGGAAAGGCAGACAGACAAGATTATAAATGCTTTATTATTTTTTTATCTTTTTTTTACTTTGTCTCATTCCTGAAGCTGCCTTCAGCAGTTTCTGTAAGAAAATAGTTATTATTTTTAGTGGTATTACAGTAGCATTCAGCTAATGATTTTTAGAAAACAGCTGCAGATATATGTTTGTCTGGGTGTATATGAGAATGTATATGAGAAAGAGAAATATGAAATATGCCATTTATATAAAACATTCTCTTTGTAGCTGTAGCCTGTTAGTGTCAGAAGACTGATTGTAAACTCAGTTGTACTCAGTGCTAACATTGATTTCTTGGCTGAATTATTTTGCAATAGGATAAACCCACTAATTGTGCATCTAAATAAAGTTGAATTTTTACAAATTGAATGACTTTTATTTTACCTTGGATGATAATTTATTGACACAAATAGAACTCCTTAATTAAATTTGGCATAGCCAGGTCTGCTGAGGACACATTAAACCCTTTTGCCATGTGATCTTAGTGGGTTTTTTTATATTTTAGACCATCCTGATATTCCTAGATTAAATTCTGTTTATTACAGCCGTACAGACAGTCAATTATTTTGACTATGCAGTTCTTAAGGATCCCACATGGATTTAGCATAGATCTTCTGTGAAGAAGGCCTATTAATTTATAATTTCTCATTAAATACACCAGAGATTGAAATCCACTGTTGCTATTCTGGAAATAGATACCCTAATTCAGGAGTACCAAGCCTGCAATTTGTAAAAATGGAAGGAAAGCAAGGAGGACAGAGTTAACATTTATCACCATCTCTCAAGAGTTCAGATCTCAATAAAGCTGGGAAAGTTTAGTAGATAGAAGAAAAAAAGTGCAGCATCACCAGTGCTCTTAGGGAAGTTGAAGACTTGGGGTGTCACCTACACCTCTACAGGGATCACCTGTAGAGGAGAAGCCAAGGGACAGGGCAGAGTGATCATCCTTGTCTGTCCCCATGATCTTCTTCTTAGTGGAGTGCAATGGAAGCTTGAACCAGAAGGTAAGGAAAGGTCCTTAAGTCGATTTAAATGTTAAAGAATGAGGCTGGCATGGTTGATGGTCTAATCTCAAGGACAAATCTCAGGTGGTCTCCACCAGCACCTCAGATCCCCAGCAGTGAGTGCAGCCAACCCACTGCCCCTTGAACTGCTGTCACTGTCTTCAAACAAGCAGATGAAGAGCTAAGAGCCCTTCTAATGAAAGACTAAGAGATACCTCCTTGCTCATTAATAGGCCTGCAAGATCAGGATGCAGGGAAAAAAAAAAGCTTTTAAGTTGACTTCTTCATTTCATAGTTTGGACAAGAGGACAGGGTTTAAATTCTGATTTTTCTTATTGTGCTTCACTCAAAATAATGACACATTTTTAGTTGATTTCTACATTCATGTTATGTTTAGATCTTATATTCTTGTATTATACAAGTACACATTGGTACTGCACCCAGATATTTACATTCAGAATAAACACACAGAGAAAAAATGCAGTTAAAACCAGCCAAGAAACAGAAATACGTGCAGTGTCAGAGTAGACATATCAGACTTCAGTTAAGGTTCTCCCCTTCCTAATTTTGCAAACATATTGCTAAATCATTTCCAAACAAAAAGATACCTGATTTTGTCTATTTGGGGGTGGAAACTCTGGGGTCTGTATGTGAAAAGCCAAAAAAAAACCCAACCAAAAAACCCACCAAAAAACAAACAAACAGAAAAAACCAAAAACAAAACCCCAAACAAACAACAAAAAATTCCCCCAAACCCCAAAAATGTAACTTTGCTGCAGCTTGGCTCAGGGAATGGCCTATTTAGTTTGTAGGGATATTGCCCAAGCAGGTTAGGATGTTTGAAAAGCTTCCCTGGGTTAAATAGGGCAGTAGGATTTGGGACTATACTGAAATGTACAGATTTATTCTCATAAACACCTTAGGGTGTTTGGGGGTCACTGGTTACTGTTATCCTCTGCTTGTAGCATCCTCTCTTGTTTTCACCCACTGCATAACTTCATTTTGAGGCATTTCTTGTGCTGTTCACTGTCTTTCCTTTAGTAATACAGCAGGCAGAAACCATCAAGCAGCTCGAAACAACCTCCTTAGGTTTTCAAAATATAGCTATTAGCCAAGGAAAAGCACAACTTCTTCCCTCCTTTACCCATCTGGTGCCTGCTCTGCAGGGGTGACAACTGTCAGTGGAGAGGCTGACGGGGTACTAAGAGGTTGGCTTTCTTTATGGGGGAGGAATTCATATTTGTATGACTTTAAGAATTTTTATTGCCTGGGTTTCTGCTGTATTTTGAAATGGGCTGTGTACCTGAGTTTGGCAACAGAGATGAGGGAGGAGGCAAGGGTGAGGAATGAAACCATAAACAAGCCAGCCCAGGACAACCCCTTGTTGTGAGTGTTCCTACTTTGACACATGCTCATTTATTTTAGAATACAGCACATTGAAGTTGATTGCTTTGGCTGCTCTTGCTCCTGGTTCTTGGCTCCTGTCCTGGCTTCTGGAGTACTGAGAAGAGTCCACCTCCTGCCAAGCTCACAGGCACAGCACAGGGGAGCTCACCAGCATCATCTGCCCGCTGAAAATCAAGTCCTCTGCTGAGCACTTGAGGGGAGTTGGGTCTCAGGTGAGGTGGCAGGGCTGCCAAATCCCACTGGGGATTCAAGGGAGTGGATGGCACAAAATGGGTATGGAAAGCCGAGGCTGATGCTCAATACCTTGTTTTTTAAAAAGAGAACAATTTAAAAATTTAATGTACAGCAGGAGAAGCCAAGCCAGAGACATTCTTTCCCGAACAGGTATAACATAAAGTCCTGGAAAATTTCTGAAGATATCTCATCTATAACACCTAGAACAGAAATTTCTCAACTGTCTGCTGGCACTCAGTGGGTGGGTAGCAGCTGTTGTCTGCTTGTTGGCCTTTTCTTTTCTCTCTTTCAGGTCTGTTTTCTCACCTGCTTCTCCCTGTGGCCTCTTAACTCTGAAACTTACTGTTGTCATGCAGGTCCATCTACTGTGCTGCATCCTGTGTGGGACCCTGCACTTTGAGCAGAGCACAGACTGACTGAAGAAGGTCCAGGAGCCCATGAGATAAGTCTTCTGAAAAAATATTGACCTAACTTGAACTGAGTGGGATATATGATGATTACCTCCAAGGATGTAAGAAGCTACTGTGAGAGAGGAAAGAAATACAGTCACAGAACCACAGAATTGATGAGATTGGCAGGGACCTCTGGAGATCATCTAATCCAAGCACCTGTTATGAGTCGAGTCAGCTAAATCAGGTTGCTCAGGACTGTGTACTGTTGCATTTTGAATATCTCTAAAGACAGAGACACCACAACCTCTCAGGAAAACCTGTGCCAGTGTTAGTTCCTATATCTAAATAGAATTTCATGTAAGTCAGTTTGTTCACATTTCTTCTTGTCCTGTCACTGGGCATGACAGAGAAGAGTCTGGCTCTGTCTTCTATATCTCCCCCATCAGGTTTTTATACATATGGAGAAGAGCCATCTGAGCTTCTCCTTGTCCAGGTTGAACAGGCCCATTTCTCTCACACTGTCCTCATATGTCAGATGCGGCCATCTCTTAATCATCTTTGTGGCCCATCACTGGACTTACTCCAGGATGTGCACATTTCATTTTTACTGGGAAACCCAGGCATGGACAGAGCACTCCAGATATGCCTCACCAGGTCTGAGAAGAGGTGAAGGATCGCCTCCCTTGACCTGTTGCCATTGTTTTTCCAAATGCAGACTGCAAGGCTTTTGGCATTCTTTTATACAAAGTCACATTGCTAACCCAAGGTCCACCAGAACCTCCAGGTCCTTTTCTGGAAAGCTGAAGTTCAGCCAGTTTTTGGTTCATCTGTACTTTACCAGTTGTTCTTCATATAATCTATTTGTCAGCTCCGTGGTGAATAGGACAAGGAGTCAAATTGCAGCAAGAGACATTAATATTAGACAAAATAAAAGAATTTTCTGATGTTTAGGACAGTGAAGCACTGGGATATGCTTTCTGAGGGGATGGTAGCTGGACTAGATGATCCAGTTAAGTTATCTCCAGCCTTTTTTATTTTGATTCTTAAGAGCATTTTCAGAAACATCAACCATTTGTGTATTTTTCCCTCAGAATGAGCTAAAGTGGAACTTGATTAGCTGAATGCTCCCGGGGACTGCTCAGGAAGTGGGAGAGAGGTAAAGAAATGGCAGGATGGCTTCAGTTTAGTGCAGATGTACACCCTGAGATGGGAATTACCTCGGCCCACATGGACATCATTTGGGGGTCAGGAGCTCAACCTTAGACCCCTTGCTCTCCAGGAGAATTATTTTTGTTCGGGCATGAAATATTCCCATATGCTTTAGGCATCTTACCTTAGCTAAGATTAGCTACTATTGCATTTCAGCATGTCAACCATCGTTGTTTATTTGCTAGATTAAATATAATCACATGAATTTAAAAGAGATGAACATAGAAATAACCATTATGGCTACCCTCCTGTGGAGAAGGATAGAAGCTGGGACTTGGGAACAAAATCACTTTCTTTTTCCCCTCTCAGGGATGCAGGAGTGCCTGTGTCTCTGGCCCAGACAGAGAAGTGACTGTCAGCAGCAGGAGAAGCTGGAGTGTTCAGATTGCCCTGCAGTCAAGGGATGTACTGCTGGTGCCTATAAATAGAAAAGCTCTCTCTCCAGGAGTGCTGCTGCAGCTGGCAAGGTGGGTATAAACAAACACAGAACACAAGGGTGCAGCTGAATGGGATGAAGGCCATCACATCTTTACTACAGTGGACATCCCATAGACTTTATCCCACACCTTCATGAGTGTGAACCTCCTCAGGCTTGCAAGAAAGGGGTTCCTTCTTCAGTCTTAATGGTTTTCCCAGATTGTGAATTTGGCATGGTTTCTGCACCAGCCTATTGGAAGATGGCTCACACAGCTGGTATCTCTGCTTGCTTTGCAGTGGCTTCCCTTGAGCTGCATGTTTCACACAACTCCCCTGTGCTCACCCTCTTATTCCTTCATTTCTAGGTCCAGGAAAAACATAAGCAAAGAAAGCACAGAGCTGCCTCTCCTCTCTGATTCCTGTCTGAGGTAAATGGGCATCTTGGCAGCTTCTGATCAGGCCAACACATTGTGAAAAGAGGCAGGAAGAGACACTGTCCAAAAACTAGATAAAAATATTGCCCAGTTTGTTATGTAATTTCTTTTTAGAGGGGGAAACAGAGAGGTGGATGTGTTGATTTGGAGGCACACTGGTGGGGTGAAGGTGCAGGAGTTTTTCTTAGCTCTGAACCCAGAGTTTTGGTGCAAGTTGGGACTTCTATGTTCAGGGCTTTGGTTCTGCATGTGACGGAAAGGGATGGCAGACTTTGTTAAGGGAGTCTGAATCAGAAGTGATTCATAGCTTGTGAGCTACTCAGATGCTTCATGTGAGCGCCATAAAATAACTTGAAAAGCAACAAATGTGAAATATGAGACTGGATGAAAGGGAAAGAACAACATAGTGATCCACCCACTTTTTATGGACTGAAGAGACCATTATGGCAATTCAGTAAGATTTCGTCCATAGGACAGACTTCAGGACTTCACTGAACTGAATTCCTGCTTCAGAGCAAGAGCTGTTATTGAACTAGAGCACATATTTCAAGAGAAAGAAGCTAGCTGGATCTTAGATGGAAAATGGAATAGGAGAATCCACCACTGCCCTTGGTAAGTTGTTCCTTCTCTATTAAATATACATTACTTGTTCTTATTTGTCTTCTTTGTATGGCTCATAACAATCTGACTTATTTCATGTTGGTATGCTGGCTAGAGGGGCATGCTGTTTTCCTGACTGAGTCCCCTGGGCATGGGACTCTGAGCATCACTAAAAGCCCTGCATAGATTTTTTCATTTAGGAAGTTAACTCTCTCGAGCCCTAAAGCCATGGCTTAACCAGGAGGCCCATGAGCACTCTCTAACTCCTGATTCTGGGTGAGTGCCTGGGCTGTGACCTGGTTTTGCATGGAGGTGCACACAGCCTGCCCCCGCCACCACTCACTGTGCTCTGCTTCTGCACCAGAAAAGCCCAGGTGAACTGACAGGGGAGAAAGCCACTTCATCTGCTCCCCAAGGGAGATGAGAAGGGGATGAGGACCCTGTAATGTCCCACAGGATGGGGTGGGCTAGGTGGATGCACAGAACATCCCACAGTAACAAATGCTCAGCAACTGTGACCAATTTCTCGGGCTCACCGCCAAACCCCCTCCAGGATTTCAGCCTTCCCTTGTGACCCCCATGTCCAGATGAACTCTCCCAAGGCTGGCCATGCTGGTGCCAAGCACAGCAGTAATGAAACTTTCTGAGGCAAAACGACAAGCAAATGTACTGCAGTTTTCTCTCCAGATTTGATTTTGATTTCATTTGAATGGTTCTATGCCTAATTGCTTGCCTATAGTGAAAACTTAATGTGTTGATTTTCCAAGGGCTACAGAGCAGCACTTGGAGAACAATCAGTCAGATGTTTTGTCACATCCCAGGCAGCCCTAACAGCATTTGCCTGAAATGAAATGTAACATCTCTACACTGCAGGCAATATTTTTGCTGAAAACGCTTCTGCATATCTTGCTAAATAAAAATAGATCCGTACTTTTTCAGTTTAGACATTTAAAAGCAAAACCAATCCCCCACTTGCATTAAGATGACACAGTACCAAATTGGAAGATGAAGTTGTCCTCCACATTTGACTGTGGTCACATCAGGTCCCAAACTTGATCCTGAGCCATCTGCTAATTGCTGCGGTTTTGCAATCAAGTATTGCAAAGATAATTTAGTTTGGAAGAAGCTGTTGGAACATGGATTCTTCCTTGGAGATCACATAGCATCTCTGCTAATGGGTACTGCAGATTGCTAAACTGCTCCAGCCTGCTTGGCCACAGAATAAATGCAGATAGTGTCCTGTCTTTTAAAGACTTCTGACACTCTGGGGTGCTGAGTAGCTTTGGAGAATGCTGCAAGCTAAGGAAGCCTCTGAGGCCATCTGTCCTTAATACCAGACTCAAGGGCTGTAAGGATACTGAACCTGCAGGACTGATGATCAAGCAAGCCAGAGCATGTAGGAATCCCATATCAGAGCCAGCAATTTGCCTGCCAGCATATGGGAACTGCTTTGCCAGGCAGCTGTGGGGCACATGATGTGGGGGATATGGGGTAGGCCATGCTCTGGGGTTCTCAGGTGGTTTGTTTGTCCTGCAGCTGCCAAAGCCCAAACTGCAGCACTGCTCTGCACCCCAAACCACTGCCAAACACACTAAGAAAAAAGCAGAAACTAAATGCAGAGTGCATTCAGGCCGAAGTGGGATGTTCACATTACTGAAATCCCATGTGTGTTCTTTTGAAGGCAGCAGTGGCAACAGCACAAAGCATTGCTGGACCTGCTGTACCAGCCTCCTTGGGGGCCTTTGTCCTAGACACAGGTGTGTCACGAGTATTGGAAACATCAGACTAAAAAAAAGCATGATGGAAGGATGGGCACTGATGTGTCATCATCTTCTGCTGATATAACCAGTGCTGTTATGATCTCCATTACTCTGATGCTCCATTTGACTCAGTCTTTTAAGGTTACTTGTCCTCACGACACCGTGGTGAGGGAAGGGAAGGGCTGCAGATGGGCACAAACACCATGTCTGTGTTAACAATAGCCTCAAACATTCCCAGGTCTGTCTGGTGCCCCCAAGGCCAGAAGCACCATGTGGGCTGTGATGGTTTACAGGGTCACCCCTGAATGGGACCACAGTTTAGTAGGCACAGGCTGTGGCATGAACTGTGTCCACGGGGGAGCCCACTTGCCTCTTGCACATCCCCCATTCCCCTCTGCCCTGCCCCATGCTTGATGCACCAAGACGTGCCCAAGCTCTGAAATTGGGGTCTTCAGGCTTTACTCCCATGTCAGCTGTTTCTGGCTAAGTGGTGGTGAGAGACTCCACCACCCTTGCTCAATGCCATTCCTCTTAGGCAGCCATAGGAACAGCCATGTTGGTTGCTCTGTGATCCTGCTGTGACAAGTGTAGTTGCCTTGTCTAATGAAAAAAATATCAAAAAGCATCTCCAGCTAGTGAAGGGCTTTTTAACTGGGTGATGCTGAGTTCAGAGTGATTTCGGGATTAGTGTGAGAGGGCTGCACAAGGAGAAAGTCTTCTGGGGACAGTGCAGGAGGACATAGCAAAGTGGCACACTCTGCATCGCTTCCTACGTTGTCTGGCCCATGGCACACTCAGGCAGTGCTTAGGAATTGCTTGACTGAGTGCTACCTGGCAGGAGCCAACAGTGTGATGGATGCAATTCAACAGTGGAGGCAAATGTGCTCTGGATCCTAGGCACACGCCCTCATCTCATTTTGGTTTCCTAGGCAGAGGTATAACCAGAGAAGCTGTTTCTCATTTTCCTACGGATTTTGGCCTCCCTCCCACTGGTCTCAGATTCATCCAGACACTCTAGGTAGGCACACAAATATTTTTGTACATCTTGCCCCAACCATCATTTGGGAACTCTGCGACAGAAGAGGAAACTTACCCTGTGTCAGTCTGGCTGCTGCACTTGTGCTACTCACGTGGGTAAAGTGAGGTACCAGAAACAGGCAAGATGGGACCTGTGCTCATCATGCAGCCTCCTCAGGGCAAGGATCTGTCTTTTCTTCATTTGTCTGCAAAGCACATAGCTGTGGCCTTGTGTAAATAATGCATAACATGCACAGTCATATTTTCTACACGTCCCTACCCGCACAGATGGCTTCAATGGGAAAATGTCATTGCTTATCATTAAAAGGCAACAAACTCCTCAACTACCAAAATAAATAAGTGGTATATTGCTGGCTTTTACAGTGAGTAGGATCCTACTTGAGGGTTTTTTTCCCCCCAATGCATGCACCTTCAGCAAATTGATTTGATAAAACCCAGCTCCAGACATCACCTTATTTCAAGTTCAGTTACCTAGGAAACTGCAGTGTACTGCTGGGACGAGCTGCCCACTCCTGCTTCTGTTGGAGCTATTACACACATCAGCTCTTCCTTCAGGAAGAGCAGAATGCTGCTGATGCCAACTTCTACCCTTTTTATGCAGATATGGGCTGTGCATGCGTGCGGAGAGAGACACACAGCTACAAATGCCCGTGGGAGGGAGACAAGCATACTACCCACACCTACGTCTGCGTGCTAAAAGCTGCTCATTTCACTATGAGACGACATGTAGATGTTGTAGCTATCTATAGTGTGCCAATGTATAGATGTATGCACTAGCTGTGTGTACATATGTCTGTGTACACACAATCCTACACAGAGTGGCTGGTGTGTATATGTGTGCTCACACATGTAGGAGCTGCTTCTCATGAAATGACTGAAGTTATCGGGTCTTCCACAAAATGGTAATTTAATTGAAGATCTGAGCTAACACGGTCTGTTTTCTTTTCAGAGGACTCATTTGTGGAAGGCGAGTTCACCTACTTTGGGACAACCAAGTCTTTGCACTGTCTGCTCTGCAGTTTCTGAGAACTGAGGCCCCTGAAGAGCAGCTCCAGCACACTGCAGTGGTGCTTGCAAGACAGTTGGGTAGTAAGGAGCCAAAGAACCACAGCTACTTTGGGCAACTCTTGATTTTTGCCAGATTAGCATAATGTGCCCACAATGTCTCTCAGGTGTGAGATACTCAGCTGCACAGTGGCCTCGGGGTCGGAGTGCTGGGCTCAGGGTGGCACGGTGTAAGTGTACAACTGGAGTGGAGAATCCTTTCCTTGCACCAGGAGCTACACCTCACCATGGGGATGTGAAGACATACATGGTCAACTCGTCTACTCTTGTTTAGCACAGGTAACACTAGAGCTAGTTCTTGTTTAGTAGACAGCCCTGCCAATGAGAAACACCCTATTTCCCACACTGTCATTCAGCAATTTTCCAGAGACAGCGGATGGTTTTAGTGTTTTCTTTTACAGGAATGTGGAGCCCAATATGCATCTCACAGATGGGAAAATAAAATCTGTTGTGCATATCTCTCTGATTAGTTTGCTCTGTGCCATAACTCATGTAGCCATCTGCAGGTGTCAGCAGCCCTTTACACTGTCTTTCACCAACTACAAATATTGTGGCTGCTCTGGTAGAACCGAAAAATGTCTTGAGGAAGTGGAAATGGTTGGTGGGGCTGCCCAGATTTCCCATGGTAGGAAATCTGTTGTCTGAGGAATATAGTCTATCCTGATGGACTTTGAGGCCAAATATAGATCTTGTGCTGTTTGCAGATCACCATTAGCTATCCTGCAGGGGAACTCAGTGAGTTACAGGGATAACTAACTCACAAGAACAGGAGGTGAAATCCTTGTATCCCTTTCCCCATCTCCATAACCTGCATCTCTGCAGTAAGGAGCAGCAGAATAACTAGTGTATGTATAACTAGCAGAATAACTAGAGCAGTGGCCTACAAACACCCACTTGCAGGGAACAGGGCTGTCTCTGGCTTTTCTTCCAAGGTCTACCTCTCCTTCTGACCTTTCTGCTCAGAGACTCAGCTCACCATCAGAGATGTCAGCATAGCAAGCATCCAAACTTGAACTATGCCATATTGCTAGACAAATATTACCAATGAGGTCTAACTGTCCAGCAGGAAGAACCCAAACATTATGGGTTGCACCTCAAAGAATACTTACCTTTGATACATATAGACCGGATGTGCATAGTATGCTTTCTAATCTACTGCATTGTGTTCTCACCAACTGAGTACAAAACATATGGTTTCCATCAGCAGCTGTCCTGACAGTCTGGTACATGCTTGCCATGCCAAAGGTATTAGGGGTTGCAAGAAACTCGTTGACTTATTTAATTTGTGTATATCTGGGCAGACAACTAGACAGATAGTCAGGTCAGGTAGATACTTTAAAGTCCAGCTCAGTGACAAAGAAACCTTTATTTTCATCAACCTGTCAGCACTGTCGTTGCCGACATTTACTTGGCATTACTCAGTCTCGTACAGAGTCCTGAAGTTCACAGAGTTTATACCATAGAATCACAAAATGATTGGGGTTGGAAGGGACCTTAAAGATCAGCCAGTTCCAATTCCCCTGCCATGGGCAAGGACATCTTCCACTAGACCAGGTTGCTCAAAGTCCTGTCCAACCCAAGCTTGAACAGTTCCTGGGGATGGGGAACACAGCTTTGCTGGGCAATCTGTTCCAGTGTCTCCTGACCCTCTTTAATTGTTGCTTATAATTTTTATAACAAACTCAGCCCATGTCTATAATGCTTACTACATATGTCTAGACACACAAGTATACATACAATGATTACAGAATTGGAGAACATTCTGAGCTGGAAGGGACCCACAGGGATCACTGAGCCCAAATTGTAAGTGAATGGCTCCTACAGGGATCAAACCCACAACCTTGGTATTATTAGCACTGTGTTCTAACCAACTGAGCTAATCTCAAATCTATATATATATATTTATGCCCACACACACACACTCAGAAGAACCTCTCTATATGTTTCAAACTCATCAACAACGAATGTAGAAATACAGGCACAGGTTTTCTTTCATCTGCTACCTCCAGGATGCAGTAGGGCATTTTTAACAGCACTGAATGAAACCGAGAGAGTGAGCAAAAGCCTACTCAGATCAAAATCTCTGCAATGCATTTTTCACTTCCTGGGGCAATGATTCATGCAGCTGGGGACCTACTTTTATGAATAGGTGTTCAGAGAAGGGATTTGGCTGCAGCAATTCGATCAATGCCTGGGACTCTTTCCTGCAAACTTTTATATGTGTCAGATGTTTCAACTGAGTTTATGTGTTGTATGAGTTTATGTGCGTAGCAGCATCCCCAGAAAGGTTTGCTTTCCTGGCTACCTGTAAGTCACTGATCTTTGATCCTTGTGTACTTATATCCTGGAGGATATTACAGTTTCTCTGGATGTATTTCTCATTTGAAACACTCTAAATGATGAATAGAGAAGCTTTGGCAACAGCCAAACCTATGATAATTGTCTGAGCTGTAAAAGCTTCTGGGGCCTCACAGAGAGAGTGGCAGCAGATGCAGCTGTGCCTGAGTTATCCTGCTTTCCCAACATCCCCAAAGCTTGACTGCTTTTTTTGACAACATTACAAAAGCAGTGTAGAAAGGGAAAGAAACACAGTTAGAGAGATCAAAGCGTTTACTTACTTATAGAACTGACTCAAGATCTGGATGGTGCTAAAAAGACAGGACTGGCCAGAGGGCTGCAACATTTAGGAACATTTTCTCTCCAGCTGATATTTTTCATGCCCTGTGCCATATGTGTCATCCTGCACATCTCTGCCAGGAAACCTATCAGGTTTCCTGAAGTGCAGCAATGTCCTTTTCCCAGATCCACAGTTCCACTGACTTTAGTTATAAGAACCAAGACCATAAGGAGAAAGTAGAGATTTCATTCCTTCCCCTCAGCTGGGGTCAGAGTTGGCTCCCTGACCTCCTAAACTGAGAGTGTATTAGAAACACTCAGGAAAAAAAATCAAATAATCTTCTGTTTCATGTTTTGCCATGTGTGCTGAGTATTTTATTTTCTGTCAAATATCTATTGAATTATGGTTTATATGGACGACAATTTTTTTGAAAAATACAGCATGCCACCATGTAAATTAAGGCTGTATTTTAACATAAAGTTACCTTTTATAAGTTTTCTTCAACTTTTCAAACTTTTGAGTGCTTGAATATTCAATCTTATTATTCTTTGAATGTAGGGAGGTTTGACTGTAGTAATGCTGAGGTGGCAGCAAGAATGGTCAAATGACACAGATTTTCATCAGTGGTGCTTTGCCACTGAGGCAACAGAAAGCTTGTATAGTGGCAGGAAAGAAAAGCTGGCAATAAAAACAAAGTTAATTTTCAAGTCAAATTACAACTGAGCTGTTTTGAGCTGTGTTTTACTAAATCCACTTGCAAGAGTAGGATAAGCAAACAAATGTCCTGTCTTCTCTAAAAGAGGCCAGTGAATTTCAGCACTGATAACTTTCTTATTCCTAAACCCAATTATTTTCAAACATGTCATCTACACTAGCTCTCAGTGAGGATTAACTACATGACAGGCTTGAACTTTTAAAAGCAAGTGAGTTTTAAATTATGAAAGAGCAGGAGGAAAAGGTGAGACTAATTGTTACTGTACAGAAACATGTAAAGTTTTTGAGTGCATCATCATTCATAGTCTTCTTGCCATAATTGTGAGAATTATTCTCCTTCTCTTCTTTTTTGACTCCCTAAAAAAAAAGCGCTTTGTATGGTGTAGATTAATTTTTAATAAATAATTTGTCATATGAATAGCTTATTGTAAATGAAACTCTCACATCTAGCCCAGGAGTGTTTTTCTGCTAATTGCTTTGCAAGCATTTAAGTATATTTGTGGCTCAAACTGCATGGACCAGCAGCATGTGAATGCTACATTTGTGTTGTCTGACTGGATGGGATCAGCACCAAAAAGCTCAGTGTCTTGTCTGACTCTTTGTGACAGTCAACTCCAAATCCAATTTCAGCAAATATCCATGGACATTATGTGAAAATACATACTATACATACTCTACATACTATATATACTATCTTTCTGTATCTTTTCAGAAAATGAATCTCATAATTCTCACATTCCCTAAATCCTCCTAGGTTAAAAGGTATGCTGCTACAGCACTGCTCTTCTGCAGAGGAGAGGCTTTCATGCTCAGAGCTGGCACAAATCAAACACTGCCACTGGATATTTGTGGAAACACTGCCTATACTTTTTTAACTACATGTGGGTTTGCACTGAGTGTGAAGTGTTTTAGCCCTAAAGCAGATCCTTACAGATGTGGGAAGGTGGTTGCTATTCAAGATTTGATTTGCCACAGTGAGTTCATCCTTGTTCATTCCACTGATGGGACCTGTGTTCTCAAGACATCAGTTTCCCACACAGGCCACCAAAATGATAGACCTTCAAAGCCAACAGAATTAAAAGGGTCAAGAAATGTGCTCACCTGAGATAGAGAAGAATGTCAGGGTTTCATTGTGACCTGTGGAAGGCCAGCAGTGCCCAAACAGTAGCTAAGCTGGTGGCCAAGATCAGATGGCCTGAATTTCTCAGTGGGGTCACCTGTATATTCTCCTTTGGCTGGAGATTTTAATGAGGGAGATATTTCCAGGATGGAAAAGGGTATCTGGGCTGAGAAAATTTAATCCTGAAAAATGAAAGAGCAAGACTGAAAAAAAAACCATAATCATAAGTTTCAGGATTTAAACTTCAGTAGACTAGGATGAGATCTGTAGGAGAGGCAGCCTGTGTCATACCTAAGGTTTGGGTTATTTCCCCCCTCAGGTGTCCAACCTGGCCACCCTTGGCCAGATAATATTGGACAAGAGAGGTAACACATTGGCTTCAGTGCAGCAGCTTCCCTGGGGCTTGAGGGCTCAGGCAAAGCATCCACTGGGAGCAACGTAATGCTTATTACCAGGCATAAGGTGAACAACAGGAGCTGATCCTGTGCATTAATCCACAGCAACCGTGAGATAAATCACATTAGTTTAAATGTCACTGGAAGAAATTTGGCCGGCATATGCAAACCCATTAGGCTACTTTAATTGTAGCACTCTAGGAAAAGGTAGTGATTTCAGCAGATTGAAATAGGATGGGGAGTTCTCCCTGCATGAGACAACAGGGAGAGCACCATACACAGGTACTCAAGCCAAGGGACAATGGGGAAATCCTGTCTTTCAGGCAGGAAAACAAACTATTCAGTCTTCCCCTTCCCATAGCACCTCTTCTTAACCAGAGCAATAAACAACAGTGTGAGGCTCAAGGGACTAGGCTGACATAGGGCACAGGGACTGGGTTGGCACACCTCACCTTCCAGTTCCATTCCTCAGAGAAAAAGGCATTTTCAGGTAGAGATGGTTGAAATAACTTCAATCCAAGAAGGAGCAGGTGGGAGATGGTTTTTTATTCATTAAGGACAGTCATAAAATTCCACCTTTCTCAAAGAAAATTAGAAACCTCCCAGAAAGAGATTTTTCTTTTGCTAAAATGATGCCTAGCTTTTTTGCTTATTTGGGTTTTTTGTTAATGAGATAGGATATTTTGCATTGAGAGTAATGCCTTTGTTTCATGGGAAAATTTAGAAAAAAACTTTCTTCCTTGAAAAACTGATTTTTAACTGGGTTCAACTGTAGACATGGATTAGTTATTAAAAATAGTCAGATTTTGATCCTGTCAACTGTCAAGCATACTGTAAAGGCATTTTAGCTTTATTCTGATTTTTTAGCATACCAGTAGCACTCCTAACCTCACAGAGATGACCTGAGTGCTGCAAGTTAAGTATATGCCCACATCTATTTGGTGGTGAGTCCAGGTTTTCAGGGTTGTAGAAGTGAATTGACAGTATAAAAAATAAAGTCTTTCCTCCTTGATTTTTTTTTTTTAGCTGACAAGTGTACTGATGGCCAGTTTAATTTGATCTGACACAGATGGTCATTTCAGTTGGCAATCATCCACCAAAATACATGTCACCCTTGGCTAATGACCCGGCCTCATCGATAATCTTGTGACATCTTTTCCACATTGTATATGACATGTGCCCGTGAACTTCCTGCAATAACCCCTTCTTGTTTTTAAATCCCAGCCTGCCAAATGCCTGGCTCCAAAGTGTCATTTCTTCCTCACAAGCAGGCACCAGCTGCTGAACGAGCTTGTGTCATGCTCCCTCCATCCCAGCCTTAGGTGCTGGTGGGAAGGGACATGGGAAATGCCATGGGAGGAGACACCTGCCCTCTGTTTCCATGTGTCACACCGTGCCAGGTCACACCTGAAGTGCTGGAGCTGGTAGCCTGTCGTTCTCTCAGCCTTCCCCTAGACCTAAAATGGAGGGATGTTGCATTGCAGCACTGTAGATTGGGGAAGGAGACCTCTTTGCACCTGTGTTTTATAAGGCATCTTGATAATAATTATTAATGATCCATAATAATTCTAGATCCTTACTTTCTCTTTGTCTATAATGATTGGGAATTTGTAGTTTTGCCCTCTGAGCTGCCTAGTCACTTCTGAGGAGAAAGTTTAGCCTTTTGCAAGCACTAAAGCCTTAAAACCTGATCAAGACTCCCCTGTAACCCATGGTTGCCTAATCAAACTCAGGGTTACATGACTTGTAGGATGCCATCAGCTACTACAGAAGTAAGTGGTGTACAAGATGTTTGCAAGATAAAATCTTCTGTCTCCATTTTCCAGTTACTGTTTGAAAGACATTTTCCAGTCTAATCTTTCACTGGAATACTTGAACTCAGCTTACATTTGTTTCTGTCACAGGGCTATTTGCCCAATAAATTAAACAGTCGATAAATGCAGAGACCATAAATCTTCTCCATCACTAATTACCTCAAAAATGAGGAGGCTGCTTTTCTACCGCCTTTGTTTCACTTGATAGCTGTAGCTGCAGCAGCAGATCTGGCTAATTCCAGTAGTCTGTCCTCAGCTAGGGACAACTGCTGTGTCACAGGGAGGGACAATATGAAAATCAGGCATGTGCAGGGTAATAAAATAATGTGAAGCCATGGGACTTCCTAACCTGGATGTTACATACCTTTCCCTTGGCTGAGGTTGTTTTGCCATTGTGAAGAAATGCCCTCTGGGAGCTGCTGCTGTGTGACTGCTAACACTTGGCTGTCATTCCTCTACGTGAGCCGTGGGTAATCTCCATCACTGTGCAGCCATCTGAACCTTGCTCCTGCGAGGTCCCAAAGGCCTTTGCAAGGTTGGTTTGTTATTAGCCTCCTTTATCACTCTCATGACTGATTTTGAATATAAGGAAAGTGGATCCTATTAAAAAATTCATGCGTTACTATCTAGGACACAGAGTCAAGTGTGGAGTAACCCATATTTCACTGTCATGCTATTAAATAACAAGTATTAATTTACTTTACACCAACTAGCCAAGAACAGCCAAACTAAGTTTTAACACGTAGCAGAAAGCTGACTACTGCTAGATTATAGATGTGATATGTGGATCCAGGACACTTTATTAAAAAAAAGATTAGTGGGATGGTTTTGACATCATCAATTTCCTTGTTCTGCTAAGAAAACCTTTCCTGTTTGTGGTGCCCTCTCAGAACTGTTGATTCTAACAGTGCAGCCCAAAGCATGTAGATGTAGATGACCTAGAAGTCCTGCTGGCATTTCAATGGGGTGTATGCCTGTGTGGGAGGGACTAGTATTTGGAAAAGGAACAGGATTGCACATCCCATCAAAGACTAACTAGGGATGAAGCTATGGGCTCACCTGTAAGCAAAGTCCCTGTGGTTAAAGCTGTGCCTGTTGAGATGTCCCATGTGACAGTACCACCCTTTGCTATGCATGTCCACCTCCTTGTTGGGCTGAAAAACTTTGCTGGGCAGTGCTGTGATGTAAATCAAGGTAGAAATATCACGCCTGCAAAGTTGGATGTCATCAGCACAAAGGTCCTGTGCACTCATCTCGGCGCACATGAGGGATGGGAATGGATGTCAGGATCTGGCAATGTGTGACGCTGGTGCTGTCACCCCTGTCTGACCTCACCATCCCACTTCTCACCATGCCCTGCTTTGCAGTGGCCATTTCCATTGATTTTCTGGTGTACAGGAGTGAATGGCAGCAGAGATTTTGGGCTCACAGTGCACTCAGGGTTGTTTTTTCTTCTCTTTATGAGAGATCATTACAAAAACAAAGGTCATTTAAAACACACACACACAAAATCCCATTTTTAGAATAAAATCCTCAGTAGAGTTTGACCTTTGCTATGTCTTTTGCCATGATTCCTCACTAGAGCTTTATATGGTCAGCTTTTGTGGTCATGCTGTTTTATTATTCCCATGGCTCTGCTCCTTCCTTCTAGGCACTAAAAAGAGCAAAGCTAAGAAACACAAATTTTAGTTAGAACTGGTTGACCTACCCTTTGCAAACAGCAAGTGCATTCTTAGGTAATTCACCATCAGGAAAATGAGACAAGGTCAATGATCAACTCATTAATTGTGGCTTGACCTGTATTACTGAGCCTATGGTTTGTTCCTGAGCTCTCAGGGCCAGAGTCCTTTCACACACCGGTGTTTGGGATTTGCAGACTGAGCACAAATCAAGGTCCTATCCTTCACAGGCCCTTCCAGACTCACCTTGCAGACTGGCAGGCTGATTTTTAGCGCATTGATGAATGAGTTAGGACACTGAGCCTCACCCTGAGCACAAGGAGTAGAACTCTCCATTCAGGTTTTCAGGTTACATCATCAGTACAGAGACATCCAGAAGAGAAATCTGCTGCACCACAAGGTGTTTTGGGGTGGGAGGGAGAAGCTCTCAGCCACAATAGCAGAAGGACATATGGACATTAGCTGTATAGGAGCATGGAGTTTGTCATGGAGAGTCTCCACATGGATCAGAAAATGGTTTACAAGAGAATCAGCTCTCAGAAAGCAGTCCAGCCATAAAAATGGACACTCATGGCTCAAAAAAAGCAAGAGAGGTAAATAATTCATTTAGACAACCATGAGGTTCCCTGTCTCCTTCTTTTGAACAAAAGAAAGCACAGAGGGAATAACCCCTGAAAAATGCCAGTGATATTTTACTGTTCCTCCTGCTCTGTGCCCTGAAGAGCAGCAGACCTTCTCAGCCCACGCAACCCATGGTTTTTGTCCATCTGCACAAAGGATCTCACCTCTAAAACACTCTGCAGCTCACACAGGAATACCACTGCCTTCTCTGGCCTGTCTCTGTGGAGAAGAAAATGAGAGACAGACACCAGGTGATGCTGTCCAGTGGCTATAAAGGTACAAGGATAAGCAGTGTGGCTTACTTAGAGGAGAAAGGGCCAGGAAAACCTGGCTTTTGTAGATCTCCTCAGGGTTCCAACTCACACCCATAGACACTTGATAAGGAGCAGCTCCTTTTGTCTTCCCAGAAATGCCAGTTTCATCTGGGTGCTTGTCTGTCACTGGACATATGAGAGATTTGGTCCAGGACAATTTACTTCACATGAGTGGATGTCTAACTGCCCATCTTCAGTCTGACTGATGACAGCCCTGGTAACTTGGCAATCTTCCTCCTCCTACCTCTGAGGGATGTCTGCTCTCCATGAGTGCTCCTGCCATTGGCATGGATGCCACAGAAACAAGCAGCCCTCTGCAGTGAGCAACATCTGTAGGAGACAATCTTCGTGAGAGTCAAAAGGTATTTTCCCCAATTTATTCTGCAAGAAAATGCAAACAGCTCATCCCACCAAGACACTGGTTTGCTTTTCTTTTGTTATTTTTCTTTGTTTTTACTGATCAAGTGAAGAAAACAACCCCATTTCTTTCTCAAAAAGATCTCCAAGGTAAAATTCATTTCAGAGCCCCTCCATGAGATGGCCCTTAGGTCACTCAGCATATTCATTCTAAGTTAATGAATCATGTATCCCAGGACTTGCCTGCACTTGCAAGTTATCACTGATTAAGGTAAGGTGCAAATATAAAGTGCCAATGCCGTTTCTTAAAAGCAGCTCAAGGGTTCAGTTAAGCAGGAACAACAAACACTGATTTTGCAGCAACAGCATCCACACAGGGTGTTAATCAGGAATAGATGATTGGAAACAATACAAGAGGCATGACATAGGTGAGTCAGCCACACTCACTTGAACCTCTCCCAGAGGGCTCTGGCTGCCCTTGCCTGTGGTAGGAGAGTGTTTCAGGCAAGTGCTGCTATGGTTCCTATGTATGATTTCAATTAATACTGTACATGTCAAAGTCTGTACCATGGTTTGCAATAAGGAAGCAGCAGTTACCTTAAAACATTAATACTTTTTGAACTATCTGCTTTGGTAAAGGGTGGCTAAAAATACAGGCTGGTGTGTTTGCCTGTGGAGCAGCCAAGTAAACTAAAAGACATTTGACAAAATATTCCAGCTGCAAATGAAAGCCCAGAGCTAGGTGAGCCTTGTCCACAAGAGCCTGTGACAGGTGACGTTATTGCTGCTCGGCCAAGTCGTCAGGCAACAAAGCTAGGAAGGAACATTTAGTGGGTTGCAAATGTTCTCATCTTTCAGTTTTGCAAATTTTATTGAGTGATGCTGCCCTTATTCTGTACTTGTCCCTGCTCAGTAGAGGTACTGACGAGTCATCTGGGAGGATCTCTCATTGCATAACCTCATACTCAACAGGCAAAGCAGTTCACCTTTATTTGCCCCTTCCTGCAGCCAAGGGCTCCAGGCATTCCTCAGGCATCCTTCAACAAGGTAGTCCTGGGGAAAAAGAAAAAGCCACAAAAGCTCAGAATTTGGCTTTCCTCTATATTTTTTCATGCTCTTTGCCTAACCCAAAACACTTTAAATTAAATTACTATCATCCTAAGGAAAATTGTGAGGTATTTAGGTCTCTGGACTCTGAATTTGTATGCAGAAGTGGAAATGCACCCTGACCTTGATAGGATTAAAGCACCTGTAGGAACTGTTCATGCTTCCAGAGCATCTCTGGCCATCTCAGGTATCTTCAGAGATTATTATGGAGACTTCCCGGTCGATGGTCAGGGAAATGCAGGTACTTCCAAAAGGCAATGCCAGGCTGGGCTCTGTGCTTGCTGGGGACATGCAGGCTTGTCCCAGCCAGAGCTGTGTCAGCTGGGCACTGATCTGGGATTGCTCACATTGCCATCACCTACCCCACAGCACCGATGAGTCTTTCTTTCCCACGTGCTATGGGGTGGGATCTGTGTGAGGGTTGTTCCTGCCCTGCAGCTCACACAATGCCCCACTGCATCTGTCACCTGGGCTCAGCCTGTCCTGGGGACCTGAGCATGCAAGAGAGGGCACAGAAGGGGCTTCAGAGCAGGTTGGCACAATAGCTTTGGCATGTGGAATGACAAGTGCAGGGAGGATATGAAAATAAACTTTTTGAGGGATAATTTGCAGCCCTGCATCTGAAACTTACATGGGGACCTGCATTATCTAACATTGCTCCACCAGCTGATATCAGGGGAGATTCAGGACAAGCCCCTCTGCCTGCAGGGGCTGTGTCAGAGTTTTCCTGGTGATACAAGTGAATAAATATTACCTAAGGGAGTCTGGCTAAGTCTGTGAACAAAAACTAGCTTCAGACAATACAAGTGCACACAAGCAAGCCTTCCTTTCCTGGAGGACAGGTAAAGATGGTGGGATACAGCAAAAAACATACCAAAAATTACCTATTTTCACACTTTTCTACAGAACCATTAATTTTTGTTTTCTTTCAAAAGTAACCTTCCCAACAATCCAACCCTGAGGCACTTAAGACAGGGGACCCAAAAGTACAGCTAACCCATATGTGCAAAGCAAGTTAAGAACAAAATACTTCATTAGTGCCTTGAAGTCTCTAACTCAAGCTGTGCTTAAGCTTGAAGAGCAGCAGCCACAGTTCCAGTTGATAACAAAGGGAACTGAGACTATCTGGAACTTCTGAAAATCAAGCCCAGAGGCATTCAGAATTTCAATCAGTGCCACAGACCCAAGAAAACTTTCTGATGGTTGCATTTTGTATTTGAAGTTTCACTGACCTGGAAAATAATACATGGAGCATATTCTGCATATTCCTCAGGCAGGTTCCACATGATCATCTCCATTACCAAATGCAATAGTCCCAGCTGCAGTCAGTGTACTCTTTTGCTCTAAATTTTGCTTCCAGAGCTATATTTCTCTAAAACTATGAGACTTGAAACTCCACTTTTATGATCATAAAAGATTTTGTTCGCACTACACTCTTTAACAGGTGCATTCAGAGTCTAAACCCATTTTAGGAACATGGCAGAGGAAAAAAGCTAAAATGAGTTGCCAAAGCTGCTGTCTGACCTTTAACTACGTTTCTAAAGCTCTATCTCAGGGCTCTACAGCCCCCAAGAAGTTTTGGTTTTTCTCTCAGTGCCAAATGCAGAGTATATGCAGGTCAATTTTGACCCCAGCTCATCCAAACAGGGTGCTAAATCCACATGCCAAGTGCTGTTTGCACAGAAAATTGGGGCAAACCTCTGCATGTCACCAAGGAGCTTTCCTGTACACTGAATGGAAATATCCAGGGTAAGCCTTTTCCTTCTGCCTGTGTTTCCTCTTACACCTTTATCCCCTGAAACAGCTTTGGTAAGTAGCCTGAGATACAAAGGTTTCCTTGTCACAGTGTGAAAATACTAAAGCTCCACTGCCCTATAATCTGCTCCTTTTGCTGGGATTCCACCAGCTCTCCAGGACGTGGTGCCAGGACACACTATCCCAATTACCAGGTTTGACATTTGGAGGTCTCAGCTGGCCACAGTTATGGTTGGGGAGGGGAATACAGTTTCCAGAGCTACTGAGGAAAGGTGTGCTGCAAAAAAGCCATGGAAGAGGAAGGTAACCAGCTGAGGACACGGTGGATCTAACTGAGAGGACTTTCCTTCTGCCAAGGAAAAAGTCCAACTACCAGTCCTCTTGGATTAGAGATGTCTCTCAGACCTTGTAAAGAATGGATGCCACCAGAAAACAGAGAGCCAGAGTCTGAGGGAGTCTGTGCATGTATGCCTAGTACCCAAAGTGACACCATAGCTGGTTTTTTTCCAGTGCCCCCCTTGGCACATGAGAGATTGAAGTATTTGCTAACACAGGGAAGCTCTCAACCCTCATCAGTGGAGAAATGTCAGTGCTGGCACAAGTTAGACTGCCCAGCACGATGGATATCTCTGCTGCTCCATCTTCTGCCTAAGCCAGCAGCAGCCAGACAATGGCCTGTCTCTGGAGAGACCATCCAAGCTGCACATCTGTGATCATGCCAGCTCCCTGCTTCTCCTTCCTGGACATCAGACTGAGGATGCCAGCCCAGAGAGGAAAACTGTTTTCACTTGTGCCCCAAGGAACAATAAGTTTAGACAGGTTTTAGTCCAAATGTCAGCAAGATCAGTCCCTGGTTTCCTTGTAACCCCTCTCCCTGCATAGCTGTGCCTAAGGTTGGGTTAACTGAAGCATAATGATGCCAAGTTTAAGTGGCAGTATTACTAACTGTGTAAGTGCTGCTTGCTTTGCTTACTCAGCAGGCTGTGTGCTGATGTCCAGCACAGCTTCATGTCTTGGAATTTCTTCTATCTGGCCTCAAAGCAACATATGCTGGCTTTCCAAGGCAAGAGTAACCTCATGTCTTTGTTAGTGAGTCTTCGCCCCAGTAAGACTTCAAGAAAAGCTAGTCAGCAAACATTTTCATAAATTCAGTATTGGTAATGGCTGATGACCAAATAAGGTTTTTATTTTAATCAAAATAACGTGTTCTGCAAAAAGAAAATATTTTAAAAGAACAATTATTTCCCGAGGCTGTTCATTTATCACATGGGAGTCCCAGAAAGTCCCAAAAAAAGGATTGGAGAGGCCCACAGGATATCTTGATGTCCATGTGTGGTCTGTGTCACTCCTGACAGATGTTAGTCAGCCTGTTCATAGTCACCTCTAAAGCAGGAAAATTCAGTTCGAGCTAAGGAGAAAGATATATTTAACAGTGAAGAAGAAAGTGCAGCACCAACAAAGGCTGAGGAGGTTTGGAATCACCCTCGTTGGTGATTTTTAAATCACTAGACATAAGCCAAGTTTCTCATGGCCACATGAATGTATGTCATGGAGACACTCCTTGGGATGTTTGGGCAGAGAGAGTCTTGATGTGAGGAGGTTGAATTTCTTTGTTTTAAGGGCTGTAGGTTCTCTTTTTGTTGTTAAGGTTGAGTTCTCCAGACACTTCAGTGCCAATTACCATTTTTTGTTATCTTAGGCTTGTTGTTTCCAAGACAGCACCTCTGCAGACCTTTTGCTCTTTGCTCCAAAGAAGTTGAAACATAAAGGTTTACACAATAAACTGTGCAAACAGAAGTTTTCATAGTACCTGTTCATTGCCACAGTACCTCATCACCCGCGGGGCATCCAGCTCAGGCCCCACTGTTATGATATGGTTTATAAAATACATACATTTGTACCCGGGGGGAATTTGGTCACTCGGTCAAAGGGCTTGTTTTTACAGCCCTCATCACCACATGGACACTCCAGCCTGGATGCAGCCATGGCTCTGTCATAGGACACCAAATCTTGCAGCATCACATACTGCCAGCAGCAGAAAGAAGCACAGCAACTGTCTGGGAGGTAGTAATTCCCTCCAGGTTAAATTAATGTTGGTTTAATTTAAGCCAATTGGGGACAGTTTTCAAGCTAGGATAATAAAAGCCACTCCTAAAGTGAAATAATAGATGGCAACAATATTGACATGTGGCAATAATGATACAGATGCACTGCCCACTAAAGGTTTTCTGTTAATGAAATTGAACCAAAACAAGTTTCTTTGTGGGCCATAACCCAGAGACCAATGGCACCTTTAAGAAGAGGGATCACTGTCCTCAAACTGTGCTGGAACAGAGCAGGAATTCCATGGCCCAGATGATTTTTCTGCTTTGTGCTTTAACACAAAGAAAGTAGAGGCAGGTTGACAGACAGAGCGCACGTACTTTATTCACTGGTTTTGTAGCTGATGGCACACATCAAGCTCAAGTTTAAAGGGAAAACTGCAGCCAGCCAAGACAAGATGCAGTTGGGAGTCCTCAGGTGACCGTCCTCTCCTGGGTGTCTGCTCCAGTGCATCAGGGGATCACAGTCCTATCAACAACCACCCCACAGCAGAATTGCACCCTTCATTAAAGCCTACTCAAGTTGCCTTTCAGTGGTGTTTGTTTGATGGCAACACTGGCACGGAGTGGATTAGGCTTAATTAAGTACAAATGTTGCACGTTAATTGGCTGATAAGCCTTGTACGCATCTCTAATTATCCTATATTAAAATCACTATTATTTACTGATTATATCTAAAACTTGTTCTAATATGCAGTCACTGGTATAGAAGGCACCAAGTGGGGAGGGTGTGGGAACTTCCATGCAGACTCTGAGCTATAACTCAACAGCAACGAGATGAGATGGAGGAGAAGAGGGCAAGAGGATGGCAGAGGTGTAGGAAGCAAACCCTTTTCCAGGGAATATAACATAAGAAATGCACCAGTGCAAGGCTGTGAGGAAAAGAGCACTGTGAAACCAGGTGCCAGGGGCAAAAAAGCCCCCGAAAAATTGGAAAACCTTTAGCAATAAGCCAGTACAACCACAGTAAGCACTGTGCAATATTTGGATAACACAACCCCCTCTTAAGCCTCATTAAAAAAAAGACATAAAAAAGGCAGTGGTGTTTTGAGCAGATCCTGCACTCTACACACATAGTTTCAAACTATCCCATGCATTTGGCACACAGCAATTGATAGGAAGGCCTGAGCTTTTTTTCCAAGTTTCATTGTGCATACAATTTGCCATAGGAAGGGAAGATTAAAGAGTAAGGAATGCCTAAATCTAGAAAGAACAAAGCAGAACTAAAGAGCTGAATGCCAGTAATTGCATCAGGTGCAAAAATACAATTAGTGACATTATAATCACTGAAATTAAACACCAATTTATATGAGTATGCACCATACTTTTGACAGCCTCAAACATTGTGTGATAGCAAATAAAAGCAGGATGACAGCTCCCTAATTTGTAAAGAAGTAGAATCGTAGAATCATTAAAGCTCATTTAAAGAATTTTATTCCATAAGGTACAAGGACAGGAAAGATTTTAGTGCAAAGAGGATAAGTGCTCATAAATGCCCAGTAAAACCATGCATACATCTGCAGCTATTAAGACACACAGCAGCTTTTCTAAAATACAAACTCAGTACATGAAGTAACAAACCCTGCAGCAGCACCATGGAAAACTTTGGTCTGAAGGACAGAGTGGTAAGAAGACCATTCCCTTTGGGATAGGACCCATCTTGTTTTAGGTACTGCAGGCACACAGGTTGCATGCTAGTTGTGCCTGTGGGTTCCTCTAGCCCACACAGAGAACCACTGGAGACAATCCTTACCATATAGATATCCATTTAGTATGCCTGGTGGTGAGATGAGTCCACATGATTCTGCTCCCTTACCAATTTTCACAAGAGAACTTACCATCTCCTGGAGAATATTTTCTCCAGCATGTCTCTCCAAGGTTGTCCCTTTAAGTGTATGAGAGCTCTGCAGCCACAAAGCAGTTATTTTTTCCCCTTCAAAACAGCTTCACTTTCCCACCTCCCTTGTTTCCTCCCAGTGTTCAGGTCCTTTTTGCTAGCAGGATGGCATTTTTTCCCCCTGTTGCTAGGTTGGTAGCCTAGTTTCCCAAGGAAAGGAAGCTTACGAGATCACACTGTCTTGTGCAAGTGCCAGTCGGTCCCTCCCAAATAATTTTTTGAGCCTGTGAGCTGAGTTTGATCAAACTTGACAGGAGATAGAAGTCTCAAAGGTTTGAGCTGCCTACAAGTGCTGTGGAAGTAGGCAGGCACAGGAGAAAAAATGCTGGGAAGTGCATCCACTGCAGAGACATAACTGTATTATTAGACACCAGAGAGTCCACACGGGAGACAGTCATTACCACTGAACTCCACAGGAGATACAATTTCACAGATTCAGTAGCTCATAAGACACCTTGATTAATATGAGCGTGAGCAAAATGTTCTTCTCCCCTTCTTCTGGAGCACAAGTCTTCCAGTTAGAGAGCAGCAGGGGGAGAGCTGGGAAACCTCAGGCCGGCAGAGCGAGTTTAGAGCTAATTGCTGCTCCTTCTCACACCAGTGCTCATGCAGAACTCCACTCAAGACCCCGGTGCCCCCGTTTGCATGATCTAGTTCACACAAAGGATGAGATGGGGAACTTCAGAGCACGGGCTGAAGTGAGAGAAAGTCCTAAAGTGCCGTGAGCTGGCGCAGCTCCACCGTGGTGGGTGAGGGTACATTATAAAACATTATAATGGGCCGTCATTTCTAAGCACAGCTCCGTGACAAAGCACCCAGCTCCTTCTTCCTCGCATTTGTCTGAATTACAGTTGCTAACGGCGATTCATTTAACACGAGCATGAGTTGGAACATAAGCTAAAGACCGGCAGAGGCTGTGTCTGGTGCGTAGGCTGGCTCTGGCTTGTTCCTGCTGTGGCTTTTCCTAGAAGTCAGCCACCTCAGGACTGCCTGACTAGTGAGCCTGAACAAAATCCTCACAGTTCCTTGTTAACGCTTGCTGGGGAGAAAAACAAGCTATTCGCACAGGTGGGATTCAAAGAGAAACTGAAATCTCTCATCTTACAGAAGAAAAAACAAAACAAAGTGAACTAACCACAGCTGACATTAAAATGGAGACTGGGAGTTGTTGGGAGTTGAGCAACTTTGTGTGTTCAGTGAAATATTGATGTTTTCTTCTTCTCATAAGTCTTCTAAGTATTGATGTGCCAGATATCTGATTTAGATGGAGAGAGTGCAAATCACCAACACCTAAGGAAAAGAGAGGGAAAGTAATTAAATGAACCTTTGATGCACAGCAAAACAGGGAGCTTGAGAGCAGTGAGAGACATGGCTGAAAATGGACTGGGATCTCTGCAAGAAGGACAGGTATTGCAACTTGTCCTCGACAGCCTAGCCAAGGGCACAGCCTGACATTCACAGCCTGAAATGCCTGCAGCACAGGATATGCATAAGGCTGATATGCTACAACATCCTTTAAGATGAGGCTTCTTCAGAGGAAGAAGGAACCAGAACTTTTGGGCACCCAGGGCTGAATGTTTTCTGTTACAAAGCAGATCTATGAAGCCACAAAGGAGCATCCTTTACCTCTTATTTGTTGTTGTCATTTCAATCCAGGCATTTTTCTTCTGACAGAAGCTGAAAGATAAAGTGATTGTTCTAATTAATAATGCCTACCTCCTCATGCAGCATTTTTCACCCACCAAATGTCTCAAAGTGCTACTCCCATTTAATAGACACTAGAAGTGAGGGTGAAGGAGATCAAATGAAATGTCTTGGCAACAGAACAAAACCAAGTCTTGCATCACAGGTCTAGCAAAAGGGACAAAGGCATCTATTAAGCCTCAATAAAAACCAAAGCTTAGGACAATTTTCTGACATATTGGATCCTTCAATGAGGCGTTGCAAAACTAATGTGACCAATGTTCCATGCTAACAAAATATGTTCTGGATTTTTCATCTGACAACATAATTTAAGGATTTCTTAGAATATGGGAAACAAAATGAGGCAGTGGCTTTACAGGAATTGTTCCTTTGCAAAAGGCAGCTTGTGCCAGATGACTGGAAAATTGAAAGTGCCCCAAGGGAGCACAGGAATGGATAAGACTTCCTACACTATGCAGTCAAAATAAAATGCATTAAAAAAGCATAAATACCAAACTGACAATTTACTGCAAAAGTTCTTGTACTTAAGATACTGGTATTAGAAGTTCTGACAAAGAGAGACACTACACTAGACACATGGGTTGACTCTTGAAGAGTATTTGGCAGAATTAAACCATGTATCTAAAGGAAACTTACTCATAGTGTCTGCAGCAAAATAGGTGGTTTAAGGTGGGATAAAACTGATTAAAACAACTCCTATCAATATCAGTGATTACTTCTTTCTTACACCTCTCTTTTTTTTTTTTCCCTGGTTTGGTTGACTGAGGTTTTGGTTTTTTGTTCCCTGCCTTAGAGACCATCAGTTTGAATATGCAATAGCTTTGAAAGTGTTAAAAAAAAATTGTGGTACTAAAAGATGCACTGCCCATCCACTCTTGAGGTTGCTTCACAGCAAAAAAGATTTGATATTTGATGCTTGAGAGTTTTTCCCAGTCCTTAAAAAATCATAGGAAGAAACCTGGATGTGCAAAGCATGATGCACACACTTCATATGTTGGTGGCATGAACCTGGAGTTCATATTTGGGTAACAATCCTGCTTGAGGTAAAACTGAGCATTCAAAATCCTTACCTAGGCAGAATGCATATTGACTTCAGGTGATACTTTCTTCCAAAGAATGGCAGCGTAAAGAAGGTCAGGGCTAGTTGTTTGTGCCCTCCATAAGTGTTGTTTCTCTTGTTGAAGAGGCTTCCAGCACCTGGGGACAGGGATTTATTACTGCTGGTGAATACCAGCACTCAGATGATGGTCAGTCTCACCTTGACCTTCGAGAGGCTGTTTCCATCTTTCCTTTATATCAGCTTTGGAGATAAACAAACAAAATAAAACAAACAATAGTGTTTAAAAAGCTAGGGCACAGGGCACAGGTTGAGTTTCTGATCATTTGATCCATTTAAGCCTATTTCTTCTGTACCTCCTGAAAGGCACAGCCTATGCTAGCGCAGTCTGCCCATCTGTTAGCAAACCCACAGTTCAAGAAGATGGGTCTTTGAGTAAAATCTCCTAACACAGACCCATCAGAGGGATTTGAGGGGAAAGAAGCAACCAATAACTCACCAATAACAGTGCTGTTGCCATTCTCCCACATCACCTCCAGCTTTTCTTCTCACTGGTGGAACTGGGCAGCAGAAGATCCTTAGCCCAAAGTCAATGAAAGCCCCTTGCTGTACCACCATTGCAATGAGCCTTGGGTTGAAACTGTCCCTCAAGAGAGGCAGCAGCCAGCTGGAAGCACATTTGCACCATTGATCATCAGCTGCCTGTAGCCTAAAGGAACTCTTTCAGACAGCTAAAATCATATCTGATTTTGTAACAGACTCCTCTGCAGTCCCCATCACTTTGCCTGCCCCCAACCATGCCAAAAAAAAAAACCCCAAAAAAACAACCAACAACTCAAAAAAACCCAACCAGCCAAAAAAACCCACCCAAACCCACTCGTGATGAAAAATGAAGTGGCTCAGAAAAATAACCTCATTTGCCACCTCCTCCTGTGAGTCCTGCTAGCCAAATCCTGCACTTGCTTTGCTCTGCAGCATCCTGCAAGCAAGATCTGCAGTTAAGGTGAAGGAGAGGGAAAAGTGGGAGGAGGGAGGGGGAAAGGCACAGAGTCTGCATAACTAGAAAGCCTGGGCTATTCTTGCTGCCCACCTTGGAGGCACTACCTCCGCATCAGGCAGGAGGAACAGAGGGAGAATCTGGGTTTCTGGATTTAACAAGCTCACTTTCCTCTAATTGGGGCCCTCAGGCACTGCTGTAGTACACCTAATGGCACTAATCATTAATGAATCAGCCCTGATGAATAGGAAGGCTGAACTGGCCTCTCTCTCCTTAGGCTGTCAGCCCTTCACAGAATCTACTGGGTTTCACTGGGCAGAATAGCAACCACACAGGTTTTAAAAAGGGCCCTGAAGAGGAAGAGGGCTGGAAGAGTAACCAATCCGTTCATCCCTAGACTGTTCAAATGAGCCAGGACCAACAGTATCTGGCTGCTGCTTCTGAAATGTAGATATTGCCACCAGAAAGTCCTGTGAAAAATGGGTACTCCAGCTTACCTCTGTACCACACCTTCCTGCTCCCTCTGTAAGCACCAGCCACTCTGCCCTCACTACCATTCATACAGTTTTCCCGCTCTTTAGTATATTTGTTCTCAAGCTTTCTCTCCCAGCACAGGCCTGCTCCATCTCCTTATTCCAGCCTTTGAACAGATGGGAAAGGGCCTTTTTTTTTCTCTTTTTTTTTTTCCTTCTTTTTTTTCTTTTTTTTTCCTTTAAAGCACAAAAAAAATCCACCACCTCAGCCCAGTGCTGGCACGGTCTCTCCGTGTCGGAGGGCATCCCAAGCAGGGGCAAGGCACAGCCCTGCCTCCAGGGCTCCGCCGGGCTGCTAAAACGGGGAGGCAGGAAGGAGGAGAGCAGCAGCCTGCCAAGCACGGGCGCATCCAGCGCTGCCGGGGAAGGAGCCAGCTCCCCCCGGCCCTCCGGGGACTGCGGGGCTGCGGTTGCTCAGTCGGAGCTGGGGACAGGAATTAGGGCAGGCAGAGCCGCAATGGCTGCAACCCTTCCCGATTATCCAGCCAGCTAGAAATTCACTGGCTTGATTTTGTTCCGGCTGTGGGTTTTCCCCCTGTTGATCTGCATTTATGCCTTTTTTTTTTTTTCCCCTTTGTGCGTGTGTGTACATTTTTTTAAGTAGGGGATAATTTTACTGTGGTCACTGTCAACATTTAAACGCTTTTCTGTTGCATTTTTTCCCCTCTCCAGTTTACCAGCTCACGTTTGCCCAGGAGTTAAGGGATGTTCAGAGGTTTGAACCTCTTCCAGCTCTTGCTACAGCAGCTGCTGCCTGGGGCAGTGGGACCAGTCTGGCAAGCGACACTCCAGTCTTCCCCCGCAGTCCTTACAAACCCTACAGGTGCAAGGCGGCAGGAGGCAAACCCAGTACACTCAGTCCCTTTCTGGGAGTTGGCGGACAGCTCATGTTTCCTTGGCCACACAACAAGGCAAGGCAGAGCAACCACCCCTGGGGTCGGGAAAAATAAATATCATAAAATCGACCATTGCACTCCGGCTTCAGAAATAACCCCTGAAAGGGGCAGGGAAGGGAAGAACCAAAGCCTTGTGCATTGAAGGGCTCTTACAAAACGAAGGAGGGGAAGGTGAGGGGGAGTTTGTTGATTGCTAGCGTTCCCCGACAAAAACACCGAGCTGCCGGCGGGGGAAGCTGAGCCGGCGGGACCGGGGTTTGCTGCCCTCCCTGCCGTCTCTGCGGGAAATCCCGGGGTGCCATGAAGGTTTTTGAGCAGCAAATGCCTCCTCGCACCCCGGCGAGGACGGGAGGTCCGGTAGGCGGCCTGAGCCCCGGGGATACGAAGTAAGAAGTCCCAAACAGGAGAGTCCAGGGTAGACAGAAGGGGAGGGAAGGGGCCTGGGCACGACCCTCAACCCGCTGGGCTCTTTTTCCCCGGTTTGCCACCGTTTATTATCCTCCTCCATGGACGGCTAATTGGGGGATGCGCTAATTACGGAGAGATTATCCATTAGTAACTGAACCTCGCGCGAAGATAACTCGAAGTCCTCTAACGAGCTGGAAACCTCCCCCTTATTACGGCGTGTCAGCTTTCTTCCGAGGGACGAGGGAAAGCCAGGGGGGCTCCCTCCCACCGCCCTCCGACGGCCGGGCAGCCGGGAAGGCGGGGGCGGCGGCGGGAGCGCTCCCGACGGCGAGCCAGGGAATGCCGGCAGCGGGAGGGACCGACCCCGGGCATCCCGGGGAGGAGCGGGATGCCACCGGAGCGAGGTCCCCCGGGACCCAGCAGGCTGCGGAGCCCCTCGCACCCCAGCAAGGGGCTCTGTGTTCCGTCTCTCCCCGGCATCTGGCATTTCGTGCTACAGGAAACCGTAACAGCAGCGCCTGACCTCATGAATACAGAGATGTGCGCAGGAATAAAAAAAAAAAAAGAATCAATTTAGGTCTAGATCCTCTGCGGGGAGGGAAAATAACCCAAACCATTTAAACAAAGCTCTGCTCTCCAGGGTTTTCCTTTTTCTTTGGTGGTGGTGGGGATCGAGTCTAGAGGGAGGCCAAAGGAAAACGGGATTCAAGCAGACCTGTGTCATCCGAAGCGAGGCTGAGCTCTGCAAAGCCCCCCCAACACACGCATAATGTATTTTATCATTAAAAAATCAACATTGCTTCCAGTGGTAAAGGCGCCTGGCTCCAGTTCCTGAGCACATTCGTTGCTGGGATTCAATCCGTTTGGGAAATGCAGATTGGCTTGCGACCCACTGTTTGATTTATGAACTGTTACATTTCCTATTGCTTACACATTACATTGCGGACCTCGGGAAGGGAGGCGAGCAGGGAGAAGGGGCGAAGGAGAGACCCTGCCACCCTACACATTGGCAAAGGAGAGCTACTGCACAGACAGCGGCTCCCCACTGGAATAAATCACCTCGCACCAATTCGTGGCCCCTACCTCCCCGTCACCCACTCACCCACCCCCGGTCGCCAGCTGGGCTCTCGCTTTATAAGTAAAAAGGACGTGTTTACTCTTTGATGTGTGTTTCTTTATAAAGGCATCAGGCGCCTATAAATAGCCGAGGTTAGAGCAGCTTGTGCTGCGAAATCAATACCCCGTCCCCCCCCTTCCCCTTCTCTCCTTCGGCTGAGCTGCCTTATTAATTATGAAAGGGCTCCTCTGCGCCCCGGCTCCGCAGCCTCCTCCTTAATGGTGGTTGCTGCCTTGCCCCCGTCGGGAGAAACGCGGCGTGGGGCTCTCTTCGCCAGTCCCGGGCTGGGACACGGGGGTGATGCTGTTCGCGGGTGCGGGAGGAGGAGGAGGGTGGGAGGATGTAAAGCATATTTTTAAGACAGAAATGAAGGAGGGGAAAAAAGAAAGAAGAAAAAAAGAAAAAGAAAAAAGAACAGAGGCTCCGACTAAGCGGCTCAGCCACCCTGTCCTTGTTTGAACTGAAATTGCCGTGCTCGTCAAGGGATGGGTTGAGGATTTAGACTTCCTTGCCTTAAAAGCCCTGTCCTTTCAAAGATACTCTAGGCATATTTTATAAAAAGGACGACACCCTCATTTCAAACAATAATTTTTATTTTATACTTCTGTCTATACTTTGTAGCAAATCTTTTTTTGTTATTTTTTGCTGAATTGACTTTATAATAAACTTTTGTTTAAATTACATTTTTCTTCTCTTTTAAAATCAAGGCTCTTTTTTTTTTTTTTTTCAAAATCATTTTGCTGTTGTTGTTTTTTCTTTTTTCTTTAGGTTTACATTTAAGCCCCCTTTGTGATCTCTACTGTTGGATATTCAGGTATTTTACTGGTATGTGTAACATCTAAAACAAAGAGGAGGAAAAAAATTAAAGGCAGTGAATTCGGAAAGATGCCTTCGAACAGTAAGTAAAGGTAAACTCTCAGAGATGTTAGCAGCATTCCTTCACTCCTCCGGGCATTTGGACACGTCTTTCTTTCGCTTCCTCCCTCCTTCCTTAACTGTTCGTTTCCCTCTCTTTCTCTCCCTCTCTCGCTCTCTTTTCCCCTTGAGGAAAAATGTTCTTTTTTATTAATTTTTTGAATTTTTTTTTTTTGCAGTGGAATGACCAAAAAAAACAAGCGACTGTGGAGGAAAGATGAGAGATTGTGAATTATTCACCATATGCTTCACACGTGGACATCTACCTTGGGTTTCTCGCCAGTGCCTTTTTCTGTCTGCGGTTTTCGTTCTCGCCTCTCACACTGCCACATTTTTAGTGGAGCCCGTGGCTCGCCGGGGCATACCCGGCCTGTTACAGCCTTAGCAGTAGGTGGCCCAGAGCCGTTCCTGAGATTGCTTTTGCGCAACGAGGGCTCGAGTTTGTTTCTTTATATATATATATTTTTTTTTCCTATTTTTGATTCGAAGCGATAGTAAAGCTGAGGTCCGATTTGGGCTGCGCGCCGCTGCCTGTTTGGTAACATTTGGCAAATAAAACACAAAAAAAAAAAAAAAAAAAAAAAAAAATAAAGGGAGAACGCTTCCACAGTCCTACATGGGTGTTTCACCATCATCAGCCACCACCACCACCATCATCATCATCATCAACCACAGAAAAGCACAACGTCCCCAAAGCAACGGATGGACACTTCCTCTATAGATCCAGCACATGGAGAGGGTGTGGGTGTGAGTGTGCTCGCCCCCCTAGAAAGGCAGCCAGGTCACTAGGGCGGCCCACAGAGCCGCCAGGAGCAGGGGCAAGGCCGGCGGGAGGAGGGACGGTGCCGCGCCGCTGCCGCCTCCGCACAGTTCAAATAAGCTGCCTTGGAAATCGAGGTTTTTGGATTCCCGTCTCAGTTTCTCCCAGAGGTCTGTCGCTCCTTCCTGGCAATCGGTGAGCGCTGTGAGGGTGCAGGCGTGGAAATCATCCCAGTACCTGCAGGAGGGGAGAGCAGCCGGCATCAAAACAGGCAAGCGCCCACCTTCCCGGGGAGGGGGCCCGCCCCCTCGGGCCCGCCGCCCCCCACCTCTCGACGGCGGAGCTGAGCGGGGCATGCCTGGAAGGGAGGCTGGCGGGGAGGAGCCGCTGGCTCTGCTTTTGGCTGGCTCTGCTTTTGGCTGTCCACCCCCTCCCCAACCCCGCCTTCGGCACCAGCCCGGGCGGGGTGGGGGGCTGCAAAAATTGCTTTGCTGGGTCCCTGGAGGAGGGGTCTTTGCCTGGCCGGGAGAGGACATGCACCCCTCGGCTGGCAGAAGGAGCCCACGGAACCCGAGGGTTTTTTTTTTTTCAGTGGGAGAGAGCAGATGGATGTGGAAAAGGCACCGCTTTTCCCAGGCGGGAGGGGTCCTGGTGCTGGGGTTAGAAACCCTCGGGAGGGATTCCCTGCGGAGGAGGGAGCCCTTACGGCAGGGGCAGGAAGGGAGGAGGAGAATAGGAAGCAGAAGGAATAGGAGAAGGAGGAATGAACATCTCCCCACTCGGTCCCTCCTGAGCGCCCAGCACGGACCCGCAGCGGGGCGGCGGGAGGGACCCCTCATCCATGGCCAGAGGTCTATAGACAGCGAAGGGATTCTCCTTCCCCAGGATAATTTCTAGCTATTTCCACACGTTTTCCCTCTTTCTTTCAATTCCCTTCTTCACGGGTACTGGGCCGGCGTTTGTGGCCGGGACAGGACCCGTCCCACGGCACCACCTGGAGAGGGGGAGGGAGGAACTTTCCTCTCCACGTCTGGGTTATCAAAAATCACCCCGAACCTGCCCTCTGCCTTGTATTTCCCCCATGCCTCAAGGCAGACGCCCGCAAATCTGGATCTCGATTTTCTTTCTTTTCCTTTTTATTTCCCCCCCCCCCAAAGTAGTCCTACAGCCTCTAATTTATGAGCACTCTAAGCTGGTTGTAGACTCCCAATGTTTGCTACATTTGTAATAAATAATGAGATACTGAGAAGCCAGAGTCTGAGAGTGTGCCTCTCCTGCAGTATTTCTGCTGTAATTGCATCTCCCAAAGGAAAATTAAATCTTTCACCATCTTCTTTCAATACACATCCCGGCACAGGGAAGGCAGTCGGGTGGTGGGAGGTGGTCGGGAAAAGGGATTTTCTTGGAAAATAGGTACTTTTTACAGGTCAGGACCACCTCAGGTCTGGCACTCCGGGGCAAAAGGACATCATATCAGGATGCTGCTGCCTCTGGGTATTTATTTCTTATACAGGACACAAGGTAAAACGCAGCTCAGCATTTACAGCGGGTGCCAGCCTTACTAGGTGTTTGGCTCAGAAATCTCTAGGTAGAAAGAGAGAAGTGTAACGGTGTCTTCTCACTTTTCCTTTTTCTTTTTTACCTTTTCTCCTTTCTCTTTTTTTACCTTTCCTTTCCTTTCCTTTCCTTTCCTTTCCTTTCCTTTCCTTTCCTTTCCTTTCCTTTCCTTTCCTTTCCT
>JAWWEW010000078.1:64462197-64583755 GCA_035583185.1 Anabacerthia variegaticeps | reverse complement strand
TCATTAACTTGAAGATTGTTTAATGTCCGGAACTCCAAAAAATTTCAGCAAAGAAATGTTGTATAAAATGAACCCGAGAGCAAACCGACAAAAGCAACCATCGAAAAACCCAAGATATTAAACAAAACCAGCAACGAGTACACAAAAACACATACCGGCATGGAAGGAAACCTGTTCTATTTTAAGTAACAGCATATATAGAAATTTTTTGGACCCGCTTGATTTTTGACAGCACTTCTCCAAGCAGAAAATTAACAATTGGGCAGTGGGACTCCACGATATTTTAAAATAATTTTTATTTGTTTCATCCTCGCCTTTGGGAGGATTTTTTTTTTCAAAGTTAGTGTTGGGTTTTGTTTGATTTTAGGCTGCTCTGCAAATGGGAAAACCTCCAAGTTCCCAAAGGGAGCCCTTCGTTTGTCCCCCTGATTTTCTGCAAAAAAACTTTCCACCTATATCTCTCGCAAGCCATTTTGTATCGGTTCTTATTTTTCTGTCCCTCGGGGAAGGAGGGAATTTCTTAGCACTGGAGTTAACCAGATTGCAAGTGGAAAGGAATGCAGGGGATATCCGAAAACCAGATACAAATGCAACCGTTCGTGGAGACGGAGAGAACAGGAGGGAAAAAAAGGAGGAAAGGAGGGTGGGGGGAATAAAAAGCAAACTACGAGTGAGCATGCACCGATTTAGGAAAGCGAACGACAAAAGTGATTTCGGAGGAACCAGAAACCGGTCGTTTTTCAATCCGGACTCCCTTGCTTTGACAGCGTGCCGAGCAGCGAAGGCAACACCGCGGAGGGACCGCGGAGAGCGGAGCGGGGGTCCCGCCGCCCCGCACCGCCCCGCACCGCCCCGCACCGCGCCGCGGGCACCCGCGCACCGCATCCCGATGCTCCGCTCCTCCTGCATGCATCGAGCCGGGCTCGGGCGCGCACAACTTGACACGGAATTTGGCAGTCCACTTACCTATCTGTACAGCAAGGATCAGAGAAATATAACTGCCGTTCAACTTAAGTCCCATCCTACATTTAGTAAAACCATTTGCGGCTGCAGATCTTTAAATAGTTACTTTGGAGAACGTGGGGGAAAGCTGAAAAATAGACATTGCCAACAAGTTCCGAGCAGCGGAGGACTTTGCAGACAAGGGGGGGAGACAAGAGGAGAAGGAGAGGAAGAGGGAGGCAGCGGGAGAGGGCGAGGAAGGCTGGCTGGGAATGGTTCGCTCCATTAGGAGGGGGCGGAGGAAGTACAGCCTCACGCCCACCACCGGCCCTGACGTGGGGGGATGACACCGGCCGGGTTTTTTCCCCCCTTCTTCTTCTTCTTTTTTATTTATTTATTTTTTTTTAAATAAATGTGCACCTTGGAAGAGAAGCGCCATTTATAGGCATCACAGGCTGGATTTACCCGCTCTCCCCGTGTCCCCCCGCCCCATTAATCACCGAGAAACTCCCCCCACTCCCCTTGCTCCCCCCCGCATCCCTCCTGCCCCGTGCGGTGGAGATGGGGGCGGCAGCCGGGACCGTCCCCGCGGGGCGGGAGAGATGCGGGGGCGGGAGGGGGGACACACGCACACACAGACACACAGACACACAGACACACACACGCAAGACGGAGGAGCCACCCCCCCGGGGGTGGGGATAGCACGGCAGAACTCCCCCGCCCCCGGGGCCGCCCCGTCGGGGCTGGCCGGCCCGGCCCCCGCGCTGCGCAGCGCTGGGGATGGGGAGGGGGGGAAAGGGAGGTGCGGGGGTCCCCTCCCCCTGCCCGCCCCTCCCCCACCATGACGTCACCCCCAGGCTGAGATTTGGGGGGTGCGGGGTTGGGGGGGGCTGGTCTCTCCCAGCCTTGCTGTCGGTGCTCCACCGCGGTGGCACCGCAGAGGGTGGCGTGGGGAAAGGGGTCACGCGTGGGGCAGCCCCGGGGAATCGCGGCGGGGATGGCTTGCGGGCTGGGTGCCGAACGCCCACGGCATCGCACCCCGTCCTCTGGGGGCAGGCTACAGGTGTGGTGGGGCTGGACGGAAGGAATGGGGCTGGCCGAGGCTCCAGTGAGCTCTGCCGGGGACAGGGCTTGTTCTGGGGTGGTCCATCAGGCTGGCACCCTCCCGGGACCCTCCTCAAGGCCGTCCCCTCCAGCAGCATGAGTGGGACCTCAAGGTGCCGACATGGGCTACATAGTCAGGCAAACCCCAATCCCACAGCCTTCTCCTGTGGCTCTTCCACTGCAGAGTTTCCCCCCCCAGCTCAGCACTGACCTTCACCAGCCATCTGTAGCATCTCCAGGAGCCACTGGGAGCTGGTGGGACTGAGAACTACTGTTGGCCTCCAGTCCTCGCAGCCCCAGGTCCCCCTTTCTCTGCAATCCCACAGTGCTGGCAGTGCTGGCGGTGCTGCAGGGCCCTGGACTAGCTGGGCTGCTGGTTGGTCCCTCTCTTTTACAAACCACACGTGTCAATACTCAGACTGCAATGACAGAGAGATAGCAGCTGCCGGGCTGGGTCCCCAGGATCCCCATGGGCTGAAAATGCCTGAAGACCACCTGGCAGGGACAGGGATTGCATGGAGTTAAATAACAGTGCAACTGGAAGTCAGGAAAGCATGAGGGCAAGAGGAAAAGCTCCATTCACAAAATAATGCTGGGGAATGCCACTGCCTCTTTAGGTCTACCTAGTGCGTGCAGTGGCAGCCTGCAAGTGCATCCTCTCAAAGCCACCATGAAATCCCAACTTCTGTTTTTCAAACTTGAAAGCAGGGATAATGTTGGATAATTATGCCAGCCATCAGCTTGGGCCCGCAGATGAAAAATGCTGGCTTGTCTCCTCTGAACCTTCCCATTATTTCTTTTTGTTCCACCTTTTCTTCCTATTTATAGATCTCCACAGTGGACGGAGAGATGAATTAGAGGACAGAGCTGGCTGAAAACTAACCTGAAGAATTAAAAAAAAAAAAAAAAGTTTCATTTTCAGCCAGCTCCCAGAGCCAGCTCAGCACATGGGCACGTGGTAGTGAATGAAGTGCAAGGCACAGGCCATGGGGCCGTGTCCCCTGGCATCTTGCCCTTCCATTCGCTCCACCATAAAGGTGCAGCCCAGAGTAGGGTTGTCTTTTACACACTCCTGAAAACATTGGCAGTGGCAAGAAGACTAAGGCTGAGCTTTGCATTGTGCATAGAGCTCTCTTGTGAAGTAACAGAAGTTTTGACTTTAAGCTAGAGCTAAGGCATAACACTTTTATCCAAGCTCTCTGCTGCTGTGGTGATGGGTGTTTTTGTAATGCAACAGAAAGACTGAAGCACATATCAAAATGTGGAGCCCTGTCCTTTTCCTGGGAGGGATGGGTTAAACAGCTCAAAAGATCTTTCATGTCTTAGAGTTTGTGCACTATCAGCATAAAAAAGGAAGAGGATGAAAGGTGTGTAGGTTGAGGTACGTGAATATAAACACTGGAGTTACCAGTTCTTGGCAACTTGGCCATTTGTGTCTGCATTTGCTCTTAAGAAGGACAAGGGACCTTTGCAGGAGCACCAGGTTGTGGAGGCTGCAGCAAGAGGGATTTCTCATTTCACTCCTCTGCCCTATTGATAACTGTATTGGTTTATTTATGTATTCATATCTTCCATGTTTTGTCTGCTCTTTTTTATTCCGAGGGCAGTCAAGCTATAGCTTCAGGTTAAAGGTTGGGCTGGCTCCAAGAGGCTCGTGTTGAACATTACACTCTGCAAATCTGCTTTGGAATGAACTTCGGGGCAGTTTCCAATGCACAATCAGGAAGAGTTTAATATCTGGCTTTTGATATGTCTATCATCGCCGAGATGACTGGAGCCTCAGGCAATCTGGCCACAAATCTCATAAGAATGGGCATTTCAGGGGGATTTCTAGCCAAGCAACAACAAAAAGAGATCTCCCAGCTAGAGGCATCAATTACAGAGGAGAAAAGGGCCTGGCCAAGTTCCTCTAAATGTTCTTGACTATTGGGGCAGTCCAGCTCCGTCTGAAATTCAAGCCTGGCTCCAGCCTTACCACCTTCCCTACCCCAGGAAGGGGCCCATTGCACTATAGATTCTGAACAAAAGCCAGCGGTTTCAGCCCATCTCAAATAGCAGCACTCTCAGCTCTACCGGGAGCTGGGGAGCAGGATGAAGTGGGGACAGTTGTTTATCCAAACGTCCTTTTTTGTTTTCCTTCATTTTTCTTCCCCCCAACATGGTGTTAGAAGGTGTCATGTTTTAGAAGGTGCTTGAATATCAGCCCACCTCTAAGAGACATCCGTCTGTGTTTAAGGAGAGGAGCGCCTGATGATGCCTTGCTCAGCCCTTGGTAGGACAATTTGCCCACCAGCACGATCTTGCCCTTGTTTTTAAGGGAAAGGGCTCCATCCTGGCAGCAGCCTCATGCTCTGCCTGCTAGGGTTGGCGGCCGTGTCATGCCGTGGCTGTGTGGGATTGCTGTGTGGCGGAGGCAGACGGACAGAGCCCACGGCTGCTGGCCAGATATAGCTGTGCCAGAGATAGCGGCGAGCACGGCGTGGGCTGCATCGTGTGCCCAGCGGGGCCGGAGGAGGATTTGGGTGGGATGCCCTGCGCTGCTGCTGCTGCTGCAGCCGGGCACGGAGCAGTGTGCTGGGCAGCTGATTGAAATCCAGCTCAGCGCCGTCGGAATCAGCTGCCACAAGGGGACCCACCGCGTTTAGAGGATGCGTTTTCTCATTTAGCTTTCGGCTGGCTGACTGTCATGGCTGAACCTCAAAAGGGGGAACAGAGGGCTGTTTTCCCCAGCAAAGCTGTCTGCATCTCTGCATTTCTTTCCCCCTTTATCCTATTTTTTTTTTATTTTCCTTTTTCTTTTTTTTAATAGTGCAAAATATCTCCTCAAGCAGCTCACACCATGGGCTTCTCACTTCACGTTTGCAGGCTGGTAATAGGGATAAACCCGAAATCTTTGGTACTGTCAGTCAGAGACTGATTTATTCTGAGCATCGTCTCAGGTTGGAGGGGAGGGTCCAGCGATCACGGTGATATTTAAAAGTCCCTCCCATGGGTGTTGAGCAATGTATTCGCTCTTAGCTCATCCTGCAGTAACACCGCCTCTACCAGGAGGTGACCGCTTGCTTTTTCTCTCCCTCACCAGCTGGAGACCTGGCCCTGCTGAAGCGGATGTGAAACTGGAGCCGGTGACTTGTGTCTCCTCACCCTCCTGTCTCAGAGGTCCCCTGAGAGGAAGGGACAGACTGATGGCTTTACAGCCCTGCAGAGGCGTCTGTCCTCGTTTGTGCTGTGGCTCCCAGTCTTCAGCTGCTATCTCCCCTAGAGGAAGGTGGCCAGCCAGAAAAACGCATGCAAATATCAAACCTAGCTGATAAATGAATAGCTATTCAAAGTGTGATTCTCTGGGATTATATTTAAGCAGAAAAATGATGAGAACACATTGAAAATGTGACCGGTAGGATTAAAGAAATACCTTTTGTTAACAGACGGATTTCTAAAGCTTTTCTTTGGGTGGTCCTGTTCATTAGACGTCTGGTTTAATTACTGGCTGGATGTGTCTGCCTGAAAAAATTAAGATTATGGATCCAAGATCAGAATTTGTCCCACATCTGCCCAGAAATTAGCACTCAAATGCCACCTATTCACCATGCAAATCATTGTCATTTGATATCTGTGAAAATATATTTTTAAAATATAAACTGGTGCTCAGGTCCAAATAAAAACATGTGAAAGAATAAAGTATGTGACTAAGTGGATGCAAAAGGGACATTGCTCAATACCAAATCTTTAAAAAAGTAGAAAATGCTGGTTAAGGTATTTGTAACCTATTTGACACAGAAATTTTATCTGATATAAACTTAGAAAATGATTAGAATAATGTAATCTTCAGGCCCAGCTTGTGGGATTTTCAAAGAAGCCTTCACCAGAACACCAGATTTCTATAGGTTCATTTGAAAAGCTTAGCCTCTCTGTTCATTCTTCAGTGCTTTTTTCTTTTAAAAAGCAGTCTTCACAAACTGAGACATCACTTGACCATGATCTGCTTGTGCCAGCCAATCCAGTAAGGAAAGCACGGTCTATTATAGAAAGAGTAATGTTTGCATTTAACTGCTCCCCTCAGGGATATATTTTTAGGACGGTGCCTGTGCGTTCACTCAAAATGCTGCATCTTATGAGCATGACCCCTTTATATTGGAGTGTGGCACTGGCATTGCTGCTGAGCCCAGGCAAGCTGAGGGGAGGTAGGCAAGCCTGTGCTGCTCTAGCCAGATGGAATTCACACCCACTACAATTATGTTTGCAACACATGATTTGCTTAAGGTGCCTGTGGATGTTTCAAAAGAGTAGGGTGGTTTCAGTAAAGCAGTCTCAGAAGAAAGCAGTGTCGGTCCTTGGCATCTTTGCCACTGAAATTTTCCTTCAAAAAGCAGAAGCCTGAGGCCAGTCTTAGTGTTTTTTGGTTTTGTTTTTTTTTAATTTGATGGAAAGTGTTGTATGCTTTTCATCGTAGGCTTGGGGGAAGTATATAGACTTGGAAAACGACTGTGAAAAGGCTTGTGTTGGTGGATTTCCTGGCATTCAGAATTGCTATTGCCATAGAACAAGGAATCATAGGACAGCACATATTGGAAGGGACCTCTGGAGATCATCTGGTCCGACCTTACATAGAAAAGAGAATCTAGATGTGATTATCTAGCACCCTGTCCAGTCATGTCTCGGAAACCTCCAGTGCTGGGGACTCCACCACATCCTTGTGGAGGATGTTCCAGTGCTTGCTTCATTGTGGTGAAATCCACACCATGTAAGGAATTGGAAGGTTTATGATGAGCCGTATGCATTATGCCAGAGCTGTTGATCACTCTCTGACACCTTTAATAGATACCTTGGCCCAGGTACTTGTCATCCTGAGTGTGTGGTAATAACCTTGAATGCACTCCCATGGCATTATGATAATTTTGGCTTCTCTAGTTGCAAATGCCAGTAACCAAGTTCTGGATCTTGGTTCAAAACCAAGCTTCGATTCCAGATTAACAGTGCTGTTGTCAGAACACAAACTGGGTGCATAAAACCTATATCCTCAATATGTATCAATAACTAGTATCAAAAGTTGCTGACTCGTGAACATTTCCTGCTTCCGTGGATGTTGGCAGCAGAATTTCTATTGACCATAGTGAGATGGGATGTACCAAAGTGGGGTGATATTCTGATTCACGTGTTTCTGCCATTGATTTATAGAGTATCTACTGCCACAGCAGCTATTAACCTTCAGTTACAGTAGGACTTCAATAAATGAAATACCACTCTGAGTTTTCTTTATATCAGTCAATATGATTTGTGCTAGAAAAAAAAGCATAAATATATAAAGGACAAACCATATCAGATTTCCAGCTATCATAGGAAGATGGTGCTTCTCCATTTCAAATTTCTCTTCATCAGTCCTTAGTCATGAAAAACAAAGTTTCAGGGGAACTTGGGGATTTCGGGAACAGGAAACCAATGTGTTAATTAATTGTGGGCTGATGAGAACATTGCCAGGACAGATGTTCTGCCGCTCACACGGGCATTGCAAGAACTTCAAGCGAGATCTCACTTTCCTAAAAAGGATGAAATCTGGGAGGAAGAATGTATACAAAGGTGAAAAGGGTTCTGTGACAAGAAAACACAGGATGGGTCTGTACATGCATCCGCTGTCTGATTTGCAAAGACGCTGAGGACATGCAACTTCTTCATCCTGCTCCTCCACTGTTAGCCTTAGGAACATATTTATGGCACTGAATACTGGGAAAGGTTGGAGATAAATCCCGTTAATCTGAGTAGAAAGCTTCTTCCTGATGTGAACTGGGAAGTGGTTTCACAAAATCATGACTTGAGCAGAGAAGTGTACATTCATTAAACCCCATCCTTCTGCAGAACCTGCATTTGGCCACATTTGTTTTGTGTGTTCCACAGTTGGCACAATTAACTCAAATATCACTGCCATGTGTCAGCTGCCATGCAGGTGGTTGCCACTGGAAAAGTCAAGAGCAGGTCAATGGTGGCTGTTCATAAGTGCATGGAGCAACCAGCCAGCCAGCAGTCTCCTTGAGGATTTGTCCTGCTTCTGAGCATGATGTAGCAGTGCCATAAGGAAGCTGGAAAGAGATGTGGATAGCTGTGAACTAAGACATTTCATGCATCACTTTTCCCTTACCATTAGCTTACATGCATCCAGGAGCTAAAACCATCTTTGTGAGCATCAAAGCCCTTTGCCTAGTAAAATTAAGAAGTTACTTGTCTTTCTCATGTTGTTCTTTGCCTGTGCCCTCTCTGATCGTTCACATCTTTGGGTTTTGCATTGAACTGTTTGCTCTGTTCAACCCTAGTAATTTGGGGACTGAACCCCAAGGGCCTTGGACAAGCCCCCTCTATCTGGGGAGTAGGCAGCAGCCATTGGAGGCAGACTGGGAAGTGGCAGGCTGCTGTAGTTTGTCTGTCCTGTCACTAGAGTGAGACATGCTCACAAGCATCCTGCTCTCCTCTTTCAGGAGGTGCTGAGCAGGCCTGTGGGGTGCTGGTGCTGGTGCTGGCATTGAGGGGGCACCCTGCACCGTGGTAGACCTTGGCATCCTCAGCAGGTAGAGCTTTGGGATCAGAAACCCTCCAGATTACACCATTCTACTGCAAAGACATGTTTCATTTTTTTACAGTTGTTTTAGAATAGTGAAAGTGAGGAAAAGAGTGGGAGGGCCCCTAAAAATCCTTTGTCATGACCTCCTGATAGCTGTGATTACTAACCCCTAATTCCTGGGTTGATCCTCTCTGTAGTCCAGCAGAGTCCCCAGAATCTTTCTGTTGACTTCCAAAAGTCTTTGAGGCAGACCATCACACTGCTTAGCCTGAGTGAGACCAAGCAGCAAGGTATGTATTGCAGATATTTCTCGTTGAGGCAGCAAGGAGAGTGAACTTTTTACTGAAGGTTAAAAAGACAGCAGTAGTTCTGACATCTAAATAAAATGACTCATTGAGGAAACTGCCCTCTCCCCCTCTGTGACATGCCCACCTGAAGACCCATGATTCATGCCAATGCATTTCAGAGGGTCCCATAAGGACTTTTTTTTTTTCTTTTTCCCCTCATTTTTTCTTTTTTTTTTTTTTTTTTTTTTCAGAGTGAAGTGTGATGCCTGGCCAGTGAGTGGCTTGTGCAGTCCAGACGGAGAAAGCAAGCTGTTAAAAGGTAGTGATTGCAGCACTGATCTCTTGCAGGCTCTGCAGTGCGAGGAGGTGGTTCTGAATCACAATGAACTTAATTGAACAAGAAATGGCATTGATTTTTCCTTTTCAGCCCTCCCCATTGCTCACAGCAACAGTGCATTGAACCCTCTGCCCATGCCAAGCAGCAGAATTGCACAGCACAGTAGAATGGAGATTTTTTTACTTTTGTCCTATAATTAACGTGTATTTATTTTTAAATAGGATAAACCCCCAAGCTCTCTAGGCTTTGAATTGTCATTGGGGAAAAGCACTGCTGGTGCAGTATGAGTTTCAGGTGCTCAAGGAAGCAGGTTATGTGAGAAACTGTAGCTTGCTCTATACTCCTCTGGCCAGGTAATAACATTGTTCTTGAGTCTATCTGATTGTTGAAAGAACTAGAACAACACAACAGCCAAGCTGCTGAAGGGCTCCTAAAAGGTCACTTTATTTTACTTTTTCAACTCAGACAGATGAAAGTGCATAAGCTGCCTCCAATCTGCAGGGAAACAAGGAAGAAAAGCATTCCATATTCCAATTATTAAATCAATGCTATTTTTTCCCTGTTAGGCATGTAAACACAGAATTACATGTTTGAACAGCTAGTGATTTACTACATAAACTGTTAACAGATCACTGAACATATCCACGTGTTATGGTCTTACTTAGAAGTGTATGAGGTGTGTGTGAATTTTCCAGTGTCTCTCCCTCTGATTTCCCCCAAATGCATGAAAAAAAACCCACCCAAATTACAAAAGTATCTGGGAAATTTACTAGCAAATTCATGCTAACAGTCTTAGTCAGTGGTCAGATCCCTGCTCTGGTATTATAACTGGGTTGCCTGCAATGCACAGCTTGTTTTGTTCTTGAGGGGGAACCTTCAGCTGAGATTGCCAGGCTGAGCAGGGGAAGGGAAGGATAGCTAAGGGAAATTTAGGTAGAGCAGCACATGCCATATATCACAGTGAGATCAGTCTACCCTTAATAAACATGTATCCCCAGTAGCAGGTGCTGGACAGCAGATCGATTCGATCTTATGCTGGAATTGGGAGGGGAGGACAAACCCCACCACACTGTCAATTGCTGCTGCCTAAACAGCGTTTTGGGGCTGTGAACAGCTTTAATGCTGGAGCTGATCTCGAGAACTGGCTGCTGCAGAGTCAGCACAACACCTTTCTCTTGCCTGCCTCCTGCCACTTGATATTTTCATTGCTTTCTGAGGAGTGATTAAATAGATAGCGAGCATGTATCAGGTTTCATGGAAAAGTCCTGTCATTGACTTTAATAAGAGCAGGATTAGACTCTTCTAGAGTTGATATAATTCATGATAGTGCTGATAGTGTACAAGAACTGAAGCAAGGGGTTGTGTTGCAATATGATACATATAATGAAGTTACTGGCATCCAAACACTCTGTCTAATGGGGAAAAATGGAACCAAGAATTGCTGTTACCTAAAGGAGGGACTATGCTGAGCAGCCTAAGAAATGAAACTCAAGGAAATGGCAATATTTTGGGTTCACTTGTGTGTGAAATGCTTGGGCAAGCCTTCGACAGACCTCTCTTGCTCCTTCTAAGCGTGCAAATTCACCTAAGCATGCAAACTCACCTTCAACTTTGATAGGGAAGGACATGGATTTCGCCTCCTCCAAGCTTGCACCAAAGTAACAAGAAGCTGGTTTTCACATTGTAAGGGGACAAGTGTTATCTCTGCCCTCCTGGCAAGGGGAAGTCTTTAATCAGCTGAGTGAGTTGAAGAAGCCAGCCATGACCAGAAGCACCAAGGCAATACCAAGTGGAGGGGAGGAACTGGGTGGGACTGTGCTTCTCCCTGTGGAAACTAAAGCAGAACCATTTGCCACAGCTCGTAGTGATGGTTGTGGCTGGGCACATCTTTTGCTGGCAAGACCTTCAGGCCAGCAGGTAAAGAATATTGCAGGCCCTCCAGCCCATTCCCACAGCTAATGGCCTCATCTCCCCATGGTGAAGATGCTGAGAGAAGGGAGGTTGGGTGTGAATACCTGGAGAGTGTCTTCCATCACTCAGCACTGAGTGCATTAGAGGATGAAGGACCATTCATCTCAAAGTGGGGCAGCTGTTCAGCTACTGCAGCTGGGTTTGGATTCTGCCATTTTCCAACAGAAGGTCTTGAAACAGAAAGAAGTATCAGGGAGAACAGTAGGAAGCCTAGCAGTCTGATAGTCTATAAATCCAATAAAGGGAGACTACAAGGTATAGTGTTTAAAACTTGAAATATTTCATATATCAAGAATATTCCAGTGATTCCATTGTGAGGATTACACCCAGCCTTACATGCTAAACCTCCTTTTTCTGAATTTTTGAAAAAAGCTGCTTTCTACTTGCAACTTTGAAATTATTTTCTCTTGCCAAAGGAGGATTTTTTGTGTGTATAAAGTCTGAGGTTAATCTGACAAGGAATCTTAGAGAAATGAGCCTCTACATTGAAACTGGGGTCTCTTGGTGGTACAAGATTTTAAGTTTTGGGATTTTTAAATTTTATTTTAAAACACCCTGTCTCAAAACTCAAGGTATGGAAGCATATAATGTGATTATTTAGCTTTCTTCTCAGAAAAATTATTCTCCTATAAATATTTTAACAAGGACACTGTTTAATTTGAAGAATCCTGCAGTGCAATTGTTTTAACACATCTCTCTGCTTTTAATGTGCTTCGTGTCAGCAACAAGCTATGCTCTTATTTAAAGAAAAGGTCTATCTACCTGCTAAGGTGCTGTGCTTTTACAAGGAAAGCAGACTGGGAAACCCTCTTCTGTTTATACCAGAATTTTTATGAATGAAAAGACAGCCTTAGAAAAATTAGATAAAACTGGGCAAGCAGCTTAAAACACAGAATCACAGAACATGCCAAGTTGGAATGGACCCACAAGGATCATCGAGTCCAATGCTTGGCCCTGCACAGGACCATTCCCAAGAGTCACACCATGTGCCTGAGAGCATCATCCAAATGCTTCTTGAACTCTGCCAGCCCTGGTGCTGTGACCACTGCCCTGGGCAGCCTGTTCAGTGCCCAACCACCCTCTGGGGGAAGAACCTTTTCCTAAAATCCAACTTATACTTCCCCTGACACAACTTCAGGCCATTCCCTCAAGTTCTGTCACAGGTCACCAGAGAGCAGAGATCAGTGCCTGCTCCTGCTCTTCCCCTCCCAAGGAAGTTGTACCTGCAATGAGGTCTCCCCTCAGTCTCCTCTTTGCCATCTGAACACACCAAGAGCCCTCAGCTGTGCCTTTGGACAGTCAAAATAATCTTCCTGCTGGACCTCCTAGTTCACAAATAAAATTTAATGGTATTTTTTTTATGCAGTAAGTTATATCGTTTGTCTATTACTTTTCCAAACAATTTAGTTGTAAATTTTATTGATGAGTGTACATTTTGCTAGAAGCCTTTGATGCAGGAGCAGTGCTGACCACACCCTCACCAGCTTTGGTGTTACCCAGGTCTGGCATTGAAGATGTATTTGGGCTTAAGAGCTGTAAGTTGTAGGAGCTCCTCCAGCTCTATTCAAGCAGAGAATTCCGAGGCAAAATGAAAACCTAGCTGGCCTTTCCTTCTTGGTGTTCACTTGCTGTTTAACTGGCAGCAAACCAAACCAGTATCTCCAGAGTGCTAAATAATATTTTCTCTCACTGCTTATTTTGGTAGGTAGGAAAGATTTCTATTTCACATCAGTGAGACTAAAATGCAGCACAGTGAAGTGGAAGATAAATCTGAAGTGCTATCAGATTTCTCAAATCCTAGCCCATGTTCTGCTCACTGGGGACTCCTCCAGCTCTGCAGCTGGCCTACATTTAACCTTGTATTTCTTGCCCTTGCAGCTCCTGGGCTTTAAAAACCAGATATTTCTGGGTATCATCCTGGTTCTTTCTTTTCCTTTCTTCATCCCCAGTTTCAGACTGTTGGAAGAATGGTTGATGGAGCTGGTTGTCTCTTTCATGTGATCCATTGTGGGAATATGTCCTGTTTTCCCTTGTATGGTAAGAATCCACCATCAGGAAATAATATTTGTTTTTCTTCTCTATGTTCTTTGTTTGTTTTTGTTGGTTGGTTTTGTTTTGTTTTGGGTTTTGTTTGTTTTGTTTTATTTTTTCCCCCAGAAATTTACTTAGTGGTTTTTTTTTTACTTATGCCCCTTTCTCTCCTGTGTTTTTCTTCCAACATTTATGACATTCTCTTCCTTTCCCCTTCCTATTTTCTCACTGCTTCTGTTCACAGACATGTAGTTCATCAAAACTCATTTTGTAAAGCATTTCAAGTCACATCATATGAATTAGAAGGGACTCACAAGGATCATCAAAGTCCAGCTCCTGACTCTGCACAGGACCATCCCCAGAGAATATTGTCCAAATCTTCTTGAACTCTGTCAAGCTTGGGGTCGTGACCACTCCCCTGAGGGAGCCTGTTCCAGCACCCAACCACTTTCTGGATAAAGAACTTTTTCCTAACATCCATCCTAAATCTTCTCTGACACAGCTTCATGCTGTTCCCTTGGGTCCTATCATTGCTCACCAGAGAGAAGAGATCAGTGTCTGCCCCTGCTCTTCCCCTCCCAAGGAAGTTGTACCTGCAATGAGGTTTCCTCTCAGTCTCCTCCAGCTGAACACACCAAGTGCCCTCAGCTGCTCCTCACGTGGCTTCCCCTCCAGACCCTTCACCATCTTTGTGACCCTCCTTTGGACACTCTCTGGTAGATTTATATCTTATATTGTGGTACCCAAAACTGCCCCAATATTCCAGGTGGGGCTGCCCCAGTGCAGAGCAGAGCAGGACAATCCCCTCCCTTGCCCGGCTGGGGATGCTTTGCCTGATGCCCCCCAGGGCAGGGATGTCCCTCCTGGCTGCCAGGGCACTGCTGACTCGTGTTCAACTTGCCATCAACCAGGACCTCCAAGGTCCCTCTCCACCGGGCTGCTTTCCATCATCTCATCCCCCAGTCTGTACAAACATCCAGGGCTGCCCCATCCCAGGTGGAGAATCCAGCACTTCCCCTTGCTCAACTCCATAGAGTTGGTGATTACCTTGTGCTCTCATTTGTTGAGGTCTCTATGAGGGGCCTCTCTGCCTTCAAGGGAGTCAACAGCTCCTCCTAACTTAGTATCATCAGCAAACTTACTATGTACAAGTCATTTATGAAGATGTTGAAGAGCACTGGTCCTAAACGGAGCCCTGCAGAACCCCACTAGTTTGGTCACCAGCCTGCTGTTACCCCATTCACTGGAAACCTTTGCACTCAACCTGTCAGCCGGTTGTTCATCCAAAGGAATCTGTTTTCCCACCATAGATCTGGAAACGTCACACAGAAAGGACAGTAGTGAGAGCAGCAGAATGTTCACTTCATTATAGGAAAGGTCAAACAATTAATGTAATGAGCTCCACAGAGTGTATAAGGGTGCAGATTCTGTCGATGCACAGACTTAGAAGTCAGCAGTGTAGCAAACTCCAGAAGCAGTTTCACTAACTTAAGAAAATTCGGAGTCGATGATGGCACTTGTCACAAGAGGCAGCCCCCTCGCCCCAACAAACCCAAAACAAACATCTCTCCTGTGTATCCTGTTCCAGGTCCTTTACTGTGCAGGACTGCTAGGCACAGAACTATTAGTCTTATTAGCTTGAAATTACATCTTGAAAAAGTGACTGAACTTGGAATGCTGGAGAGAAGAATTCCACTGAGGCACCACAGAGCTGGTGGGGGACATAAAACTGTTCATTATTCTTCAGGTCTGGGGAAAATTATGGCAGAAGTAAAGAATTTATTTTGAAATGCATTCTGGTTATTTCAGACACTAAGTGAAATTTGCACCAGCTGAATTGTTAACACACTGTTTTTTTTTCTTAAAGGGAAGAAAATAGTGTAAAGTCATGGCACACACGGGGTGCATTCTTTTTTACTTTGAAGTGAAATCTAGATTAGTCTGAATTAGTCTGATAAACTTAGGAGAAAACCAGTCTGGGCTTTTGTAACTGGGAGACATACCCTGTACAATGCAGCAGACAACACACTTGCCATCTCTCAGGAGTTGTGATTAAGGGTGTGGGTAGTGGCTCATTCCTGCCCCACTGAGCCCACCAGGAGCTCAGAGAGTTAGGAAGGAAATGCTCTGCACTGATCCTGGGTTTTCATCCAGCTGCTTTAGTCACTCGAGCTGAGAATTGTTCTATCTTTGTCCCTAATTTCTTCAGGATATCTGGGTGGCCTCAGGAGATAGAAAAGTAATATTTGCTTGGAAGATCATAAAAGAAGAGCTACTCCAGGCTAAATTTTGCCTTTTGATGCATAAGAGTTGATGAGAAAGGAGGGTCCTGGGCTAAAGTAAGAATCAGGTTTGCATCTCATGTAAAGGCTTGGGCTTACTGCTGCAAGATTAAACAATCAGCTTTAAATCAGGGCTTTATAGCAAGTGATTTTTGGCTTGTTTTTATAGTAACCATTAAAGAACTTTTAAGTTTCTTATTGAAGACACAAAAAGGGAGGGGCAAGTGGTTAAAGCACTTGAAATATAGGGTGGTAAATTTTATTGTAAGGACATATATTTTTTTTCCCTGCTCCCTTACCAATTAGAGGGAAAAAAATTAAACTTTATTATATTGTTGGTGAGTTTAGGGCTGGCCTTACCTTACACTGTCCTACTTCGTGATAGAGGAAAAGTTGGGAGTCTTTCCTGACCTATGGTAGTGGCTATTCATTCTGGTTACTCTTTTAAAGAGACAACATGCAAACCACATTCAAAATGAGAAAAACAGATCAAATTCCATCTCAAAGATTACTGTCTTCCCCAATGTTTTTTTTCCTAGCAACTTGTCTGGAGAAACACAGATACATCACAGCTGCTTCAGGAACTGGCAAGCTTCTAACTATGTTTCACTGCTCCAGGTATTACTTTTAGGATGTTTTTTTGGATCACACATGATAAAAGGTGACTTTGACTTAGCTGGTTATGAGCTAACAAGCACAAAAAGCAATATATAGAAGAAGAGAAATCAGGCAGGGAATGAAAATGATGTAGGAGGGAGAGAGTGACTGCAGGAATCATTGGGTCACGTTCTAGCCACTGCTGCAGGTGGGATTGCCAAGCTGTTGTAGTAATGACTTCATGACTACTGGAAGGTGAAGTTGGGATGGTGATGTTTGCTTCTTGGAGAAGGCCACACTGTACCTTTCAGTGGCCTTGAAATAAATAATGCTCCTCCAAGAAGTATTGTGGCTTCATCCCCTGATGCTGGCAAGCCCAGGAGTGTGTTGTCTAATCTGTGGTGTCTTTAAAAGTCCACTTCAAAGTCCACTTTTTAAAGTCCACTTGAAAGTCCACTTTTTTAAGTCCACTTCTTTTCAAAGTCCACTTTAAATTTTGTAATTTTGTCTCATCTAGTTTTTTGTCTTTTTTTTTCAAATTGATTCTTTTTAGCTTGGTTTGGTGCTTTTTGGTTTTGATTTTCTTTTTTTTTGTTTGTTTTTGCTTTTTGTGTTTTGGTTTTGTTTTGTATTGTTTTGGTTTGTATTTTGTTTGTTTTGTTGGTGTTTGTGTTTTTTTTTGTTTTGTTTTGTTTTGTTTTTTTTAACATTGTCATGTATCAGACTTGATTTAACTTTGCTTCCTTTGAGAACTGGCTTTTCACAAGTGTGTACCCATGTGCCCAGGGCTCCATTGAGGATGGCATTAGACACAGGTGTACAGTAATGCCCAGACTAAAACCAAAGACACTGCATTGTAAGATGAGCTATGTCTCCACAGCTTCCCCTCTTCAATCATAATGTTCTTATTTTCTCTGGATAATCCTGATGTCCGCTGCTCTTTCCCAAAGCTGGAGTCTCAGCCCTCAGCCTTGTGGGGTATAGTGATAGGGATATTAGTGAATTTGCCCTTAAACACAGCAATATCACAAGTAGCCCAGAGAGAGAACACAGGCAGCTCCACAGCAAGCTTTCCAAAAGAAGTTTTGCCACAAAAAACCCTTTGGATAACTTGCATGCAAAAGTAATTGCCACCTCTGTACGTGCAGCTGCCTTGAGCCTGTGTGGAAGCTCATGCAGCTGGACCAACATGACAAAGTCAGAGTCTGAATTTGCAGCTACAAATTAGCTGTCACTGCCAAGACCAGTCGGTGGCTGTCCCAGCCATGGGTCCAGTCGCAATCGTGGTGGTGCTTTGCAACAGCAGCTTGGCTAATATCTAATCCTCTGTTCCCTCCGGGGCTGCAGAACAGCTTTCTTATGGTAACATCCATCAATCACTGTTTTATTAGGCGTGAACTTGGGGCAGGAAAACCTAGGGGAGCTGTAAGTCCCCTCACTGCTCAGCAAATTTCTGAAGGAATAACAAAACTTAAAATTCCCTTCATAGAATCTTATAATAAATGTGAAGTTTTAAAGGAAACAATATCTTTAGCAACTGTGCATTGACTGTTTCTATAAAGACTCCCATTTGGGAACTGACCTCCTTGTTTATCTTACAGAAAATAGTTTTCCAGTGCTTCAAATTTTCAAGGGATCTTGAGAAGGTGAGGAGGAATTTTGCTTGTACATAAGCTGTGGGAGAACATTTGGCATTTCTTTTCACACTGGTGTGTTTCTGTCTCCAGTTGGGATCCATCAGAGTCCCTCCACTTGGCTGCTGCCCTGCTGTCCTTCATGTATAAGCAGCAAGACATCCATTTTCACTCTTTTCTCCAGTTCAAATAGTCTTGTAATCTGATAAAAAAAAAAGCTGTTATGGGGACTGAAAAAACATAACAAGTGGCACATCTTGTCCCCTCCTGACTTTCCTGACATTACCTTTCACTCAAGCTGCCAGAAAGAAGCACCTGCTTCCCTTGTTACCCTGGCATTTCCTCTGCGTGAGGAAGAAAAATCCTCTTCCTCATTATCAGCCACACATTGCCTCCTGCTTTGCACCTGCATCTTGTTTCCCCCAATTATTTTCTTCACTTTAGTTTACGAGTCTTAATTTAGAAAGGAGTGAGCAAATGTAATTCTTCCCAGACACAGTTATTCTCCTCTTTACCAATCCACTGAAATGCCATAATAATAGGCTTGCATCCTTCTTTATCCCTTTCCTTCCTCTTCTCTTTCTCTCTCCTCAGATTCACTTCTTTTCTCAGCCTTTGCTGTTTCACCTCTCCTCCCTCCTCTCCTTCTGGCTTGTCACGCCTGTTTTGTGGTCAGCAGTGGGATGACCAGCTCTGTTTTGTGGTGCAAGAAGGGCTTGAGCCAGAGGCTCTGCTTGGCACCAGGAGCTTGGGGTGCTCCAGGCAGTGGTCAAGGATGCCAGCCAGCCCCAGGCAGTGTTTGGCATTGCACTCAGTGTCCCATTTGGGACCAACTTCTTTGTGTTGCAGAAGAAAACAGTGGGTGACAGCTCACAGGTTTGATGATGGTGGAGGTGGGGCAGAGGCCAATGCAAATGACCAGCTGTATTTTTATTGTCTAAAACCCAGAGGAAAGGGGCATCACAGGAATTGCCTTTGGATCACTAGCAAAATGCTGCAAATCCAGGTTGAATCCCAAGCAAGCTCCAATGCCTCCAGCTCCCCATTCCATGTAACTCCTCATAACACGCAGGTGACACACAGCTCTCATGTGACAGTAGCCCATTCCCTGTGACAGCTTGTCCAGGTGCTGAAACTACACTCAAACTGGCTACAAGTCCAAGGCAGATGTTTTCTTCAATGTATACCAGCACCACTCAATACACATAAGCTGCCTGTGAAACACATCACCTCGAAGGAGTTGCCATTTCTATCTCAAAATTTCCCTCCAGTAGACAAGAACAGCTAGTGACAAGTAGGGCTCGCTGTGGTTTTTGGAGGAACAGTCACTGGGGTTCAACACCACTGGAGGTGGTGGGGTTTGACCTCTGGCTTCTATTGAGTGCTCAGATTCATGTCCAGTCTTTGGCCTCTTAGTGAAGAACGGCCTGATGTGGCTGGGATTTAGGCGAGCACTGAATGCAAATGTGCCTTCCTATCAATTAAGCAGGAAGAAATGTTCATTTGGCTGCAAATATCCTGACTGTTAAAGCAAGCAGTTTAATTACTGAATCCTGCTGAAATTCAGCTTCAATGAGAAATGAAGTCTAATTCTCTTCCCATGGGGTTGACTGCACTTCTGTTCCTTTAAGAAGTGTGACAGTTTTTTTTTCTGTGGTACTCATAGTTGGTTAAAAATCAATTTTCTTTATCCTAATTCTATCTACATATAATCCTGCTGTGTGCCAACTGCAGCCACCCCTTTGAGCCCAAATGGCCACCATGATGACTTTTGTTAGGTGAATTTTACCTCAGAAGAGTTGTGTCATTATTTAACATGAGCAAAAGCCATTATAATGGGTCTGTATAATTAAAGTAATTAATTTAACTAATTATGTTTTTTATAAGGAAAACAGATATATGTAATAAAGTAGTGCTCTTGTCTTAATCTTCCATCTTATTCCTATACAAATTGAGCCTCCCACATGTGGACCTTTTTCTCATTTAGTAAAAATAGAATAAAGCAATTTAACAGGATCTAGAAATTCTCTGGGACATGTAATTAAGGGCTTGGTCTATTTGTCTGCCTAGATTTCATAATCTGCCAAATATATTACTGCTTCTGGTCTAAAAGCTGGGGGATGTGCTAGAAGGTCTGTACTAGATTGTGTTCCTTTCAACTTAGCACACACCAGAATGTCTCATATGCAAAAATTTGGGATTTTGACACTTTACCTGAAAGAATAACGGAGGTGGAACTACTATTAAGAAAAAATATTTACTTGGTTTTCATTATTCACCCCACGTGTTGCCTCAAATGAAATTGTTTTGACACCCAAATCCTGGCATCAACCTGTGATTGTAAAGTTTAGTGCATTTTTTATCTGTTAAGGAACAGTATGTTGCCAGTTCCTCACATGCTGTAAATTGGCACATCTTTATTGAAGCCAGTTGTACTCTGTCAACTTCACGCAAAATGAATAACTGGTCCATTGTATTGAGTCTTTATCCAATTCTAATTAAAATCAGATGATTCTCTTGCCAGCTTCCTAGAGAGCTAGATCAGACTCTAGGAAAAAAATGGGGAAACTGTAATCTGAGTGATTTTTAAATATCATACCCAAAGAGAACATTTATGCAAAAGTCCTTGGCTAAAATCCAACAAGCAGAACTGGTGACTTCAAACGACCTTCATCCCCCACCATGAGGGTCCCAGAACCAATGCAAGGAACTGCATAAAATATTTAAATTTCAGGTCTGAGGTCACTAATACTAAATGGCACTCCTCAGCTCCAAATGCCAACCTGCTGACCAGAGGGAAACATTTAATGATCCTGATCTCTGATAGGGTAGGAAAAACTTCACAGTTTAAAATTTGTCCTTTCATCTTATCAACAAGCCACAATGGATGAAAGTAACTTGCTACACGATTCTAGTTCAGTGAGAAGAGGGAAAAGAAGCGTGACAATGAGTCATCTGGTACAAAGCATCAGAATTCAGTAAATAGAGCAATTTTTTTTTTTTTCCAGGCAAACTGCGTTTTATCTGATAAGGTCTTCATGACAGCTGTGTGTCTCCAAGAGTGCCATTCTCTAGAGGCAAGAGAGCTTAAGAATACCAGTAACTCATGGGTAACCTACTTCTCTTGTGTATTACCTCACATGCTCCTTTTTTCTGAGCTTCTGTCTCAGGCAAACCAGGGGAATCACGGGCAGTGCACATGCTTTATAAAGCTGTTCCCCTCCGAGACTGACCCCCAGACTCTGATGCAAGTCCTTGGACTGCTCACTTAGTGATTTACAGTGCCCTCAATCAGTCCTACAAATGAAAACAAAGAACAGGGACTGTTGTTAATAAGAGGCTCTGAATTAGAAACCTTGTTATTTGCTGCTGGCACAGACAGACCAGCACAACCTTGTCAGCCCCGTTAATAAACTTCAGTCACAGAGCTCACCTGCTGACAGGCTCCACAAGCTGATGATGTCTTGCAGCTCTTGAGCAGAGATTGTTTCACACATCAATGCAGAAGGCTTCTCTATTATATTATTTTTAGATTAACGTTTTTATTAGAGAGCTGGAGTGAAAAGAGAACATGAAGAAGAGGGGAGGGCTGCAACATCAGTGTTTCAAATGGTTCCCCCTTCCCCCCTGCCCCTTGATCTATGCTGAGTTGCCTTCAGTGGTGGAGCCTTGCAACTCCACTCATCTTCCAGCAAGAAGTCAAGGACCACAATATGGCAGTGCTGGCTATTGAACAAAACACGTTTCATGAAAGGGGGTCCCCAGCCCAGGAACTAGCTGTTTCAATAGAGGATGAAAGATAATATATGGCTGTAGGCAGGCAGGGAACAGTGAACTAAATGGCTGTGGGCTCAACATAACCATCTTGGCACTGCTCTACACAGAGCTGCCCACTGACACCACTCTGTTGGTGTCCTTACCCTTCATGACCTCATGATCCACCCTAAACCTCCTTTGACAGAGCTTCAAGCCATTCCCTCATATGTACATTTGCCCTGGCCATACAGAATCCTTAGGCATCTGTGGATCATTGGCACTGGTCACCCATGGAGATGCCTCTTTCTCTTTTTATCACTTCCAATTCCATCCCTTCGAACAGTTTTCCTTTCTCTAACCCCATCTTTTCTCATGGTAGACTCTTCTGTCCCTTCTCCACCAACCTTGCTGGATTTGACAGCCTGTCTCATTGAAATTCTCTATGTATGAGGAAAAAAAAGTTAATTCTCTTTTGGACTCTTCATTGTCTGAAGCAAGAGGTGTAGCTCCAAGCTGGGAGGACCAGCTGCCCTCCCCTGCCTCACACTCCCTCAAAAAATGCTTCAGTGTCATCCTGGAGGACACATATGACAGTATGCCATGACCTGGATGTGTTTCTCTGTTACATGAAAATACATTTTAAGAGGGACAGAATCTTTAGAAAGTTCTTACTGTTGACTGACTGGGACATCCAAATATCTCTCACCCCAGCCAACACTTCCAGCTGTGGGTTTGGCTCTTTTCATGTAGATACTCCATCATGAGAGTGAGCAGAAAACCAGGACATTTGGCTACTTCATACAGCTTCTGTCACTGGTGGGTAGCTGATTAGACAATTGCATAAATATCTGTATATGTCTAAATACAGAAATTTCTGGAAACTTAGGTAGCTTTACATCCAATTGTCTCTCTCAGACCTTTGTTGAAGCATTCCTTGCTTTGCTACAAGCTCATGCTGTGAGGAGATGCTTGCAGGGACACCCCATGCTTTGGTGTAGAAGACCCTTCTTAAAATAAATCCTTAAGGGCCATGATGTCTACATGTTCTCCAGTCTTTGGAGAAACTCCTGATGGATGGGTGCCCTTCTGCCACCACTGGAACCAGGTTTATGGCATGCCCAGCCAGAAAACCTGAATACCTGTTGACTGGTGCATACTTTGCATTAAAGGCAATGCTGTGGTCTCGATCCTGGTGTGACTATTTAGGTTTGTGCAGTGAATGCCTCACCTGCCTCATTCCCCAGAGCTTGAACACTGTCCTGTGACACCAGGTGACTGGTGACTTGCTATGTCTCACCAGTGTGGCTGGGTTGGGGCCTGACAGAGAGCAGCAAAGAGGCTCTTCTGCCTGTTTAAAATGGTGAGACAGGGAGTGGTGGCTTGGGGTGCTCCACTGGCATTTGCCAGATAAGGATCTAGCCCTGCACATTGTCACAGGTGCAGCAAGACAAGATGTTGTGCTGGAAACAGAATGAGGAAGGCTCAAAAGAAATATTTACATGGCAACATCCCTTTAAACCCATGACTCATGGTCACAGACGTATTTCTGAGTCTCTTTCCATTCATGTCTCAAGGACCAATATCTTAGTTAATGAAAATTTTAGGCAGCTGTTTTTCTGGGTGGTGTTTCAAACTCTGGCTAACAAATGTGGGTAGCACAGATGACTTTGTTATGAGTGAACAGTGCTCTGGTTCATTCTCCTCTCCTCTCCTCTCCTCTCCTCTCCTCTCCTCTCCGTCAAGTACTCTTGCTATTGCTAAATCAGATGTAGTTTTAAAACTGAAGCATCAAGTATTTTTAAGATGTAAGGGGTTTTTTTGAGTACCAGTGAGCTGATTTTGAATGCTGCAAATTACTCTCCTCTGCTCTGATCTGTTATTCCTCTTTCCCAGGCTGAGACACTCTGACCCTTCTGCCCTGATCCTGCCAGTCTCCAGCAGCTCTGCCAACCTCTCTGAATTGGGACCATTGGTTGCAAATGCCTTCAGCCTCCCAGCTGCTGAGCAGCTGACTTGCCAGGCAGGTCTCCCACCATGGCACAGTTTGAGGTATTGATGGTTCCCGCTGGGGCAGAGAGGGAAGAAGAAAAGCATGCCTGTAGAGTTTGGCAGCCTGCTGGGTCAAGCCTGCTGGTTTAACAAGAGAAAGAAAGGGAAAGAGATTATTATCCACTTTTTCCTCCCCCCTCAATTTTCCCTGTGGGCTTTCAAAGAGTGAAAGTCAGAAGTGAATGCTGGCATTTCCTGTGTGTTTATCAAGTGTCACCAGGAGAAAGAACCCCAGGTGAGAGTGTGAGGATGTCCCAGCTCCCTGCTGGTCCCACTGCTCAACTCTCAGCAGTGCCTGTTTTATGTAATGAATTCCCCCAGCCATCCCAGACTTCAAATTGTGCTTGGGAGTATCAGCATCACGGTTTGTGTTGTTATGAGTTAATGTCTTCTGGTCTCTGAGTCACTGCTGATGAATATTCGGATGTTTGGAGCCTCATCTCCTGCACACATGAACATATTCCAGCAATATTAATGGGCTTCACAACCAATCGTTTTTGACTAGAGCATACCCAGAGCCAACCAGAGCAAACAAAGTAGGAAACCAGTAGCAAACATCCTGATAGCCAAATTCTGACCTGATGACCATAATGCTTCTAGAGTTAAATACTTCAAAATTACATGGAGCTTTTATTTGTCCTACATAAAAATATTGATTTCTGGTCAAAACCAGAAAAACAAAAAGCCCTACAACATCCTCAAACTGTTTCTGCATCATGTCTGAAGCATATTCACTTTAGACTTCTTATATAGGATAAATTTAAAGTTTCAGTAGTCCAGGAGGGGGATATGTGATACTAAAGTGTTCTAAGTCCCCTGAATGTGTATTTTTGTCAAAAAGTGACCATAATTGTGATAGATTTTTATGTCTAAGCTCATACAGACCTACTAGTCTCTTTAGCTGCTCTTCTTATAGTAGCAGGCACTGAGATCCTCTATGTAAATCATGTTGCAGACTCATTAGTGTTACTGCTGCTTGGTTGCTAGCTGAGACACCAGTCCTGATTTAGGGTATTTTGACACTTAGCAACAAACTAAGCTTTGTGAGCAGGTGGCTGAGCCAAAATAGTAGCAGAGTTCGCAGTTAGCTGAAATAATAACAAGGAATTGCTGGTCAGAATATGCTTTCTTTCTTGATTTATTAAAACAGCCTACGAAAACCTCGTTTGTGAAGGATCCACTCCCACAAGACATCTGCTTCAAACCCACCCTAATACAGGTGTGTTGCTTTGCACACAGAGGAACAGTTGCCACACTCAGACTGTCTAACCAGCAGACCCACTCACCTGTGGTGGCCAAAGCAGCCAACAATGTGCATCTCTTGCCTGCCTAGGAGACCTTTAACAGCTCCATTCTAAGCTCTCTCAACAGCTTCTTGCATCTGCAACTGCAAATCCATCTTCCTTTCTAGCTCTACGTTGCTGTGTTCTCTGCCTGAAGAATTGGAAGTTGTCTCAGTTGGTCTGTAGGACAGTCTTTCCTAGTTGTGGAGTGGCATTTCCCTTTCTCTCACTCCACTTAGGATATACAGAGAGGCTAAAGACATACACTTTTCTTTAGAGGGTCTCAGTGATACCTCGGATCAAGGACCTCCTCTCCTCTGTCCTGGCTGTCAGAGTTGACCGTCACCTGCCCCTATTCACAAGAAAAACAACTTTCCAGGCACTGGAGATAGCACGAAGCTGTCACTCTGCTCAGCAGTGCCCACAAACTTTCCCATTCTGAGAGGGAAGGAGACCACTGTGAGGGAAGGAGACCACTGTTGCTCACAGTAAGACCCTCTCAGTGTGTCAGACTGCCAGATTAAAACAAAAGAAAAGCCAAAAAATCTGCTCTTTACCAGCTCTCCACTTGGGACAATGTGTGCTGGTACTCTCTGGTCACTCTTTGTGCTGCATGTTTGCAGTCCAATACAGGGATATGAAACCCGTGGCTGATGGCCAGACACAGCCTGAAAATTAATCTCTCATGGGCTGTGGCCACTTGGTTGTTAAAGGCATGACCATTGGCTTGCCCAAAGGCCTGAGCTCCTGGGGTGGCTCGCCAGCAGTGGTTGAAAAAGCAGCAGAGCTCCAGACAAGAAGGCAGGTCCCATGCTGGCCTCAAGGCTGGAGGAAGGAGCTTGAGGTGGTCCAAGCATCCGTCTGTTCATCGCAGCTCACTGCAAGGCTGTGAGCAAGTCTCTTCCAGAGCTCTTGTGTTCTGCAAAATGGGGCCAGAAATAGAAAATTGTCTCATGCGCGAGACTTGCCATCTGTTTGAGAACCTTGCTAGCAGGTTCACCAGCTGAAAGTTAAGTGTTGAAGGCTTTGTATGGGAGGATGAGAAGGTGTGTGTGTGGGGGGGGCAGGTTGGGGTGGTAGCCTTGCAAAGACTCATGCAGCAGTTGTGTAAGCAGCAGAGGGGACTGGGGGCAGAGCCTTGGTAGAGACTGCTGTGGGTATTTCCAGTGTGCTCAGCTGGACACACAAAGCTCCATAATCAGGCTCATAGACCAATGAATGGTAGTTACTTGGTAGCAGGCATTCATTTTTCTGGTCACTTCAGTGTGGGCATTCAACCAGAACCACTTTAGAGGGCAAAACTTAGTTTCAGAAGGCAGAGGAATGTTCTCTAGCTTTCTTGCAGCATCTCAGTTTGAAGTTGCAAAAAGTCACAGTCACTTTGTAAAATCCTGACAGTTTACATTTACAGATCCTTATGTATAAAGAACTAAGTTTTATTAACAGTTCCAGAAGAAACCAATGAAGATATTGCAGAGAATTGTGATCCCAGTGAGGAAATTAGCTGCAGGAGAGGAGGAATTGTTGACAAGCAAGAAGCTGTTCCCAGAAAAATACCACTGCCATTATTAGGAAAGCATGAGGAATAAAGATATGTATAACTCAGGACATGAGTGAATTGTCTGGCTTAGGGGAAAAGGTAAAGGAGAATTGTTTTCTAAGAAGTTATTTTTAATATGTAAGCAGGTTTTTAAAACACAGGCAAGAATTCTGCGTATTATGTTCTCTAGCAAAGGGAATTCAGCAAATGAGCACCAATCCCAAAGGGCCCCGTCCCAGTTGATAATTCTCATGCAAGGGGTATTTAAGAATACCCCTGGGGCCACATGGGTAGATTGGGCAGGGACTTCTGTGACAAGTGCATTGCAGAGAAAGAGGAAGACAGATCAGCAAAGGCCATGGTATAGACTGAAGTTACCAGAAAAAAATTAACCCTGTAGTAAATGGTCAGATCCTGCTTCTACGAGTGCTTAGTCTGATTATTGCCACGTGCTAAATTAAGATTATTTCTTAACTGTAGCTCTCGAATAGCCATTTACATGTCCATGAATAGACATTTAAAAAAACGCCAACCAAATATAAGCTGGTTTCTTACCAACTCTAAAGGGCCAGGGCTCAACACCATTGGACATCTGAGTGTTTTGAAGATGCTTGAATATGATGCATGTGTATGTGTGTAATGCATATGTGTGGAGACCTTGAGGGCATTCTGGTTGATGGTGTCCAAGCATTCAACTGGAATGACTTGAAAGACCTCCTAAGATAAAACAAACACAGGAAAAGAGTTTTGGCAATGGAGAGACAGCAAGTGAGAAGCACTGAATCTTGGGCTTCTGGTGCTCTTGTCTTTATAAGTCAGTGCCTGATTTCTGAGTTGTTTGGGAACTCAGTGATGTACTCAAGGCTACTGAGTCAAACAGAGCCAGGCTCAGACCTCAAAGGTACTACAGATCTTCCTGTCAAACCTCCTGGGGACCAGGCTAACATTCGAGCTACAGGATATATAATGTACTTTACCACAAAGTTGATTCATTTTCACATCAGCAACCTGTATACTTGCTAATATTTCAAAAATCAGTTGGTAACGTTAAAGGGAAAACAATTGGTAATGCTTTAGAATCAATATCAACTGAAGTGACTGACTCAAAGGCAGTAGAAAACCATCAAGACTGTAGCAGTAGGATGAAACAAGCTTTACGGAGATAGAGCTGTGGCTAATTTTGAATGGAAGGCATCAAAACACGACTAGATGTTCTTCTAGGATGCCAAAAATTGTATTACTGTGTTGCCCCATATCACTCTGAGCCATTCTGGACCAGCCTTCAGTGTAATGAGGCACTTAAGATGACTTTCAAGTTTGAGGAAACAGGTGAAAAGTGTTTTCAAAGGCTGACACAGCAGTAAAAATAATTTTGGTCTCTGATAAAATGAGAAAACCTGGCTGGAGTATGGGGATGTTGTTTTACTGTGCCTGTCACACAGAAATTCTCAATTGATGTACTTCTCAGGAGAAATTTCTGAGTCAAAGATGACACAGCTATGGCATGTTCAGTGTTTGCACTAGCATCAAAGTAAATTTATCAAAGACTCAGGGTACAAGCATCCAAACGGGGCTAATTAAAAGCAGATCTCGCTGTTGCAAACAAAGATCACCCCTCAGTCAATAAAGAGCACAAAGCCAACCCAAGACCTGATGTAAACCAGCCCAACTCTGACACAGCAGCTGCTTTTGGTATTACCTTAACCTGTAACACAACAAAACATAGTTAATATTGATTCTTTTAAAAGTTGGCACATTATCAATGCTTTTGTATGCGTTCTGCTAAGACATATCTCTTCCTGGGAGGGACCATGTGCTTTCACAGAAGTCAGCAGGAGACAAGCACTTTTTACTCAGTATTTCTAAAAAACAGCCCAGTACCTCACTGCAAAATCAGCCCTCACCAAAAGCAACCATCTGGGACATTTGTTGCTGAAGCTGTTACATATGGAATAACTTTAACTCCTCTATTTCCTTTTACATAACATACAGGATTTGTAATAATCTTGAATAATAATATCATGTTTCTTATTTTCTTTTTTTTTTTTTTTTTTAATCCACAACCTGTGTTAAGTCTTTGGGGAAAAAAACCAAAACAAACCAATGTATAACTTCCTGATCATCATATAGATTTTCATTTGAAGCCAAGTAAGAATTAGCCCATACTTTAAAAGTTTGTTTGTTCTCATTACTTCTCCCCATTTTTTGTTTCCCTGCAAGTGTGAGGTTTTTGTAAAAACAAAGACAGCAATGGTCATTCTGAGGATCACTTTCTGGAGTCTGTGGCTCAGCATTAGTCCTTGGCTCCAGGAAATGCTTGCAAGCAGTATGACCCCTTCCCAGCTGTAAAACCAGAACACAAAACAGAGAACAAGCTTGCACAAGGATGCCCCAAAATCATCTGCAGAACTAATTTATCCTGAGTCACCTTTCAGCTCTGTCTGGTTGGTATCATTGTCTCCCTTGGCAAAGGACTGAGCAGCAGAAATGTTTCCCTATTTCTCTGGCTTCAGGAGTGGGTTTAGTTAGTTCCTATAGTACAGAGTTATGGTCCTTGTTCGGGTTCTCTGATTTTATTCCCATTATTCCCCTTGATTTTCCCATTAATTTTTGGATATCCCCTAAAGTCAATGCATATGGCAACAAGAGAACCAACAGACTGAGTTGTGAAGAAGATTTACCAGCTCCTCTTTGTGCTATTGTTTATGTTTTCTGGTGTATGCTGGGAAGACTAATCCTGCTCCTGGACTTCATTGCCCCTGTCCTTTACCAGAAACCTATCAGAGTGGATTGCAGCAGTAAATGAATCTGTGTAACCCAGCCAGACATCAACAATATACCTTAAAATTAATGAATCGTGAAAAATAAAAAAGGAAGAGGAAAAACACTGTTGTCTTTTAATTATTTGGTGTTTTCCCATGTGTATTATTTCATTTTCAAGCTTGCAGTCCAGCTTGGAAAAATGCTGTTAACTGTGTTGAGTGTTCATAGCACCAGGCCCTTTGGGACAGTGGGAGATGTACAGATGTGCACAATACTGCAGAGCACAGTAAGGTAAAAAGTAGGGAAGTGAGATGCAACACTTTTCATCCCCACACTCATTCTTACACTCTGGGGTCTTAGCTCATTCCTTCTTCAAGTACCATGAAATGCTGCTTTTCACAATTGTGTAATTGTTCAAGGTCTGATCAAGTCGCATCTTGTTTGACAAATCAACCCACTGAGTAAATTGTGGAGTGACACCCCGAGCAGCAGGCACAAGCTGGGCTCTTATCAGTTTCTTTGGCATGATGGCACAACCAGAACAAAAGCAGAAAACCCAGAAAAATACATCAGAACCAGAATTTATGCAATCTGTTACAGGAGCTTCCAGACAAAGCCCTAATAAGAATCATGAAAACTAGGTAAAGAATAGCTATGTAAAATTGTTGTTGTGAAGGAAAAGCATTCATACAGCATTCATAAAGAAGAAGAGTAACTCCCCCTTACTTTTCAGTCTAGATTGGCCCACTGAGATGTGATACCATCAGTACTGGTGCATGTTCTTCTCATTAATGTATAATGCTGTTCTTGCTCTAAAAGCCAGAATGACCTCTCCTGGCAGTTTCTGCTTAGAGGCCGGGTAATAATATCCCTTCTGTGTTCAATACAGAAGATGTGATAGAACAAATGCACACTGTTCTAACACACTTGCTCCCTTCTGGCTGTGATGATCCCAAACCAGCCCTTCCCAGGGGAGGAGAACACCTCTCTAGAGAAGTCTGGGTGCCTCCAATGACTGTAGAGCCATTGAAGCTAATCCCCACACCAATCTCCAGAAATATGAGTCCAAGAAATTCCTGATATCAGAGCTTTTGTCCTGGTAGCTGCCTAGTAAGCACAGGGAGCCCTAGCTCTGACCGAGGAGAAGAATGATGATGCCAGGGTGGATAACTTGCCAGGGATTCCTCTAAGACTGGAGACAAAGATTCTTTAATCATTCCCCTGTCCAAACCTGTAATGCTGTCTGTATGAAGCACATTTTGACAAAAGGATGGACTGAACAGTGCAGAAGTCAACAGAGATGTTCTTGTTATGCAAGAAGAGGTGTGAGCCATAAAGTTAATTTCCTGCTCCAAGAAGAAAGGTATTTGGCTGCTGTTTCTTAGAGCAGTGACATAAAGGAACCAAGATCCACTTGGTGACAGGAATTGCAGACATTAGAAAGAAAGCAGCATGACCAATTTGCCTGCTGGCATATCTGTGTTGTTCTAGACACAGCCTCTCCTGCCCCTCTCCCTCACTAATTGTTGTATTTGTTCTCTGGCAATCAATGTCTAATATGTAAAAATCACATTTAGAGTTTCTCAGCACTGTGCCCTGTAGGTTGTAACAGCCAAAGGTATAAGAAACTGTCACATCAACAACTAGCCTACAACACAAAATATTTTATGAAACTGTAGAAAATTGGTTGGTGATGGAATGATCTGGTTGGGACTATAGGTTAGCATACGGTGACAGTCAGAAATGGGTTTCTGATAAAAAGGCACTGAGAAATATTTCCTCCTCCTGAGAAGCATCGAGGCCTTGCCCCTCTAAAAATAGCTGTATAACACGTGAGGCAGGGTTGGTAGGAGCAGTATCACCCAGGACACCCCCAGCCCACTTTGCTCCAGGGTAAACATGGCACAGGGTGCATAACACTGGAGTGGCCTCCGGGCACACCGAAGTGGCAAACTGTGGATGGAGGGAGCTGTGAAAAACATGGTGATGGAAAGAAAAGCATCTGGCTTCTTTGTCTGCAGTAGTAAGGAGTTGAAGAACTGCAAAGATGCGTGCAGTGTCATGATCTGGTCCATTCGCTCAGTGTGGTTTTGTAAGTCCAGGTAACAAAGGTGAACAAAGCAAATGTAATTTCCCAGAAAAACTACTCTTACAAGAGCATCCTGATGTTACACAGTTTCACTGGAAAGACAGCAATAAGACACTTAAGGTTTATTTCACTTTCTTATATTCCTGACACCCTCTAGTGTAAAGTCTGCTTTCCCCCCCCCACCCTTTCCCTCAAATTGATGGCTTTTCCCACTCACCTAACCTATCCCCTTCAGGTGTAACTGATGCAAGGTAATTTGCAGTTTGATGACAACACTTCCCTGATGCTCAGTGTCTCTGAATGCAAAGATATTTTTTTTCCTAAGAACCAGTAATGCTGATGAGGTCAACAGAGCTTTGGGAATAGGTTTTATTACTTAAAGGCTCTTCCAGAACTAGCTGACTGGAGCACAAAGTATTGTTTTATACTGCAAAAACCGTGGCTACCTAACTTAACCAGTTGCAATGCAGAAAATAACTCATTGCCATGTTGCAGTGGGGTTTATAATGGCCCTGTGCAAAGCTTATCTTAGCAGAGGAAAATGTCTTCCTACAAATTAAAATGTTTAGGCAGCAGAGGCTTTGGAACCTCATCTTTATAACAGTCCCTAAATTAGCTCCAGTTGTTTGTTTTAGAAAGGACAACAAACCCAACAAACTTTTAAGCAAGCAGCAAACTTTTACAGCTGCAAAGGGGATTTGGAGCCAGTGTACATGACTAGTGAAGTACACTGCATTTGGTTAAAAGGAGACCAGTTCCCAGAGCATGCATCTTGGTACAGGCACAGACAGAGCTAGATTGGCATAGAGATACTTCTAGGGATCACAGGGGATTAGTGTGCCACTTTATACAGAGCACCAGTAATTCCTGCTGATAAGAAATCACACCTGTAGGAGATGAGAATTTTTTCCCCAAAGCTGGACTATCAAATATTCACACTTACTTATGGAGGTGAACTTTGGCTGTTGCTTACAGTGGACAGTCTATTTGTGCCTCCTATAGGAGTGAGCAGGAGTGGTGTGGGTACTGTTGTACCAGTACACCTACAAAGGGAAAAACTGAATGCTCCACTGCTCTCAGATGGCACTGCCCATGCAGATCTTTGCCATGCAGCTGTCACAGATGCTGAGATCTTGACCATCCCTCACATCTTCTGACTAGGAACATGTGTTTGAAACAACAGCTTACAGTGTTGTAGTTCATGAAGATCTCAGAGCACACGTTTTTTCAGCTCAGTTTTGTCTGAGAGGGAATTCAAGAGTGCAGCACAGGCTTTCCAAGTGCTGATAGCCATTTACACCAGAGATGGGCAAGTCCAACAACAACCCTCCAAAATACAGTGTAGCTATTGGGTACCCAACATCATCAGCCTCACTCTGTAGATCCGCTCCTGTAAAACTTACTAATGCAAATATAGCTGAAGAATATTAAAACAGAGCTACAGCCCACTAGATCTACCCCTTACTCTGTGAGGTTTTTTCCTGTTCAGTTGCCAGAAGATCACAGCAGAATGTCACTGTTATTTTGCAGGCTGTTTCCAAACAGGGGAATTTTGTAATCAGATAGAACAACCTGAAGAGCGCTGCACAACCACTGAGACTCTGAAGCATATGTACTTTGAAGAAGAGCAGCATGCAGATAACATTAAAGAGCATCTCAAACCCCTATGAATCTACATAGTGATGAAAAAATTAGTTAGATTACAAATGTTAACACCCTGCTTATTATTGTTGCAGTGAGATGATCCATGGTCTTTTCAAGGGCAGTCATCACACTGATGGTTGAATGACAGTGAGGGATTTCATGAAACAATGCATGCAAAAGCAGAAAATGTGTTCAACTTTTACTGTACAGAACTTGTAAACAGGGCAGGTTTTGAATCTGTTTCAGCCACAGCTGAGTCCAGGTTTAACCTGTTGAACCTGGGTCCCAAAAGACCCACATTCTCTCTCTACAGGTAGGTCATTCACATGTTATCAGTGTCCTTTCAAAATACAGATTCTTAAACCAGCTGTATTGGCTTTAAATGATACTTACAGTGACATAATATTGGCAGATGTTCAGAGGAGAGAAAAAAGACTGATCACAAGCATGGAAGAGTTTCCATGCACAGAGTGGCTGAAGTAGGACTCCTAAATCTGAAAAATATGTGATTGGGGGGAAATAGAGTACAGAAATCTATGAAACTATAGATCACACATTAGAAAGGAAAGTTCTCCCTGTTTCTCCCAGTACTAGAGATAATGATGTCAAAGGAGTTCAGTGGAAGAATGAGATCCAAAGCAGATATGAGATCTCTTGGTAGCACACCTGGGGAGCTCCTGGCCAAGAATGTGATAAAATCTAACAAAACTGGCAAAAATCACAAAATTAAAAGCCATCAAAGCTACCAGAGAGTCTATTTTGCATTGCCCAAATTTACAGGACAACTCTGTAATTTAATCTTTAATTTATGAACACACTAAGAAAGAAAACAGGCACTTTAGACTCTGTACAAACTAGTTTAACATACCAATTCACTGATTCATCACTTAATTCATGATGTTTCCAACTCACAACTCTCTAACTCGTAACTAACAAGTCATGCATCAATGAGCAAAATAGTTACCTAGTTGACAGTGAGCACTCTCATTCTTCCTCCTCCATCACCTTGTGGGTGCCCCCTGTATCACACCTGTAAGCACAAAAGCCTCACTGTCTGGCTGCTGTTAGATCTGCTTCAAAAGATTTTGGGGGAAGCTGATGTATTTATAACTTACAGCTTGGATGTTTGATCTACCCCTTTTCCATAAATTAGTGGATTCTGAAGAAACCATCATACAGTCAATAGGCAAGAGTTATGCAGGACAGAGCAAGCTGCAGGTGACAGCAGCTGCATAATGACCTCTACCCCTTCCCATCCACCATCTCCTGCCAATGTAGCCCTGACTTTGACCTAATGGTGCTGCATCAGGCCCCAGCATCAACTCTGTCTCAGCCAAAACCCAAGCAGCAGTTCAGTGACCAGTAACAAGGGGTCCCTGGATAATAATTCCTGTATTAATACTATGGAGACCACATTTGAGTCAGGCTGCTGGTGGCTTAAGGAAATGGCCAAGCCCGGCCTGTCTCTCCTCAGCCATGTAGTTGGTTTGCAACTCCTGACTGCCTCGCAGCGCTGAGTTTTCCATCACCCAAACCAACTTCTGACTTCCCCTTCGCCATGGTTTGCCAGCCTTGAAGACAAAGCTTGCCCCCGGGCTAGTTCTGCCAGCACAGGTTGCAACATTGGCAGGTAGGTAGGTAGGACAAATTCTAGATGTAACAAAGGAGAACAAACAACAAATGCCCAACACACGTAAAATGCACCACATTTAGCACATTTGGATCTCCTGTGGAGTGGAATCAATAAAAAAAGAACAAGATGTGGAGTGTACCAGAAAGCATGTGAAAATTACCTCTGGTGTATCACAGAAAGAAATTGTTGTGCTTATTCCTGTGAAGAGGAAGATAAACTCTGCCCACTAATATCAGACTCTGCTTGGTGGAGGAGCTGGGACACTGGTGACTTGCTGTTACACAGGGGCAGTGTAATGCTGCATTAAAAGCAGAGAAAGAGGAGCATGATAGAAAGTTTATATGTACCAGTTTTACCTGACATAATTTCAACTATACATGTTAGCCTCACTGCAATAAAAATACAAGAATATAATTCTATACGAATTATTCCAGCTAATAATAATACTTTGATTAGACTATTTTTGGCAAGGTTAACAATATGTTCTTCCTAGGTGTGCCTGTAGGATGCATTTCCTTTTGATCATAACAAGATTTAGGATGCCACAAACTGATGGGTACTGAAGAAACCTGCCCTGCAGCTTGGATGTAGCAAACTGGTAATGAATGAAATGTGCTTTCAGACTTTTGCTTGTGTTTGGCTTCTCTGGGCTGCTGGACTGTGGGATCAGTGGAGGTAGGGTGTTGGTTTTGGAGTTTTTCCTCCCCAGTGAGTCTCTGAGATGTGATGGTTGTGTTGAGGACCTGAGTTCAGCCCACTCAAAAGAGACCCTGAGCTGAAGAATTTGAACTTAGAAACTTTTTTCAGGTTCAAAGCTCTTCCAGAGCTGAGGCTGACCTTATTATTGATTGATTATGTCCTTTGTGTACACAAAGTGCCATCACAGCACTCACTGCTTCTTCAGTCATGTTTTGCTGGTGATTCATGAGACAGTCCTTGCACAGGTTGATGAGTGACTGAAATCCTAGAGAGGCCACCCTTATTTTGTCCTTAGGTGTTTATGAGCAACTCTGTAGACAGGTGATGCCAAAGGCTGTCGACATCCCTGGTCTCTATTCCCAGCCATCACTTCTCTTTGCTTCAATATACCCCTCTATAAACCATAAATAAAAATACTTCCTGTCGCATGGCAAATGTTTGTTAGTAACATGCCTTGAAATATTTAGCTGAGAGAAGCACACTTTAGAAATGGGATGTAGGGATGGTTTCATGAGGGGAAAACTGGCCTCTTAATGGGCTCTGACCTGTTAAAGCAATTTCCAGAGAAATCTTTGCTGGCACTAGGGATGTGCTCTGGAAATTGTCACCTTTTCCAAAGCATTAGGTAGTCAGTTGTTGAAACAGAAGGAAACCCAAATGAAAGTAGTTAAACTTAGCCTGTGATTTTTTTTTTCTTCATTTAAATAAATATAGCTTTTTCTCCCTAGCACCGAAAAAGTCACTTTTATTAGCCTGGCTCAGAAGTGATTTTTTTAATGTTTACAATCAAGATTCAGCAGCTGGTGTCTATAGACTTCTCTGTAGAAGAAGTAATTGATCAAAAAACAGAACACAAGACAGGTGCAATCAGACACGCTTTATTTTAAATACTTATTACACTGTATTTATGAAATGTGTGGACTGGAAAGCAGGTTTATATGCAAGAGCAAATGGATAATTTTATTAGAAGATGTAGAGCCTGGTAAAACTGCTTAATTTCTTAATATAGATTGTCATCTTGCACTTTGGGTCCCTTATACCCCAAAGGACTTAGATGGGAAGCTTTGACATTGCAGAGTCTCTAATGTGGTCACATAAGTTGTATAAAATGAGAGTGTGGGGATGGCTGACATGAAAGCCCACAGAAGTCTGGTTTTCCTGGATCCAGGGGTACTCCCCTGAGTATACAAGGTGTTATGAATTTTTGTTTTGCTCCACATACCTGCAATTTCCAACCCCCTCCAGGACTTGCTTGTTTTTAACAGCTGGCCACAGGTTTTGCAGGCAGCAATGTGGGCAAGGTGTGGCAACAAGAGAGGCAGAAGGGAAATCACCTCCCTTGCTTTTCACTGACACCACCAAATGACAGGACCATACAGGGTACAATAAAGCCCTGGAGTTTAAAGGGTCAAGGTTCCTTTCAGCTCCTTTAGAAGCTCAGCTAGCTCACCTGTGCTATTAGTACACACTGTGGCCAGGGGAAAGGAGTTGCTGCAGCTTGTGGCATGCTCATCTTTGCCTTGTGGAGAAAGATCCCAAAAAGGATTTCAGGGAAGATAAGAAATGAACACACACCCCCACCCTGGTGCCCTAGCACAGTGGGGTACATGGCTTAGGATGGAGTGGTACCTTACATGGACAACTAATGGAAATGATGGATACAGAGCAGCTTCTGGGTCAGAAGGTCCTCAAGGGAGGAGTGACACCTTGGGAGGCCCCACTGCACCTCTCAGAGGAATTTGCCATGAGAAAGGCAGGAAGCAGATCCAGCTTGTGGAGTTTCTGACTCTCAGGCTGCATCTTTATTCCTTTTCCTGCTGAGCTTCTGTCCTTCTGTTCTCCTGGCGTTACTCTTGGAACAGGACTTGACTCTGCAGTAACCAAGAATCCTGGGAACTTTCAGGCACTTTTAGATCTAAACTCATCTCCAGATTTTTAGTCTAAACTTACCCCCCAGCTCCAGTGCAGGATGTTTGCTAGGGTTGTGGGACTGGCAGGAGAAGACTCTCAGGCTCCCCACTCCAGTTCTCTCTCCTTCACCCCATTTATCAACCTGGACTGCTCTGGGGCAATGAACATCCCCAGTACACACATGTGGGAAATGGTTCAGGAAAGGAAAAAAGACAGAAAAGGGTGAAGGGAGAACACATCATACACAAGAGATGTGGTACACCAGGAAGCACAAGTTTGGTGTGACGAATTCTGAGCAGGGACATGGAAAACTCTGGGGTTTCACCAAGCAAAGAAGAGGAACAGCATATCAACAGCATTTGGGGTGCTATGAGGGTATGGAACACAGAAATGAATGTGTAGAGGTGCCTGCACAACGTGAAAGAGTAGGAGAAAAAACATAGGGAAGCTGCAAGAGGAAACAAGGGGCTGAGAATATTCTGGAGAGGAGATGCTTCCAGCAAAGTGAGCTCTCCATGAACCAGAACATTATTACATTGTAAGACAAAGCAGACCCTTTAGCTAGAAATACATGTTTCCATTGCAGCCTGAATGATCTACCATAAAGTTGTGTAATTCAGTTCAAGAATTTATAATACTGGGTTCTTTTTTTTTTTCTTTCTTCCCTTTTCAGTGAAATATCAGGCCTTAATTAAAACCAAAGTTCAAACTACTTTGGTGAATGGAGCTTTTCAAATTTCCTTGCAGCACTAATGCAGAAGACCATAAATACAAGTGAACTATAGGAATAATATGGCCTAGAATTGCCTTTAATTACATGTATCTAATTTTAAGTCATTCACTATCCAGATGATTTTTCATCCTCTCCCCACTCTTGCCAATTAGTTTGCTATAGCAAATTTTTTTCAGTGCAAGGATGACCCAAATAACAATAAGCAGATTTATACCTCTCCCTCAGCCATGCCCCTACCATGATATTTTGAAATACAGCTAAATGGAAGAAGAAGGCAGCACCTTGGCTCATGGTTTCTGAATCTGGACATTCAGCTCACCATACACATGCCTCAAAGCATCACTATTCAGGCTTGCAATCAGTTTTCGTAACCCTGGTCGCATTGGGATGAATTTGACTTCCCAGGTCAATGTAGAATTCATTGGGATACTCCTGTAGAAAAAAAGGAAAGTATCAATATTGTGATCAGTGAGCCAGTGCTCTCAACATGACACACAGCTGGAGAAACGGAAGGTGGATAGTACAACATGTCCCAAATTTTTTATGTTTCATTCATTCTCATAAATGTCCTATAAATTAGTCCCTCTATCTTCTGTTCTTCTCATATCTGACTCTGTCAAAGCCTTTTCTAGCCTTTCCTCCAGGCTAATTTTAAATTTCCAAAATGAATCCATTTTCTTCTGCCTCATGTCACTTCCTTCCACAACCTTCAGAATGACCTTCTTTATATCTACCTTATATTTTTTCTCCTTTATAATTCCATTTTTCCTCTTTATTATAGCCTATAGCCTGTTGCTGATTCCTTAGATGGTTAAACAAGTCCTTGTTATGAAGTGTCCAGAGCATTCCCATGCAAACCTGATGTAGTGCTGATGAGATGCTGAACCCCTTGGCCAGCTCCTACACTGAACCAGCCTGCCATAGCTATAACATCAGCAGATCTCCTCACTGGCCACTTCAGATGACTTCTTCATGTCCATACAAATAAGTCAGGGTGTTCTTTGGAGTCTGCTGTTAGCACTTACTCTTGCATTTTACATTATCTATGACTCATGAAAACTCATACTATAAAGCAACTCTATTCTGCACTGCTCTTGATTTCCTTTTTTTTTTCCTACAATTAAGATGCATAGAGAGCCTCAAGTATTGGGTTTTTATGTTTTCTCAGGGCTTTCACTACATTGTGTGTGTAGGTTTTTGAAGGCTGATATTGACTGATTGATTGTATTTGAGGGATGTCAGGATACAACTACTCCAAAGGAACCAGTGGAGAAGGCAGTGTAGTGGGGAGCTATTTATGAAAATGAATGTTCTTTTCCTCAGCATTAAATAAGAGGATTTTGAATTTAGGTAGTGTTCTCATCTCATATGGCTATAGTATTCCACAAACAACTATAGAAAGTGAGACCAAAGTAAGCCTATACTTCAGTCACTGTTTAAAATTCTCATCTGATAGGATTTGGTCCTCAGGTTCCATGTCCTATGCCAGGGTCAGGATAGCAATGTCTGCCCAGACTTAGCACAAGCTGCCACAAGACAAGAAACCTTAATTAGCTCTAAATGATCTAGCCTGAAATCCTCCTTCCTGGATGTTTGTTTCAGTGCAAGTCTGCCCCTGGTAAAATGAGAGGTATTCTAGCAGAGAGAGGGTAGCACTACCACCCTTGTTTTATGGTGCTGTCATCTCTGTGCATATATATACTTATATACATGTGTGTGTGTGTGTGTGTGTGTGTGTGTGTGCAAGAAGACAACAGCTGTGCTGGGAAACCAAACCCACCTTTTCCTGTCTCTCCACTCTCCTATTTCTAAAAAAAACTTGCTTCTCTCTACAAATGGTAATACTAGCTGAGATTTGATGTGTAGAAACACTCAAAATTACTTACCTGCTAGTGTGAAAGCCTGCTTGGCTATAATCCTTTTAACATTATCCATCACTGCCTGGTTAATTCTCATTTGTCATGCAAAGTCTATGCCTCATGTAGGAATTGCTGCTGCCAAAGGCTTTTTCATGTCATGCTCCTCATCTGTCTGAGGCTAATAGCTAAATATTAATATCTATATCTATACATAGACTTTATAAATGGTCAAAACTGAAGACCCCAGGCCACTACATTCCCAGAATAGTGTTGTATCTGCTGTATCTCACATGGCCTGTTTTGTGGAGTCCCACAAGTGATACAAAAAAGCTACCTTAAAAGCACAGAGAGGTCAAAAGTATTACCCCCAACAAGAACTGGAATAAGTCACATTCCATATGTGAAAGTCCCTGATAAACAGAGAAGTGATGGAAGCATGGGGAAAGCCTAGAATGTGCTTTACTCCTTGCAAATGGAGTAAAGCCACCCTGATCTGATTTTTCTGGGAGAGAACTCAGTGATGAATGGTTCTGCATAATATGCTGAGCCATCACCACACCAGAGCCATTTATCACTTTGAATGCATGGAGACAAATGTGATTATTATTTAAATAAACTACAACTGCCCCCTGCTCTGTCCTCTGTGTGCATCACCTGCATCCTACATTCATCTGAGAGAATTTATATCTTAAAATGACTAAGCTGATCCATTTCCATTTTAAATGATGCCAAGGGCATTACTGAAAAGAGGAAAACACGGCAACTTAAAGGAAAATGACGTCTGTTCCGTGAGTCATTTTTCTTCCTAATTTCTGTGCCTTTGATGCACCTGACAATTTTTTGCGTCCTTGAAGATGAGAGCAGCCCACGGCAGGTTTTGGATGGAGAAGGATGCAGAACAACAGGGGAGGTTTGCATGGCTGGGCAGCATTGAAGGCTATTGCTGCAACTCGTATAACTCCTCGTGGACCGTGCTGAGTCATGTTCAGCAGCGCCTGTGACATACCACATACACAAAGCAAGCCCAGTAGGATGCCCTTTCACAGTCATTTTTCTATCAGCTCCACTCTGGAGACTAGTTTCCATCTTTTTATCCCTGTCCCAGGTGCAGTGAGGCCCAGACCTCCCCTCCTGGCTGTAGAGAATACTGACAATTTATGCAGCTGCTGAAGCACAGGCAATTTTTCAAGCTCCTTTTGCACACACCTGGGGACCATGAGCTCAGGTGATGATAGATAACATTGCTTTGGCTGCCCAAGACTAAGCAGTGGCCGTGAAATTTTCCAAGGATCTCCCTTATAAACCCTGGAGCTGGCTAATGCTGAGCTTATAACACTGAACTCAAATGGAAAGAGGATTTTGGAAACAACTTGCTCAGCACAGAGGTATCCTGGTGTCAGCATGAGGTGTGACTAATAATGAAGGTGGTTTTCCTTTTCCTTAGGCCTGGGAGCACCCTGTGCTGGGAACACCCCTCTGTGCCAGGGCAGCCCAGTGCTGTGGTGTTACTGGGGAGAGCTGTGAGCTCACACACACCACAGCTATGCCAGTGGGCTTTGCATCCAACGCACATTTTCTGTCTTGACATAAGCTTGAAAAGATCATCTGAGGTACCTGAACATCTTGTATAATCATGATTAACATGAGCAGAGAAAAACCCTCGTTGAAAAACAGCACAGGGCTCGACTTGCACATACGGAGTGAGTGGCAGCAAACACTTCATGTGTAGGATAAATCTTTGTTGCTGTGATAGCAGCTTGTAGGTGCCATTGTCAAGTGCTAAAAATAGTGTAATACAGTGAAAAAGTAAACTTCAGTTGCACTAGCAACTACCCACAACCACTGCCCTTTCCTCCAAACCTGGTACTGAACAGATAAAAAGCTGTTTCTCTGGACAACCTGACTCCTTCTGACTATTGAGACCTATAGCTCCCCTGTGTATTGAATTTTAAAGTACAGAGAGAGTGTTTGAATTAAATTACTCAGCATGGCATTAGCTAAATGTCTCTTGTGAACTTTCTCCTGTGAGAAAGCAGACGACAAACCCCCAGCTAGTTGTGCTTTCTTCCCTACCTGAAATCCTTTTTTATGGTTCTCAGCACACCAGGTCCCTCGAGGCGGAGCGTGACGTTCTCCAGGGTTTGTTTCAGAGGATTGGTGAATTCCACAATCACCGACATTTCTCTGCCAGCTACCAGCTCACCTTTGGTCTGCAAGACAAGGAAAGGACAATTCTCCACAAACTGACAGGAATAAAAAGTCCCATGGTGAAATCTGGAGGCTTAAATACACAGTACTTGCAAAGCAGAAGAGGAAGGGGAATAGAGCACCCAGCAAAGCAGCACGAGGCAAGAATGACTGGTCAGAAGAAAGTTGTTGTATTTGGCTTGTAGGTACCACTGCACATTTTTCTACCCACTGCAATTTTTCCTCAAGCTACATGGCAGGTCAAGAGGCAGGCCCTCATTTCCATAGGAAAGCAGAAGTCCATGTGCTGACAGTTCTGGAGCCGAGGGGATCTCTCACCCAGACCCTGTCCCCCTCCTCAGGCTCCCCACCAGCATGGTCTGCTCAGGACATAAGCTCCAGAAGAGAAGGGCAGGTCTTACTACCCTAAATTAGAAACACCAGGCTACATTGCCTGCATGCCTCAAAAGTATGGGCACAATTTTCCCCTTGCTTTGCAAGCTCTTCTCGTGCTCTGAAGGGTTTCTAACCCTGCACATGTGCTCTACAGAGCCATGAGGCACAGTTTTCCTCCAAAAGCCTATGGAAGGGAAAAAGCAATACATTTTGCACTGGAAAATATTAAACTGTGAGACTAATGACGAGTGATTGTATTTACTTCCTTATGTATTACAGTACACAGCTGAAGGCATCTGTCTGTCCCTTTGGATCAGTGCCCATAGTACAGCTGCCTGGAAAGCATCTCCAAAGGAATGTGGTTTTAAACAAAGGCTACATGCATAGGGATTTTGGTTTTTTCCCCTGGAAATACAGCATTTCTCACAGAACATTGTTTTGCTCAAGCATGGGTTTTCAGCTTGTGGTTGGCAAATCTGCCAGCCCAATTCATGGTCCATGAACTGATTTAAAGGGCCTTGAAGAAAAAGTATTTTGTCAATAAATTTAAAGTGCTTTTTTAAAAGAGAATGACAGTTGCAAAAAGCTGCAAAGACTCTGACCTTAAGGGATCGCTCTGCACCAAATACCAATACATTGACTGGAGTAAAGGAGAGGATATAGCCAAGCTCTCACCAGCATTTGGCCACTTGGATTTGCAAAATGACATCAGTGGCATTTTCAGAAGTTCTAGTCTGATTAGAGACCTTACATCCTCCTTGTTTCAGCTGACCATTTAAGACCACTGTTACTTGGGGGGGATTCAAAATCATCTTGAAGTGCCACACACACAGCTGAGACCATGGGATGTATTTTCTGAGCTTATTTTTGTGATCTGGTCTCAAGATAAATTAGAACGTGGTCTAATTTCCCCAACTGTTAAGTCTGACAATCTCCTTAGACCAACAGAGACAGATCAAATATGTATCTGAAGACATGAGGGGTAATACGTTTTTTCATTCTTCTCTCTCACTCTGACATTAAGAAATCTGGTCTGTCAGTCACATTCAATGAAGAAATCTGACAAGAAAACTGGAGAGAGAAACTTTCTCAGATTTCTTTAAAAAGCAAAAGAGCAAAGTTTCCTCTGTCAATACATAGATCTAGACACATGCACACACACAATTAAAAAAAATCCAGTTATTAAAATTTCAGCATATTTTCACACATCACAAAGACACAAAGAAGAGACAAACTCACTTTTACTAGAAAACATGGTAATTGGACAATAGCCTCTCCTGTTTCTAAACATCCTTTCTTCACAACAGCAGGGAGGATAAACTATTTCGAAGCTGAAATTGGGAATGTTGTATAAGATGTTCTGTTTAAGTATTGAATTGAAAGAATTCTCTGCTTTTAAGATTTGGTTATTGAAGACAGGTACTTGGAGTTTATCTTTCTTGTTTACCTCCTCCCTAGAATATTCAGTAAAACAAAAATATTTCCTATTTTGTTTGACAATACAATTATCTGATCGGAACACTGTGACATTTCTGAAGACCATGAAATGGAATGGATTTTTTGCCAAACTTTGCTGTAGTTTTGATCTACTTTTCAAAAAAAGCTTTTCTGTAGAAGGCTGTGGTTGCAACTTACATTATTACATGGAAACCTGAACACTGGTTCAAATAAATACATAGAGGGGAAAAGGTATATCAACTTAGATTTCTTTCAAGATCATTCATTCATTCTTATATAAAGCTTCTTGAACGGGTGGTTTGATTTTTTTTTAATTTTTGGAAAAACTGTCTACAATACTTACAGAAACTCTCCAAGCAAAATGCCCTCAATTGCAGTGTTTTTAATTCTTCAGCAAGAAGCCTCTGTGCTGTGTTGCTTTAAATAAAATAGACTTTTGAAGCAGTTAAAGATTTGAGTGACTTATCTCTCTTACTCTGAGTTTCTCCAGCTTTTTCAGACCTTCTCCCCTCCTTCCTTCACTGAGATCATTTCAGCTCTTTACTACCAGTGCTGCTGTCAGCCTCTGTCTTCAATATAGGGATACTCAATTCAATATATAACATACCTATACACCTTCATACACTCCAGCCAGCCACTGCTTTATAAGGTCCATGTCAGAACAGACTGATGTGCACACGCACACACATTCACTCCTCCATCCCAGAAGTCACTGTGACAACTTTGCAGAGAACAGCCTGCGTGAAACACGGTGATCACTCCCTTCCACCACAATCTTGGGCTACCTTGATGCGCAGGGTGGGAATTTCCAGGATGGTCGCCTTCTGCATGGCCAGGATCTTCCCCGTTTCATTGATCCTTGCAGTCACAAAGAAGTGAAAGGAGGCTTGCTCCAGCAGGTCACTCATGTACTCGCTGGATTTGATCACAACATCGAAGGAGCTAGCTGAGGGGAGAAACAGGAAAGAAAAAAAGGCATCTGAAGCAGTCTAATGACTAATTACCCCTCCCATTGTAGCCAGTGCCAATTACATAAACACCTTGGAAAAAAGGTGGTTTATGAGCCAAAGAATGGCTTTGATTTTTTTTCCCCAACTAACTTAATTTCTTTACTTCACCATTTCCTTCTTCACCTTTTCTCTTTCTATTTAACTCCTAGGGGCAAGGGCTGGGTTTGTACACAACCTCTGCCCAGTACCCTCAGCATGGGCCCAGGACACTGTTGAAAGTTTCTAGGTGCTACCACAAAATAAGTGAGAAAGAAGACTGTCAATACATATCTGCTGGGCATAAAGGTCCAAAACAGCTTTGGAGTGTCATTCATGTAAATGTCTGCTTTTTCACTTTATTCCTGTGCTTCTTTTGCCTCTCTTCCTGGTACAGTGATTCTACCAGAGCAGCAACTAGGGGGTGTGAGCCCATGCAGGCCACTTGAGAGACCACCTGCTCTCCAGGGCATGTCTGGATATCTGCCTTTGTTCTACACTGGACTTGTCTACAAAATTTAGCAAGAAGGTCTTCCTGTCACCAGCATGCCCTCCAGAGAGCTTTCACGTGCTCCCTGACAATAATTATTGGAAGGAACAAGTCCCCATAGGCTAGACAGTTGAGATGCAGGGAATCATTAATTTTATCTATATTGAACTGCAATTCCCAGGCCAACAATGGTGTGAGAATGTGATGCAGGGAGGCAGACCTGCTAACGAAATGACCAGGCAGAATATATAGACCTGGGGCTCTTGCCTTTATAAACATTCATTATAACCCTAGTAAACACATCAAGATCTCCCATCTGTTACCTGTGATGATTACTGTTGTCCATTATTTGTATTGTATTTGTGACATACACTGTAAACACTGAGATAATTGAACTTAGTTGGATAAATTACATTCACCCCTTTTCACTCTTTTGATCCGCTCACATCAAACCCATTTCCTTGATTTGGTTTCAAAGCTATTCCCTCGGTGACCACCTGACCTGGATTTACTAGGCCAGCCTTAAATTTACTTGATGTGCTCCTGCTCCCACCCTCTCACTCTGTATCTTGTGTAAAAGCATTTCCCATAATGCCTTTAACTGTAAATTATAAATCAGGTAAGGTATTTCTCATCTGAGGAGTTAATAAGTTAGTTACAATCTAAGATAAACTTACTTTACAGCTGAAGAAAAGAAAAACTTTTCAAATTTAATCACCACAGGAAAAAAAAAAGAAAGAATAGACTTTCATTTCCTTAGCACTGGTTTTGCTGGTAAGTTGCCAGTACCACTTACTGCACCTGGGAAAGCCAAGGGAAACACAATACTGAGTTGCCTTACAGCCTTCCAAAAAAACCAGAGAAAACTAAATATAACTGAGTAGATGCGAGAACACCTTTGAAGGCACTGGAAGGTTTAAGCTATTCAAATCCTCAAAGAGGTTTTCAACCCACACAATTCCTTTAATCATTATTCTGAAAATCATTTATTCCTTTCCTGTTTGAAAACTTAGTTTGCTTCATTCTTTCAGCAGCATGTGCTGGGAAAATGCCTTTGAAACATCTTTATTGTATTGTAATTTTTTGTTATATATACATATATATATACAGACACACGTTTCTTGCCATGAACAAAGCCTACAAATCCTGCTTGAGTGCCTCAGAAGGTATTCTCCCATTACACCCCTGACAGAGTGTTCTCATGCAGCTTGAAATAATCAGACTGCCTCCCTTCACACTGCCCACTGTCCCTGACTGCACAGGTACTCCTTTCCAAGGTGAAAACGTGAAGGAATTCATGCTTGAGTTTCATGCATTGCCTTTGGAGATGTTGTGAGGGGTTTTTGTCCTGTTGCAGGACAAAGTGCCCCCAAAAATCGATGATTATAGCTCAGATATAAACCAATTTCCACCTTGAAGGGTGGGATTACTTTAAGAAATGTCTCATTGACCAGAATCAGTGATGGAGACATATCCTTGGTACACATGCATGAAAATCCATGTTCTGTTCTCTCAGGTGCCTCTCCCTAGTCTGTGTTCACTCACCATCATTCAATTCAGAGTTTCCATCACAGTTTCAAGAAGTTTTTACCAAATCATTTACTTAGAAAAAATGAATTAAGGGGCTCAGAGATGCTTAAACATCTATTCATTTCATTTCTTGCAGAGAGGAGCTAGGTGAGCCTCAAAGCACTGCAGAAGCTGTATTTTGGGTAATAATACCTTACACAGATCTTTGATGTGAGAGCAGACATAAGTGAGTCCTGGAACCAAGCACAAATCACAGTCAGAAAGTGTATCAGGCATTTGCACTTCTACAAGATGACTGAGTTTTCCCTCATTGAAGAAGTGGCACAGAATTTAGACCAAGACCACTGAAAATGAAATTTTTTTACTGTACCTGGTCAAGTCTCCGAAAGTTCTGCAGTATTTCAGATCAAGTACCTAGTAATTGATGTAAGCCTCACAATGTGTTTTGATAGTCTGTGTTGGAACAACCCAATAACCATTTCCAGAACCCCTGCAAATGATCCAGGGAGTTAGGAAGAACCACTGAGCAGCTCTCAGGGCTTTGTTACAGACCATACATAGAAGTTTTGTCAACCTTCACCTGTAGATCCCTATAAGCAGACTTATGTTATATGGAGATTAATCAGCTCTGATTAAAATATGCTGGTTTGGGTGATGCTGAAAGTGAGGAAGAAAGCAGAGGATTTTTTTTTTATGGCATGACAGGAACTGTTGTCTCATGGAGGCTTCTTACTGACACAGAACTCCTCCTCTTTGAGGAAAGAGGGCTCACAGTGTCTCTTGAGCTGGGATGAGGCAGCCAAGACAGATGAGAAAGCTCAGAGGGTTGCTGTGATCCAGCAGCAGAGACAGATCAGGAGGTGCATCCTTTGGGCTCCCAAAGTCCTGCCACTCCTGCTGCACTCAGATGGCTTTTGCCCAGCAGTGTCAGGAAGGCAAAGTCATTGCCCCTGACTCTCTCAACAGCGAATTCAAGTGGAGGATCCTCTGACTTAGCCTCATAGAGCGTGTTTGCATCACCTTTGCTGAGCTGGAGGCACTGACCAAGGACACAGGCCTGTCAGGAAAAGAGGTTGGCAGTCACTTGTCACTAGAGAAGCCAAGGATCTTCAACCAGCCTGCTCAATAGCCCTTTGGGGTACAGCAGGTCCTTCAATCCTTGCTATCTTCTCTCTGGAGCTGTGGCGGCTGACAGGAAATAGGTTGGATATGTCCAAATTAAAAAAGAGAACGTCCCTCTTCCCTACTTTGAGCAGGGCAGAATCCTGCCTTCAGCCTCCTGAGCTGGTCTGCCAGGAACCACTTTTCTGGGGAGAAATGGGAGGCAGGATCTCCCCACTGCACTCCAGAGGGCACTAGGAAAATGTCAATGCAGTGTCTGTAAAGGTAACTCCCCTTTGGGGGTTCCTGCCCAGCTGACAAATGTCCCTCCTCTACAGTGACACATTCTAGTTGCATATAAACTTTTCAGAGCACTGTAAATACAAAATCCTGAGTGACACAGTCCTCCAAAGCCAGATATTCACTTGAATCTGCTCAGAGCTTGTCAGCTTCTACCAGGTAAGATGAAGTATTCACTGTTTTATCCTTGCACCTGATACCCTGTGGAACCAGACCTTTGCCTTCACCTACTAAGATGCTGCTAGGAGAATAAAGGTATGAAAAACAATACCTTGTAGCTTAATACCTGTGCTCCTTTGCTTTCTTTTGTACTAAATACAAAAAAATTAACAATTCCCAGACATGCAGCTTGGTGTAAGAGAGCATCATGCAGGGAGCAACAACTTGAAGGAAATAGACTCAGCTGTAAATGCCCCTGGTATCTGGGCCAGAGCTGGGAGAGGGGCCTTCTGATATAGAATAGAATATATATTCTGATGGAACATCCTAATCCTAGCTACTAGAATTGCCTCTACCCACAAGTAAAAACATTGGTGACAGTTAATAACACAGAAAAAAAAAGCTAGCAGTTTTGAAAACAACTACACAAGTCTTACATGAAGAGGGTTCCAGTCTGGCACTGAAAGAGTGTTTCTTGAATTCACTTTTTGTGACTCCTGTATAAAACACGATGTTGCCTGAAAGGTAGGCAGTGGCAGTGTAGGAATTGCGACTTCTGTTCCTGAAAGTTATAGTGACTTTAAAGTCGTTGCCAAGGACTGCCTTTTGCACTTGGAAGTCCATGTCAATGTCTGTTTGTGGCTGGTACTGGATATCTTGGGTATTTTGCTTTTTAACGCCATACATCACAGCAGTCTCAAGAGCCAGTCTCTCCTCGTCTGAGCCTAGAAATAAATGAAAATCAGATTTAGAAAAGAAACAGAAGTACTACATTAGCCCACCTACTGCTCACAAGGGTGCATCTTCCATAGTTTGCAGCAGTTGAAATGAATGGATGAGGACAGTGCACCTTCCTGGGGTAATGTTATTACTAGGAGAACTTCACAGCTTCCCAGTGAGTTGGTGTTAAAGCCATTACAGACAAATCAAAATTGATTTGCTCTTTGTGAACATCTGGCCTGAGTAAGAAATGTCTAAGCCATACAGTAAACCTTGAATTGTTTTGAATGCTTTGAGTTGCTCCATGACTACAGTTTATTGAGTCCAAAGCATTTCTGAGTGGCAAAGTTTGGGTTCTCTTTGTGCCCTGTGATCAAGGCATCTGCAGTGCTTCTGGGATGGACTTACAAACAAAGAGTTCCAGAGGGCACTTTGGCACCTTTTCATGAAGATCCCTCAGTGCCAGAGGTTTGCAATTCTCTCATCCAAGATCTGACTGAGGTACATGCACTTAGGTATGGTCCCAACCCATTTCAGCTTACCTTCTCGGAACTTGTACTCCTCAGTAATGTCCATCATTCCATCACCTCCAACTTCCTTGGTCACAATCAGCTGCCCAATATGGGTTGTGTCAATTTTTTCTACCACCTGGGTTCCATTTTTCTCCATTCTTGAGAAAAAAATGTCACTATTCACCTATGAAATTAAATGAAAAAGGGTTGAGATATATGGAAACAGAGAGGAAAACAAGTCAATGACATGTTGAATTGAAATCCCATTAATTACTCATATCAAAGTTTCATGTTTAAAATTAATCCTATGCTAAGAAGCATTTTACTATCCACAGCTTCAGAACAACAGAGTGTAAACTTGAGTAGGCTAGAGAGATATCATTCAGATTTGAGTAGCATGATTACTCATTTCTTGTACCCAAAAGCATTAGAAATAGAGAAGGGAATGCTTAATAGATAAAATATATTTATTCTATTCTCACCTAAGCTATATACGATTCAATCAGAGCGAAACTTTTCCTGCTGCTGCTGCAGTTCTGGGTACACAGCCTCTGGTGATTCAAGAGGTTGAAACTCCAGACCAGGCTCTCTAGCTCCTTATTGAAATATTTCTCTCTTAGTTCTGTTAGTGAAACCTCCATTTGGTTGTTTGACTCTCTGTTACCCACAGCAGCCAAAAGAAATGTGGTGAGCAAAGAAAATGAGCAGCTAGACCTAGTGACCCATTTGCCAGCATTGCTGAATCTTGGAAGGAGAAATGACCACAGCCTGAAGTTCCAATGTAGTCAGAGTAGCTTGTTCTGCTTATTACATTGGTGAGAAGAGATTAGAGAACTCTCTGTAATTAATTACAGACATATCACATGTACTGGCCTGCATGCCAAAATAAAATGATAAGATTGTTCTGTGATGTGAAGCACATGTGAAGTAATTTCTCAATCCATAAATGGTGGTGGAGCCCTATCTTCTGTCTTTGCAATAAAAAGTTTCATGTATGTACCTCAGCATAGACAAAAGGAGCATCAAACTGGAAGCAAACATGACCATGTTTAATGGCTTGAACTGAGGCTGGACCACACCTGTACATACCTATGGGGAGAAGGGAGATCATGTGAGAGACTAAATTAATTAAAAACATGTCAAAATGCTATTTTTTCTCAAATTAAAAAGATTTATTGGGATTTGGCTTACTTTTTTAGTCGTTTACAGGAACTCCTGACCAAGAAGCAAAAAGCTTAATTTCTGCTACCAACCCTCTAGACAGCTCAGGCTCAAGTCTGGAGCAACCTGGTTTGGTACCTTTAATGGCACAATAAAGTCCACTGTAAGTCTCAAGTGCTTGAAACACACTTATAGCCGGTGTTGGTTAAGCCAGACAGTTTTGGGAGGACTCAGTTACACCACAGGCTGAGAAAAATCTCACTGCAAATTTGCAAAGAATGTATTTTAAGGGCTGGAAAATTAAGGACTCTTCTGCCTACTGCTCAGGAAATTTAATTAGGGCTGCATAAAATGAAGGAGAATTAATTTGATCAGGATTTTGTATAGGTATTCTAAAATTTTAGAATCCTTTGGCAACAGGATTACATCTCTTCTGTACCAAAGAGAGCCTTCCTCATCCAGGATTCTGTGGCCATGCATCATGATCAGTCTTATAATAATGACAGATTTATTTGATATCTAAAAACAAATCAGGAGAAGTCTCTGAGCACAGGTGAGTGTGGTTAATCTGGTTCAAGAAGTTGTCACTGGTCATGTGGTGCCACTGGCTCAGTTATCATCAGCTCATTGTTTGCCACAAAGAACCCAAACATTAGAAAGTGAGCTAAGGAGGACTTCAAGCAAAATTACCATCACTGGTTTCTTGAGGTGTCCCATCAACAACCTGCCATCCTCCAAAACCAACAGGAAGATCAGGTCTGGTCATCCAAGCTTCATTCCAGCAATGGTAATTCCTTAGACAAGCAATGGGACCAGAATATTATAATTAATTTAAAATTAATAAAAATATTAAGCATACAGACAAACCCAAATCTGTGTATTTATGTCCTGCCATTGTTTAAATAATAATATTTGCCAAGTCAGGGATAAAAAAATTGTTTCTTTTAAGAGGATAGAGTTTTAGGTCTAAAAGTTTGGTAGCTATCTGTTAAAAACTGAAAGCCACAATTCTTCATTGTAGTTTCTTTGACTGCAAATTGAAGAAGCTTTTTTGATTCTTCTAATGTGTTCTGAATGTAAATATCTCAGAAAATAAGCCACTGTTTGGAGCCTGTTGGGGTATATGTAGAGCTACATAAACTAGAATCCCTTTCCAGCCAGACACATCCACTTCAATCTGCCCGCAGACCTTGAATCTTCAAGCCAGTTGAGCATGATCTGCTTTATAATTATTAAGACTGAAGCTTTGGTGTTTCTTCTGAAGAGATTTCAGGATCAACTCCACAACCTACAGTGTGTAGTTTTCATGGCTCAAGACTAACATGCTTAGCTGGTTTCTGTGTTGGTTGAGAAAAAGAACCTGCATAGCTTTTCTAAGACTGCCCTCACTGTGTATTCCTTACAAGGTTTTCCCAGTGTGTCTTGCCAATGAGGGAAGTCAGATCTCCCAAAACACACAGGTTTTTATAAAACCCACCTACAGCCACTGTGGACCAAGTCTTGCCTTTAGGGCCCAGGACATTACGCTGAAAGGTGAAGTTCTGAGAGTAGTTCATCTAGATGTTCAGGGTTGAAATGCTCTCACCTGGCTGGATGCTCAGGAAAAGAAAAAAACAAACACTGCAGCACCATCACAGCGTGCCCAGCATGTTTCAAAGATGAGCAGAAAAGAAAGACAGGTCTTGAAACTTCCTGCAATGATACAGGTGCTCAAGGGAAAGCACAAGCAAGAAAAAAAAGATAATCTAAGAAAAGGGTCTCGCAGTAAAGCCAGCAAAGGGTTTGAATTTTATTACAGAAAAAAAATAAGAGTAGGCAGGAATAGAGGAAAGGGGTAATTTTGCTTGCAAATTATATATATCCTACAGCAGATCTGAATGAAATTACGTCTGTGTAGCTGCTGATATAGCCCCTAGTACATGCAATGATATTAGCAACCAAAATGGGGATTGTTAAACTCTGACCATTTCATTAATAATAGGTGAAAACCAGCCATGGAGCAGAGTCAGAAGGATCTGAGGCTTGTCTAACAAGACATTTCAAAGTGGAAATGAAAGCTTGGATCAGGGTAAAACTTGTCAGTTAGGAGAGTTAATGAAGCAGCACTACAGAAAAAGGAATTATTCAAGGAAAATGACGCACACTCAGAGAATTTTTGATGCTGCTGAGAGTAGTCAATGCTGAATCATGCTCACAGAGCTTTGCTGAGGGCTACCAGAGAATGGGGTGGCACCTCATGGTAGGCATTTGAATACTGCTATGCCAACAGGTGAGAAAGATAATCCCTGCCCTGAAGCCTGTGCTGGTTCTCTTTGAATCAAAGTCAGATGTGTCATTGGCTTTGTGTTCTGCGAAAGAAGAATCTGAAGAGCATAAGGGAGAGATGATAAAAACAAGGGGTTTGGGTTTAACAGTATGGAAAATGGCAGATCTACTTCCATTCTGTAATTAGGCCATGCAGGTTTTTCTGTATTTTTTTTCTATATTCATCTTAGGGACAGGACCTTTTCTTTCTGGTTTCTGTTGGTGAAGTGCTGGTTGTAAAAGGATGGGAATTTCTTTAGGTCTGCTGCCAGGCAAATAACAAATAAACTTCAGGGTGTCAAACGTGAATGGACAGAAAGACATTGCTTGTCAAAGAGTGAGCATTAAGGAAAGGAGGATGAGGAGAGCCTCTCCAAAATGTAGCAGAGACTTCTCTAGCAGAAGTGAGCACAGCTGAGGAGGTGGCTCTGCAACCATAACTTGTTAAACTGACTCTGTAATTCTTGTATTCTACAGCAAGCTTGAGACATTAAAGACAGCAAGAGTGGCAATACAGATCAATGTAGCGACCATTAAATATTTACCGAGATAATTACAAATAGCCCAAACAAAGCAATGGGGAAATTAATAAAAGATGACCAGGTGGATTTTATGCCTGGAAGACAGTTCAAGAAGGGTAGTTCCTACTGCCTGTGGGACAGGCACATGCTGGAGGCAGCTGCTGCCCTTTTATCAGCTAACAAGTTCAGGCACTGAGGTCAAGAGGGGCGCTGATAACACTGTTGAGAAATTAGAGCAGAGTGATCTGGAAGTGAATGGGAGAGCAGAGGTCTCAGAAAGACCTTCTGCACAGGCCTGGAGACGGATGAACCCCCCTGGGGTGGGGTGACATCAGGCAAAGTTTCTGCTGAGGTGCTGATGTCACTCTATTTGGACCTCACAGTTGGAGTGAGTCTTGACTCCCATCCAAGAGAAATATTCTGTAAGTGTCTTTATATCATCATTAACAAAGACAAGGAGAACAAAGTAAGGGGACAGAGACAGTACTTATGGGCCCAAATCCGGCCAGCTTTATAAAAATAACTTTTTGCAAAGTCTGTGTAATTTTGTCTGTGTGTTTTGTTGGTGTTGTTGTTGTTTCCTATCCTGAGGGTGAAGATGATCTTTAATAAAAATAAATAAATGTCAGATAACATTCAGAGGGAGTCCCACACTCAGAGATTGATTGGACTAAAAATCCTGGCTCCAAGTATCCCTGAAGTCTGAGAGTATTTAAAACCTGAAGACAGATCAGCTTCAGCAGTAGAAGTACAATAGAAATGATATATTAATAAAGAAAAAGAGCTTTGCTTCCAGTTTTCAGGAGATTATAAATAAAAGTGAGAAATGTGTTTTTAAAAAAATCTTTATAAATACCTTCAGCTTGTCCTCTTAAAAAAAAAGAAATAAAATAGACATTAAAAATAAAATCAAGGTTAAGACACAAGCCATTAAAAGTCGGCATGTGGGCTACCATGGAGTGTTAGAGTAATGAAAAGAAAGGACACAGAGGAGAAATGAAAAGAGGTGTATATATCAAGTCATACCCAAAGGGTTATGTGCACCATGTACTAGTAAATGCACCAAGAGGATAAAAGCATGAACAAGGCAGTTCAAAAAGTAATCAAGCCAAAGAAAAGCAAATGTGGGATGAGAGGATGAAATGCTAGTGTAAAGGTGTGTATGGATTTCAGGTGATGATGTTGGATGATCTGGCCCTGTCCCGAAAGAATGGAAACTGATTGAATTAAGAAGTCTTGGGAAACAGAGACATAGGGAAGTAAAAGGAAGTGTCAAAAGTGGATGAGAGGTGTTTCACGGGTTAGGTTAGGAGAAGGAGAGAAGAAAAGATGAGACAGTGAGAATTCTCAAGCATAACAATGATCCATTACTGGGTGTGTATGGACTGAGCAGTGAGGCAGCCAGTCAATGGGCCTTGTTTCGCATCATTTATGGGCAGAGTTGGTTTCAGAAGGTTGTTCCTTTACAGCACTCTGAGCCACAGTAGGACCAGCCCCATGAGATTTACTGAGGTCCTGCTGTCCCATACACCAGAAGTAAAGGATCCTAACAGGAGGGAACAAGACAAATAGTAGGATCACAGCTCTGCACTTCAGGAGAATAGGCTAAGACCTGTTTAAGGTACTGCTTGGAAGAATCCCATGGAAGGCAGTTCTGGATAGAAGATGGATCCAGGAGAGCTGGTTGTTTTTGAAGGGTCACCTCCTCCAAGCTTAATAATGGTCCATCCTTGTGTGCAGGAAATCAATCAAAAGTGCCACAAGTCCACAAGGTTTAATTGGTCCACAAGTCCCAATTAAACTGAAACATTAAAAAAAAACCAAAAAAGGGTGCTAAGAAAGCAGGAGCAGGTGACCAGGAGGAATACAGAGCATGCAGGGACAGGTGGACAGGTTTAGGAAAGGCAAAACACAGATCAAACAAAGTCTGTCAAGGGATGTGAAGAGCAGTAAGAAAGGTAAGCACATCAGTATCAAAAGGAAGACTACAGAAAATGTGGGTCTGCTGCTGAACAGGGTAAGTAATCTGGTGACAAAGGATTAAGAGAAGACCAAAGTATTTAATGTCTTCTTTACCTTGGTTTTTACTGCTAAGGTTTGCCTTCAGGAATCACAGCCCCTGTGACCAGTGTGAAAGTTTGGAGTAATGAAAACATTTCATCTGTAGATGAGTAACAAGTTAGAGACTGGTTTAACACACTGGACACACACAAGTCCAATACATCGGATGGAATGGACCAAAAAATGCTGAGGGAGCTGGCCAATGTCACTGTAAGACTACTCATATATGTCTTTGAAAGATCATGGCAATTGGGGGAGGTTCCTGAGGACTGGAAGGAAGCAAATATCACTCCATTCTTCAAGAAAGGGAAGAAAGAGTACCCAGGGAGCTACAGACTTATGAGCCTCACCTTGAGTCCTGGCAAGGTTATAGAGCAAGTTCTGGAAAACATTTCCAGACATGTTAAGGACTAGGTGATTGGCAGTAGTCAGCGTGGATTTACAAGCAGCCAGCTGTGCCTGACAAAGCTGATAGCCTTCTCTGATGAAATTAATGACTGAAAGCACAAGGGGAAGAACAGTGCATGGGGGTTGGTCCTTTTGACTTTAGAACCATCTCCTAGACCATCCCCATAGAACAACCCTTGAATTATAGAGTGGATAAGTGGAAACTGGCTGAACTGCTGGGATCAGAGGGTTGTGATCAGTGGTGTGAACTCCAGCTGGAGCCTAGTCATTAACTGTGCACTCCAGAGGTCAGTAGAGGGTTCAATACTATTTAACAGCTTCATTAGTGACTTGGATTATGAAACTCACTGCCCCCTCAGCAAGTTTGCTGACACAGAAAACCAGAAGGAATGGCTGATACAACAGAGACTGTACATGAGAAGCTGAGGCAGCTGGGACTGTTCAGTTTGAAGATGGGAATGGATCTTATCCATGTGTATAAAGGGAGTTGAAGGAAAGAAGACAGAGCCAGACTCTTCTCAGTAGCCTGATGACAGGACAAGAAGCAACAGGCACATATTGAAACGCAGAAAATTCTGTCTGAAGATCAGGAAACACTTTTTTACTGTGAGAATGGTTGAGCACTGGCACAAGTTTCCCAGAGAAGTTGTGGAGTGTCCATCCCTGGGGATACTCAAAGCCCAGGTGGACACAGCCCTGAGCAACCTGCTCTGGCTAACCCTGCTTTGAGCAGGAGGGTTGGATGCCTTCCAGTGGTCCCTTTCAGTCTCAACTACTCTATGATGCTGTGATACAAGCTTCAGACATAAATAAACCTAATTGTTTTCCATAGGTTTCCTCTTCATTAGGGAAACGACATAAATGAGGTTACAACAGGTTCAGTCATTTCCTCCACCACATAATGGGTTTATTACAGTTTTAATATAAAGACTTCCAGAGATTAAGTTATTAATGAGACATGCTGATGAGCAGCTATGCTAATGATTGAAGATATCATTGACACAAATCAAGTATATTAACATTGAATAAGACAAGTATCTCCTGAATATAGGAATATAGAGGTCATATTCCCTGCTTCACTCTGAAGAGGAGAGGCTTGAGGGCCAATAACCCACACAGAGCATATAATCAATATATGCTACACTTCCCCTGTCAGACAGAAGACAGTAAGAGTTTGAAGAGTCAGGTAGAGGACTGCGTTCTCCAAGAGAATGTGTATACTCTCCTTCTTGGTCCTAGGAAGTTTTCTTTTCATAAATTTGGTGATAGAACTTCAGTATCTTATGATACCTTGACTTGTTTCACTTTTTCAACTGAAGTGGATTTATTTTGTAAAGCACCTATTTGCAACAACGACTGCATGTACACAATATAAAACAAGGCTCTAAATGTGGAAACTGGGCACAAGCAAAACAAGAAGGCTGTTTTTCCATGGAGATTGAGGTACACCTTTGAGCCTGGCTCCAGGAGAATGGAAGTGCCCATCGTACCCCCTTCCATTTTTAGAAACAGGTTGTCCCTAAGGAGCACCAGCCCATTCCAGCTCTCCTCCAGTGTGCTTAAATGTGCCCTGTATGGTAACATTACTAGCAGGATCCCCCAGGGTTTGTCTGTTTACACAACAAGCACTTCATATCAGTCAGCCTCCTAACAATCCATTCATTCTGTTTCACACAAGCTATCAGTGTTCTTCAATGCACAGAGAAATAAATAAAACACAGGCATTGCCGTCATGTTTTTTACTACTTGTATCATTGACACAGTTAAAAGCATTTTCCAGGAGGACTCACCAGACAGAGTCTTTTGTAAGTTTGGTGTCCACTTTTCCTTCATCATCCAGAAAGAAGTCCAGCCGTAAATTGGCATTGTTATCATGGGCAGAAGAATAGTTGGTGATGAGTCTTGCAGGTATCCCCAAGCATCTCAGAACTGTGGCAGAGACAGAACTACAAATATGAAGACTGCGTTCTCGGATGACAGGCTGAGAGGACAGAAACTATTAATAACTAGAATAAAATGGGAAAACTCAGTCAAAACAACCCAAATAATTCCTCCTATCTGTCTTTATATAGCTCACGTTAAATATTTGATTTGGTCCCCAAATGATGAGCATTCAAGGTGTGTAATGGTACAATGGTTCTAATCTGAGCAGCTGATTAGCAATAGTTTTAAAGCAGCCTTGCACAGTGACCACACTGCAGTTTTCAGGACAAATCTGGGTGCAATGGGTCAACTACATGACCAAACGTGGTTCAAAGAAAAACAAGTCTGAGCTTGCAAGAAATGCAGAATATATTAGGTCTCTTAGCATCAGTAACTCAGGAGAATCATGAGATTATACTAAAAAGAAAATTAATAGAAAATATCTTCTTTTGATTGATTTGGAGTTTTCCACTTTCACATCTGCTGTCAGGAGGGATCTGGAGAACACACAGAATAAAGCAGAAAATTATTGCTAATGATGGTGAAAAGCTGCATTATTTGCAACTGAAAGGACAGAACTTGAGAGTATGAGTTAAATGCTAAGTAATAGTATTTGAAATTCAATAGTCTATTCCCATAAAGGACCTTAAAAGGAAAATTTGAAAAAAAAAAAGGCCCTAGCCCTAAATCTCAGACCATCACAATGTAGCACTGGTGACTCTTCTCACCATTTGACAAGTGGTAGATTTGGGAAATGTGGAAATGCTACAGCTACATCTTTAGTCTGCAGTTGCATCAACAGGCTGATAAATAGGCATGGAACACAGCCCCAGGAGGGGAGTGGGGCTGTGGGGTGGTACATCACCTCAGCTTCTCCAGAAGACATATTTTGTCTCTCAGCCAAGAAAAGTTACTTTTTTTCCCCCAATTTAGGAGCCAACATGGTTCTGCAGAAAACAGAGGGTGTTTGTGTTTTTTTCATCCCCTCCTTTTTTTTTAAAGGGAGAAGATTTTTATTGAAAATCCTATTTAAAAATATTTCCAATGCTGCAATGTTGAACAGCTCTTGCTGCTACTGCTGGGTTTTGTATATTCATTAGCATCACTACTGTGACTCCCAATAAAGTGTAACACTGCACATTCATTTCAAGTTCCTGGATGACAAATTACCTGGATGCATCCAATACCATATGTACCTATTGATTAAACTTAATTCAAGTGTCCTCCAAGGCTTCCAGCACATGAGCCATCAGGGCTCATTGAAAATAATTTGTCTGACAATTTCAAGATTAATGACCATTTCTCGAATGTTTTAGCATTTTTAACAGATGAAAATCCAGACTGTACAATATATAGTAACCTTGAAAAGCTGGACTGGTCACAACAATAAAACATTGGCAGCCAAGAGAGACTCAAAATCACCTCAAAACAACTCTGTTGCTTGCTCATGACTGTCAGGACCTTTGCTGTCCTCTCTGTAGTGACCAGCAGCTGGATATATCAGTGGCTATCATCAGATCAGCCACTGGACAACATTTACATTTCATAACCCTCAACGAACTTTATACTTCAGCAATCCTTGCAACAGCACAAAGTGCCAGGTCTTGACTTGACTAACTTAGTCAGCAAACCAAGTCTGGTTTTGCCCCAGATAAATACGCCTCTCCATTTAACACAGCAGGCTCCGGGACTCTGCTGCATCGCCCCAGTTTCAGTGGCCTGCAGGCAAAATATTGTGTAGTGGTGATTCAGGGCCAGTGCAGGTGGGAGAACTGGTGTGTGTGTCTGTCTGTGATCTAGAGAAATCCAGATAAGGCAACAAGCAGAGAAGATAAAGTGGGCCATAAAAACCACTGTAAGGAATTGCATCCTTGAGAAATATTTGCCTTTTCAAACCCATTGCATTGTGTAGAGGCTGAGGAGCATCAAGTACAGACCATGCAGCCTTAGACAGTGAAGGAAGTAGATATCCCTCATGCTCTTTGGATGTGGGTTTTTGTTCATTACCCCACTGCACCGTGAATAAAATCAAGCATTTAATGTGCTGAAGGACAGAGCGCTTGCCAGCATCTTCCTAAATCAAAACAGGAACCTCTTCAAACACATGAAAGAACCCAAACTTGAACAAAACAGTTGACACTGTCCCATGCAACATCCTTGTCTCAAAATTGGAGAGACATGGATTTAATGGATGGACCAACTGGTGGACCAGGAATTGGCTGGATGGCTGCACTCAAGAAGTTGCTGTCAATGGCTCAGTGTCCAAGTGGAGACAAGTGATGAGTGGCATTCCTCAGGTGTTGGTGGTGTTTAACATCTTTGTCAGTGATGTGGACAGTAGGATTGAGTGCACCCTTGTCAAGTTTGCTGGAGACACCAAGTTGTGTGGTGCAGTCGACATGCTGGAGGAAAGGGATGTCAGCCAGAAGGATCTTGACAGTCTTGAGAGGTGGGCCTGTGCAAAGCTCATGAAATACAACCCCAAGTGTAAAGTCTTGCATATGAGCAATGGCAAGAACAAATCCAGGCTTGGGCAGAAGTGATTGAGAGCAGCCTAAGGAGAACTTGGGGGTGCTGGTTGACAAGAAGCTCAACAGAACCAGACAATGTGTGTCTGCAGTCCAGAAAGCCAACTAGTATCCTGGGCTGCATCAAAATCAGCGTGGCCAACAGGTTGAGGGGGGTGATTCCCTCTATTCTGCTCTCATGAGACCCCATCTGGAGCACTGTGTCCAGCTCTGAGGTCCCCAACACAAGAAGGAGATTGAGCCATTGAAGCAAGTCCAGAGCAGGGCCATGAAGATGATCAGAGGGCTAGAGCACCTCTCCTGTGAAGACAGGCTGAGAGAATTGGGGTTTTTCAGCCTGGAGAAGAGAAGGCTCTGGGAACACCTTAGAGAAGCCCTTCAGTACTTAAAGGGGGTCTGCAAGAGAGCTGGAGAGGGAATTTTTACAAGGGTATGTAGTGATAGGACAAGAGGTAATGGCTTTAAACTCAGAGAGGGTGGGCTTAGGTGGTATATTAAAAAGAAGTTCTTGACTGTGAGAATGGTGAGGCACTGGAACTGGTTGCATGGAGAAGCTGTGGATGCCCCATCCCTGAAAGTGTTCAAGGCCAGCCTGGATGGGGATTTGAGCAACCTGGTCTAGTGGAAGGTGCCCCTGTCCATAGCAGGGGCATTGGAACAAGATGGTCTTTAAAGTCCCTTCTAACCCAAACTGTTCTGATTCTATGAGAAGCAGAGAAGTCTGAAACTGCATCCCTCTCTGCAGCTGTGAGAACAGTGTGCCAGAAGACAGCTTTATTCCTGATGTCCTTACTCTTTTCAATAGTTTTTGAACTACCTGAGGTAGCCAGAAGGAGTTTTGAAAGTCAGTTATCCAGACGGGAGGAATATTATGTAGAAAATGAAGCTTACACATACAGAACAGGCAAAAATAAAGTGAAAACACAGAGATGCCCAGAGCTGCCTGGGGGTGAAGAAACAGACCTGTAACTTATCATTAATTATTCAATTTTCACATTTCCTGTGGAAGATGCTTGATTAATAGCCTTCATTTTTGATAACAGTATAATGTGAAGGGAAATATAATGTGATTCCTTGAGACAGCAACCTATGACAGTATTAAGGTACATGAAAAAGAGAAAGGTTTCACATAGAATTTTTCTGTAATTTCCTTTTCACATGTTAAAGACAAGGATCAAATCTTAGACCTTCAGCTGTGGCTGTAAAGTACTTGGTGCAAAGTAAGCTCCAAGCAGGCATAGTAACTGCTTGACTGGCTCTAGACTGATGCTTGATAAAAGCACTGCTTCTAATGTCTGGTCCCTAATACCTGTATAAAGCACATTTGATACATTCTGAGAGTCTTTCTTGACTGCTAATGTGCTGCAGTGTGTTCCTGTGTATTAGCACATGATGCTGTCAGAACGTGCTAGAGAGTAAAAAAATGGGACCAATCCATTGCTGCTTTCCTCGCTGAGTTTTATGACCTGCAGCTCTAGAACTCTCATTTGACCAAGTGTGTTTAGATTTAACCTTGTGTTAGACAGATCATAAACTATGCCAGCATTTTCTTCATTCTTCTGGCTCCTAAACCCCATAGAAAATGTTAACTGCTCAATAGACAGGTGCAGGGACAGTGCACCTCAAGTTTTCTAGGAAGAAGCCTCTGTAGGTGAGATTTGGCCTTTCTGGATCACATATCCCATATTGGATAGTAATTTAATGTTTGAGGTCTACATGACAAGCACCTTGTTCATCTAAGATTTTCTGCCAGAAATGTGGACTGTGCCAAAAGACTTTCACAAGTCTCCTGAGTCACTGAATATATTTTACTGAGCCAATAAATACTTAACAGATTTGTGTGGAAGAGTAGCTGAAGTACACACCAAAGTTTTATTTCAATACTATCTATTTTATCCATGTATTTTAAAGTGTCTCTACTATTTACTCCAGATGAACTATTTTAGTTTTATCTAAACCTCTCTCTGTTAAGCAAGAATAGCACAGCAGCATGGAGCTTTTCTCACTGATACCTACATGTGTTGAAGACACCGGCAAAGACCCAGCACTGGCCGTACCGCACGGGTTCCTTAGAACTGTAATACTCCAAGAGAATGTCCACACTTCCTGTCCAGGCTGAAGGTGCAACACCATAATCATATGAATTGTTCCAGGATCCAGCAATCACACCGTTATCGTCCCTGGAGTTGATCTAAAGTCAAAGGAAATGAGCATTAGGGATGTCAGAGACTGAATAATAAAACCCAGTAGACCGATAGGATGGGAGAGACTGAATGTAGCCAGGAGTTAAGATGGAAGTGTTTTATTATGAAGGTCAGGGGTAAACAGAACAATCTTGCTACGGGCCATGGATTCTCCATCATTGAACTATTTTGAATGAAGGTCAGACACTTTAAGAAAATGATGAAATTAAAGCACCACGCTAAGTATCCATGTTGCCAGTTTAGGAAGTTTTATTAACATAAAATATGCTTACTGCTATGTATTTTACATAAACACAATCAGTTATACACCGATAGGCAAGCTTAAAAAATATTAAGCTGTATTCTTTCCTAACATCATCTGGGTTTCTGTCTATATCAGCCCAGAGATTTTAATAAAATCATTCCTGATTTACAGCAGATTGAGAGGAGAAACAGACCACTGTTATTTTTAGAGTAGAAACTAATTTTTTTTTGGTCCAGCATGCATGAAAACAAGAAGGAATTTGCTGTGTAAGTTTTTCTTTGGTAAGATTATACAAAGCAGAGAGTTTTGCTGACTAATGGCTATACTGATAGCCCTTAACGAGCAATTCATCTCCAAGCTGCAATTTGAACCAAACCAGTTGAGGCTGTGCAAAAAGCTCATTCGCTCTGTACCTTTTAATTATGCTAATGTGGAACAGCTACACGCCAGCCAAATAAATCACAATTCTCGTCTGAAAGCTTTTGGCTGCATTAACTACTGTTTTATAATTAGAAAATCGACTTCCTCTGAACTCTAGGACTGAATAAATATAAGTATTCAGTGTCATAACCAAAGGGTTAAGAGGTTGTGCCCATATCACTGGTGTGGGAAATATGCCAAGGAAAGAAGCATTTCAAGGACAGGGCAGCATGTTGACCTTCAGGCTCTCCTCTGCCTGTAAAGGGTAGAAGGAGAGAAGGACTCTGCCTGCTATTCAATGCCAGGAAGCCTCAGAAAGATTCCAGCATGGGGTCATGTCCTCAGACTAGCTCAGCTCTACCAATTTCAACTGGAGCAAGAATGAGGGTAAGGAACACAGGTGGGACTTCAGCACCTCTTGCCTATTTCTTACTCAGGTCCAAATTCCGTATGACCAAATCCCCTGCCCAGCTATGGCCTAATTCTGCAGATTAGACCTAAAGTACATAGGTTCCTGGATTTCCAGTGGCGAACTTCACCTCTCTAAAATGACTGAGTGGTTCAAAACTTCAGTAATATCCAAGCCCTCTTAAACTTTGTGCTATTCTGTACTGACGGCCTCCACAGTCCCTACCTGAGGGACCTTTTACATCTACTAGTCCAGAGATGAGGTAACCACATTCAATTCTTTCTTCTGTCTGGAGATCTGAAGCCTTATTTATAGTGTCTGGGGTGAAAAAACTAAGTAAAATGACAAAAGAGAAAGACCAGTGGAGGTGTTCTCAATACTTCTGGCTGAAGTTGTTCTGTTTAACATGATGCTATGCAAGACTGAGAGGCTGGAGATCCCCCTTCAATGTCATCTAAGACAAAGCTCATTTTCTTAAAGCCTGGGCAAATGCTGTAACAAATGGGTTAAAGGATCATCTCTTCCAGCAGCCATGTTTTGTGGACAGCTGATTTTAGTAGATAGCTTGACAGAACACCTAATTACACTAGCTCAATGGCTAGAGTATTATTCTGGGAAGCAGAAAGCATCAGTTCAGACCTCAAATAAGACAGGAAAGGACTCAGCCTCTGTCTTCCACATCCTGTATGAGTCTAGCATCTTGAATATTAGGGATGGGACTTCTCTTGCACCCACAGGATGGTTCCTGGTGCCTAGCAACTGATAAGAGTGGAGGTCTGGAAAGTTCTCCTTGGGTATTTTAGGCAGTTTTGTTCTGGGTGTGATATGTTTTGCAGACCCCATGTTTAAGAGGACAGTTCTCACAGTGTGTTGTTCTGGGGCCAAGGTAACACACACACACACACACACACACATTTATGTTCTCAGCCTGATTTAGGTCATTTAGGGCTTAAATGAGACACAGCAACACCCACCATTGCAGTGTTTAAGACCCCTTTGAGTTTAGTGCTGGATTCCACATAAAGTCTCTCACTTCCCCATCCAAAATTTCACCCATTATGGCACCTTATTGTCCATAGTGGAAATAGATTTCTCAATTATATCCTGGAATGCTTATGCCTGGAGTGCAATGTCTGAAAGTGGCTTTCCCATACTGAGGCACGATTGTCAGGAGAAGGCAATGAACCAAATGAACCAATAGAAGTTCCTTCAACTCTAGTGGAGCAAAATAAAATGTCAGACCCCAGAATGGACAACTGTCTGAGTGGACAATTGATCTGTTGTGTGTTGGAATGAGCTCACCAGGGCATGAGGGCCAGCTAAATCAACCTAGCTTTGTTTTACAAGTCACTTCTGACACATATTAGGCATCCATTACATACCACTGCAGAGGCAACACGGCAGATTTTGATGGGGTTTCCACGCCCAGAGAGCTCCAGTTCTGCCTTGTCCATCAGGAACAGGCAAGCATCCAGTATAGTTTCTTCAAACTAGATAAAATAGAACAGGAAATGGGTAAATTTAAGTCACTTTTTATTCTGGATAGCACGGGCAAGGCTATTTTCCCCCTGTTGTAATTGCTAATCAGCTTCAAAATTAGCTGGTCAAGTCAAAGTCTGTGTTTAACAATACAAGTTCTTCTTCTGGAATGTGAGAGGCTGTAAGGGAAGAGAGTGTAATTTTCAATTCAATCTCAGTCCAGTTTCCAGAAGGTTGAAATGACAACACAGCCTTTCTGACAGGACATAAAATTTTAAGTGCTAACAGGTATATAATAGGAGGATATTATAATAATAACTACAAGAACCTAGTCTACTCATGAAGGACTTTGTGTCCTTCACAGATTCCAGACCTGTTAATTTCAGGACTTCTCTGGCACAGCCAGTGCAGTGCTGAGAAGCTGAACAATAAGTGGTTTGCCAGTGTTAATTTGAAGACACATTTTAAAGTTATTTTTTTAATTCTTTTTAAAATTGACAAGACAAAAGCTGATTATATAGATTATTCCTGGTCTACAAAACTTAGACATCAAAAATACCAAGTGACCTAAAGTAGTCTTCTTCAAAAATAGAGTGAAAAAGTACAGTTTTTTTCAATCCAGCATGAACAAGCACAAGAATGAATTGAGGGCAGAGGTGCCTAAATAGACCAGAAACTATTTGTCACAGGACTTGCCCTGCAATGTATTTCATTTTCCTTAGGAGAAACTGCATAGCAAAGGAAAATACCTCTGTCCCCTGGCAAATGGTAGGGGACAGGGAAATGCACATTAATAAAACAAATATCTTCTAGATACACAAACTTATATTAACATTCAAGGCTGTGACAGAAACTCCATGGAGCTCATCCTCTTGCCATGTTAGGTTTTATGTTCCGTGCTTGCATCCTGAAAGATCTGATTCATGAGAATACAATATTTGCTCTCATGATGCTACTAGAGCTGGATTGATTTTGTAGCTATCTCCTGTCTGGTTTAGGGCTCCTTGGCAGATGAGCCCGACCTGAGTTTTGCCCCCTGAGGAAAGTGAACAAGAGCCCAGACCAAGCTGCTACTTTGGCAGCCTGGGGAAAGGCAGAGGAGAATGAAGAGTGAGGTCAGAGAGCTGAAAATGAAGTCCCAAGGAATAAAGGCTGCTGCTGATACCACAGGGAAGATGGGAGGGATAGGAGTGACATCCCAGGCAGCACCTGAACTCTGGCATAAACCAAGAAAGTGGAAGCACCATCATGTTTCACTACCTTCACCCATTTCCTGGCCAGTGGAATTCCTTTCTTTGCCTCTGCCTTGAGCCTATCTGGGTCTTATTGCTCCAGGTATCACTGCTGTATTTTCATTTTCAGTAAATGTCCCCCAAGGCAGCACATTTTTCTCATCATCACCCACACTTGGATCGAACTACTCTCTCTTGAGCAGGCATTCACTAGTGAGTAACATCTTTTAGCCTGAGCAAAACTGAATTCATGGTGTTTGGGAATAGGGAAAGGGGAATTAGTGTTTCTCAGAGATCTACTCATCATCATTCCTGGGAAACTGAGTAATTCATGGTAGACTTTCCAGTCCACTCCACCAGATGTGAATAATCTTGGGTGAATGACTGTGCTGTGGAGACCTTCCTTCCCAAGGGAACAACAGATAATGTAAACTCTGGGCCCTCATAGCCATCTTTCCTGCCTCAAGTTCACTTTTCTTCTGGTCTGGCCCAATGATTTATCGCTTTCACCAAGATCAAAATCTCCTTTCTGCACTTCAGGTGATCAGGCCTGAGTTAAATCAATAAGAAGTTTATCTGGCAAATTAAACCTTTCTCATGTACAGTATATGAGACACTGTCAATCTTGCCAGGATATACAGAAAGAATAAAGGGGAAATAAATTGCTATCAGGGTTGTTGCCTTCTACCTTAGCATTAGTATGACATGAATGCTCATGAAATAACTGGATTAACAGAAGAAAGAGAATAAGCTGCTAAATCTGGATGCCTTACACTGTTGTAGTAGCATGGGATGCAGAATAGCTTTAACACTAAAGCCAAGTTTGCCCCTTCTCAACCATTCAGGGATTCAAAAACATTAAATCAAACTTAATCAGTTGCCTGGTCTCACTCCTGGCATGAAAATGCTGTCTAGAGGGAAGTGGAATAAAAACATAGCAGTTGTAAGGCTGAACACCTCTGAAATGTTAGAGGGGCCAGAGCAGCAGTAGGAAGACAGGACAAATGAGTGAACCTGGGCCAGGCACAGGCACTGCCTGCTCCACACCAGCTGAAATGAAAATAAATCAATTTCAGGATCAAGGAACTTTGGCAGAGCCATTCAAATCAAAGTAAGGGGGACTTTATCACCTTTTGCACTGGCTCAGTTAGGGCTGTGTTTTTCACACTCAGTTGCAGGCAGATGTGATTTCACGTTGCCTGTGGTCTGACCTGGCCAAGTATATGTGCTGTAGAATTACATTGGCACAGTGAGTTTCAAAGGTAAAGCAGATCGATGTGTGGACACGAGAGAAGTCACAATGGAAACAGAACTCTATGCCCACCTGCTTTATTTTATTCTTATAAAACAAAAAAAATCAGCATTAAATGATCTTCTGACATTTTTCAGCTAGAGAATTCCTATGTGTCTAGATTTCTTCCAGAGCCAAATTTCCCCTCTGCAGAAATTTTCTGAGTGAATGGCTATTTACAGTTTCTTAGGAGGGATTGCAGTCATGCTACAGGGAACACCTCCATCCTCATTCATTACAGCCATGTTTCAACTGTTCTGTTGTTTTTCCTTCCTCAATCAGTTCTTCTTGCCTTTCCTCCTCTCATGTTGATGCTGCTCATTACAGAAAGCAGTTGTGAGAATCAACTCCCACTAGTAACCCAATTTTGAACTGTCTGCTCCTTTTTAATTTACAAGCTGTGTTAAAGCTTCCAGCTGTCATTGTTCAAAGCAACTTTTTAGCCTAAGAACATTACCATGGACTAGTTTGTCTGTATTTTTATACATGGCCATATACCTTTCACCTCTATAACTGTAAGTGGCCTTCTGCTTTTTACTTACATGTTGTAAAGGGCTTCGTATCCCAAATATAAGAAGCATATTTGTATGATATATCCCTATCATAGGCCTTTCTGGTATTTCTTTTACTCACTCCCAGCAATGCCCTTATTCTTCACATGTAGGATTGCCAAAAATGAGGAAAATACATGTTTTTAATGGTCGGAAAAGGGCAGTGTAAGATCAGGAACATTGTGTCCCCCATTTCACTGAAAGCAAGGTAGCCAGAAGAATATTTCTCAGTTGCTTTGAAGGTTGATGCCTGTTACACCCATACACAATGATCAATTCCTTTAAAGCTCTTGGCTTGGGCCTGGCAAGAGACAGCAAAAGGTGCACTACAGCACAGGGTGGAAATCAGGTTCTCTGATTTCATCCAACACAGGAATGAAAGTGCATGACAAAGGGCTGTGGAACAGCCCTAACCTCCCAGACAGAACTACCTCCCAGCAAAACCAAATAAATAATGCAGTTTCTCAAGAGAGGCCAGTGTTTGTGTCAGGAAGGTGCCAAATTTGCAGAATATAAACACCTCAGGCCAAGCCACCATAGGCTATAAATTTAGCATCTTAGGACATAAATCCAGCATCTGGTTTAAGCAGCACCTTCCCCTCCAGTCACTTATTCCCCTCTCTCCCTCCCCCTTACATCTGTCAAGGAGTGAATCCCAAATCTAGGAACAGTGCAAGCCCAAGAAATGACATGGGAAGAAAAAAAAAAATCAACCAGCTGCTTATTCAGCTAGAAGAGCTCTCCAGTGTGAGTCACAGCACGGCTGCACAAGTGCATGCAGGGGGAAGGAAGGGCCAGGAGGGGGCATTTTTGGTCAACTTAAATGCATGCCCAGCTTTGGACTCAGGATCTGGTTCCACATCTCTTATATCAGAGGCACCACCAGCTTATGGAATTTCTTCCCCACTCCTTATTGAAGGGTTGCTTTTATCTCACTCAGGAAGACAGTCAGACTCTGCAAACAACAGCACTGACACAACAGTGGTGCAGAGGCAGGAACTCCCTAAGGCAGAGCTGCTGCAGGAAAAAAGATGAAATTGTACCCTTAAATAAGGAAACAAGAGGGATGTGAGTTCAAAGAGCACTCCAGGGCAGGCACACTGGCAATCCATCCAGCTCAAGCCTTGAGATTGTGTTTAGCTAAGGGAAAGAAAGCAAGGTGTAAGGCCCCTTGTGCAAGGCTGTGCTAAGGAGGCACCACAAAAACTGGAATAGAGCCATCACCATAATATTAAGGAATATTAAGGCCAATACTTTCTTAATTGTGCTGTTGTGAAAATCTAGGAAGTGAGATGAGCAGAGTTCACCATGTCCAATATCTGTCCATGGGAGTTGCTCTCATCTGGATTCTGCTTGGTAATGCCTTTTCCCCATTCTTACACAATAACTTAACTCTTTCCTCCCTTAGGGATTTTCAGGCTGGTTAGTCCTTAGAAGAAGATTGACGTAAAATAGGCAAGTAATAACTCTGAGACAAGGGGTAATGGTTTTGAACTAAAAGAGGGCTGATTTAGATGAGAAATGAGGAAATAATTTTTTACAACAAGGGTGGTAAAATGTTGGAACAGGCTGCCCAGAGAAGATGTGGATTGCCCCATCCCTGGAAGTGTTCTAGGCCAGGTTGGACAGGACTCTGAGCACCAGATCTAGTGCAAGATGTCCCTGTCCATGGCACAGGGGTGGAACTAGATGATCTTTAAAGATCCCTTCCAACCCAAATTGTTCTATGATTCTATGTTATTGAAGGCACACTAATAATCCATAAGAGCATAGTGGGGGGTGTTTCCCCCAAACTGCAAGAGGCCACTGGAGACTGATGTTATCAAGTCAAGGCAGCAAAGGGAGAGGTCCCTCTCTTTGCCCCTCTGGTGAGGGAATTTAAAATGTTGGGACTAAATCCTAGTTCATCATAGGAATCCCATGGCTATCTGACTCCCAAAAAGATCAGAATTATTTCCACAAAACTGTTAAAACTAAAAAGAAAAGTTAAAAAGCAGTACAACCTATTGTTGAAAAACTAAAACCGAACCCAAACCCAACACATAGAACTCTAGTTTTCAGAAATCTGTTTGATCCTGAAGGAGCAATAATACAGCAGCAGAAATACCACTGCACTGTGGAAACCTCAGCTAATGATTATAACTGTCAACAGGCAGCCTCTTAGCATCTGAAATAGGGTCCTGAAATAAGGTCTTTAAATATCAGCTATTATAAAAATTGTTTTTCTGGATTAGGCATATATCCACTTCACACAAATTTAAAGTTTTACCCCTTATCTTTCTGAAGGAGAGAGCAATAACACACTCCAGAGCCCACAGTCTCAACCACAGTCTGGTGGCAATTAAACTCACTTGCTGTCCTACTGGGAGTAGCCAGAGAAATTCTAAATAGCTCACCTGACCATAACTCCAACTTCTTGATTTTACATCTTCGATGTTCCCATGGAAAACAACACCAACATCGTTCAGGACATATTCTTCCCTTTCTCTCTCATCGTCCAGGTACACAGCATCCTCTGCATCAGTTTACCAAAAAAGAATGTTAACACAGGTGCTTAGTTTTCATATAGGACAGATAAAACATCTTAGCATATGATATAGTCATCTTTGAAGAAAAGCACCCCTTTTCCAATAAAGAAAGCATTATTTGCTTCAACAGAATACAAGAATAAGGAGGTAGTGACCCTAGTCAGGAATACGATACACAACTTACAAGCATGCAAGATGGAAAAATGCTGACAACTCCTGCCTGTTTTCTCAGGATCTGCAAAGTATGATTAAAATGTCACATCTTATCAAGAATTTTGTGATTACTGTGTACAACTAATTTAAGAGTTGGAGCACCATGACGCAATTCTGCATCTGTACAAACAGATCAAAGAACAATTTCAAACCTATTAATGTTAATGGAAAGCAGCTCAGGGTGAGAGTTCTAAAGAAAAATCTGTAGTACATTAAAAAAAAATGGAATAAAGTTTTTATATTGTATTAATAGAAGGGTTTGATTGCTTTTTCTGTATAATAGTTACTGACTGGAGTATCCCTTCCCCACGTAGCTTGACTGACCAGCTAATATGAGGAGAAATTCAAGTGTCCAAGTGAAAACCTGAAGTAATTGGAAGAGATCTTTACCAAAACACATACAAAGGGTATATTCTAGGCTGGACTTATGTCAAAAGTCAAGAGCATATGCATGGACCCTCAACCTGAAACCGTGGTTCAAATATGTAAATAACTCATTATTTACATTCATAAGGAACCCTGAATGATGTGAAACTATTCACACATTTGCAGGTAAGTGAAATGCAGGTCATGATTCTGTGGTGCTAGAATACTTGAAGATTTCTTTCCTGTGCCAACACTCGTATTTTGAGACTAAGAGATACAGCTTAAGATTTAATAGCATGGGAATTAATTAATTTGAGGAAATCAGTAATGCGGTATCAGATAGCAAATTAAAGGGAAGCAATAACTTCTGACAGCTTGATACGAGCAAGTACAAAACTACCACTCACTACTGCCATAGTAGATTCCTTCAGCACCCCATTACAAACTACTTGGAGGATCATTTAACTTTTAAAAGCCTATTGATTTGTTGTATTTTGTTGAAATGCAAATCAGATTTGCATTTCCTTGTAAACCTCGTTCTCAAAAGCTTCCTCATTTGCCCATAGGACTGCAATTTAGCTGAAAGTAAGCTAAAATCTGAGCCCTCCATAAAAATCAACATCAAAACTCACATTGGCTTCAGTTAGGTGAAAGGCTTTGCCAGTCTACACAACTGACTGTGCTGGAAGTTATGTTTTCTCTGAAGATATATTTACATGTCTATGTTTATATATATACATAAGGGATTATGCATAGATATGCAACATAAAGATCTCCATACTGATGGGCAAAGAATGATAGAGAAGCGGGTATTAAATACTAGAAGCCTTTGGTGCATTTGAGGAGATCACAGCTTGCCATTATGCTCTTGGCACTTGCTGTACAGGCTCTGACCGACTCCCAGCAGGAATGACAGGGTTTATGGAGCTTTACCTGGGGCAGGCAGGTCTGACACCCACTCTTACCTTTGGCAGGGTGGTGGTATTCACCTGGTTTCTAAAGGCTGGGCCGTTAAGAAGTTTCTTTAGTCACTACACATGACCCAGTCAACCTTCACTCAGGTACAAAGTGGATGATCAAAGATATATTAAATTCAGAGTCTATGAGGTAAGAGAGATTTTTAAGCCTTGACAGTTGCAGTAATTTATGCAAGAAGGTCCTTTTTTTGTTTTCCAACAAATTTTGCATAACATCCCACTAAAAATATTGCAGATGTTACAGATCATCTAGGCTTTGTTTCATTAGGCTGGATCTTGCTGATTTGTTCATTGAATGATTGTCTGCACTCTCTCACTGAGCTTTGGATTTTATTAAAACTCATCCATACAAATAGTACAGAGAGTTCATTTAAAGAAGGAGAACTCACACCTTCTTCTGTGCAGTTACACATTCAGTGGAGTGTGTGCATATGCCTTCTTGACAGCTGTTGTTTTCTTTAGGGGATTAAAAATATCAACATTGATCTTGTTGGTATCAATTGAGATGCTTATGTTATTTTGAGACTGCATGATCTTTGCTAAATCAGATGAAAATTGATTAACTTCTCTGTCGATTATTTTAAATATTTGTGTTTTTGATAAGGTAAAAAGGTCTTCTGTATTTCACAGAGATGCCAGCTGCTTTGATTTTTGACAGCTTTCACTACCCTTGAGACTGTTTAGAAGAAAATATGAGGCATTTGTGACTACTTTGATGCTAAGCATGCTCTACATAGTACAACTCCTAATTATTGTGTGCAAGTGGAGCCTCACATCTGACAAACAGAAGAATTCCACAGAAATGTGCTGGGTTTGTTTGTTCTTCTTTAGCAGTCTAGGAGGTTTTTTTACTCACTTCTTTTATCCTGGGAGTTTACTAAGACACCAGCAATGCTACAAAGACACAAATTAACTTCTGTGCTTCTCTATTTGAACTTGGATAAGGTGAAAATACACTCCACGTGAAGACAGCGCTGCAGGCGAGGAATCCCACTGAACACTGGCTCCTTGTGAAAGACATGAGGAGTACAGAGCAACCCTTTCAATTTGGGAAGGTGAATGAACATGAGAGGACTCTACCTGGTATGGGGGGACCCCAACCCCAGCATGGCAGCCCTCTGGGGTTGGAAAAGCTATTTCTTCATGCAGACAGTGACGGCTGAGATGGGTGGGAGTGGAAGCAGCAGCCTTGTCCTGAGCTCCCAACCTCCCTTCAACATGCTCCCATAGGAATCCAGGAATGCAAGACTGGACCTCACTGAAAGCACAAAACTGCCAGGGATCATGCTGGGAAAAGGACAGTGCTGTGGCAAACCCAGAGCTGCAAAAGCTAAATACAGTTATCTCCAAAACCCATTCTAGCCAGGATCAAGGTCAGTTTGCTGCCTTGAATAGCGCTCGCCTACATTAATGTAGCAGAAGGATGAAGCTCTGGGCACTTTTGCCCACATGGAATCTATGACACAAGAGGTAAAATTTAAGATTTAGCCATAAACAAGAGAAAATATTAGGACAAATTTGGATGACCAATAACATAAGAGAGGAGTCTAAAGCCAACTACATGTCACTAATCCTCAAACTGGACATTTCAGGACAAGAACATTAGGACATTTAAGCACAAGAAATGTGCAACTGATTCAATAAAGTTGCAATATATTTAATTGCTTAAATACAATACATTTTGCATGAAGCTTGGGTTAGGGCCCCATAGGGTCTGGAACCTGCTCAGCTACTCTGTGAATCTCCACCCACAAAAGAGCCACAGAAGTCAACAACAGGTCTTTTCCTTATATGATTTCACTGAATGCTGCTCAGCAGAAAGTTGCTGGGAATCAGCATCTCCTTGGAAAGAGCTTGCAGTATCCACATCAAAGGAGTTATTCTCTGCTTTCATGTAGTCTGATACTGCCAAGAGTTTAGTTAAACTCCAAGAAGTTATTCTTAACTACTTGCCATTTGTATCTTCTGTTCCAGAACTGGAGAGGGCTCTGCATGCCCAAAAGCACATCTGTTTTATCCAACTATGTCAGCTGGCTGAAGAAAGGATGTTGCCTCTCCTCACAGACTTTACCTTGCTTATTAGGTAATGAAAATTTCATCTGAGTATCTGAAATCTTAATCCACTAGCTTGCTGAATTCCCAGTGAGCGTATATAATTTTTCAGGATCAGGCCCTGCATCTTTAAAGTATTCTTGGTGATCAGCCTTAAATGTAGCTAAGGGGATTAAAATATATGAAAGCATCTTATGAATTTGGAAGCAAAGAACTCTGTAGTTTGACTGGTATTGAAACTTATTCTGAAACAGCAGGAAAAAAAACCTGTCTGGGAAGATCTGTCAAAACTGAACTACAGTGAGAAAAGGAGTAATAAGAAAGGGCACAAACTTCTCTGTCTTAAAGAAAAGCTCATACCGACATATTGATGTTTCTCCAAAATGATGAGTCGGAAAGCTGCACTATGCACTAGAGCCCATCCTCTGCTCCCTGCTATAACAGTCCCCATTCATTTCTGGCATCAGTCTTCTCTCTTTTTAATGAGGCTTTTCACTCAGACTTTTCTGCTTAGCTATTAACCCAGAAAACAAGTCTAGAAGATTTTCAAACTATTGTTTTCTCTGCGCTTTAACTGCCTGAATTTTTCTACCCTTTTGTTATTCTGCTGAAAAATCTCTTCCAGCTAGGGGATAAAGTGTGGAGAAACAGTCCTTGATTTTCTAACACAAGAAAAGGGGGAAAAGGCAGATACAGAAGCCAATTAGCCCAAACTACCTAGGAGTAGAAGTAGAAATAAGAAATGAGAATAAATCCAAATCGAAATGAAACATCCAGGAAATGAAAACTACAATAGCCAGCAAGGGATAGCAACTGAAGCCATTGAGGCACACCTGAAAATGTAAGCTGCAGATGAAAATGTGGTCCTCAAGTTGCCTTGCCTGGATCTTGGGTCACACAGCATGTCCTTGCTGCCCAGAGAATATGCTTTGCTTTCCTAAAGCATAGCTTTTCCATTGGCCTTGGCAATGCCTGCTGCTGGAGGCAACTGCTGCATGTCTTGCCCCCTTTAGGTTTGTTCCCACGTTGTGATTTTAACCCTGCTGGCTTTTGGCCCCATTCAGCTCAGGTGCGAAGGAGGGAGGGCATAGGAGAGCAAAGCGCTTGTGTGCCATGGTCAGAGGTGGATCACTGGGCACACAGAGCTGGTGTGGAAGGAGGTGTGAAGGATGGATTGATTTTCCCCTTTTTTCCCTCTGACTGACACATCAAATCAGCCTGTGTGATCTCAGTCACACCACAGTGGGGTAGCAAACCCCACACATCACATCTTTTCTCCACATTAGGGCTGCCTGCAGCCCGAGCTGGTTGTCTGCTAATCATGAAGCAAACTGAGGCAATTTTAGAAGCTTTTTCTTTGGGTTTATCCCTTTCCAAAGAGGTGCTGAACCACTGCAGAGTCACTGTACTAACAAACTGGCTGTTACAACATCCAGGAGCAAAACCAAGTGATGCTGTACCTTGAGGTGGAGAATTGAATCCCCCTGGCTGAAGCTGTGAGAAGCTGATGACGCCAACACAAACCTTGAGCAGTTTTGTCTGCTCACAGTGGATCATAATTTGGCAGTGATTCTTTCTTTCTGTTGCACACTCTCCCTCCTCTCCCAGAACAAACTGCTGGCATGCTGCTCTGAGGTACCTTACCTCTAACACTGCTTTCAGGAGCATCTCACGGTGTCGTGGAGCATTGGGTCCTGCCCTTCCCTCCTGTTCCCACTTAACTAACTCCTCTTTATTCAGCATTAACGTATATCTTCTTAAATAATGCATAAGCTAATCACTTCTTATATTCCCTTGGACTAGGGGCAAGTAATGAATCCAGCAGAAATCATTCGATGTACTGACAGTAGTGCAGCTGAATAATGGGCTCTATTAATAATGCTAAACTTACTTGTCACTTGGTAGGATGGCCCTTGTTTGGTATGGGATTATTTGATGCAAATACTCTGGTAAAAAATTGAAAGATGAAGGAAGGGTGGTGGGAGAATATTAAAGTTAGCTGGTGACCTAAATAAATTGCAACACATATGACTTTAGAGCCTTACAAGTGTCAGAAGCTGAGACACAGTGCTACAGTCTGTAAGAACGCCGAGTCAAACCTCTCTGGTCCTTCTTGCCCTCTCCTTAAAGCCACACATGGAGTTCATTGGGTAAAATAGAGTCCTGTCAGTGTAAGACCTGATTTTTTTTACCATGATCCTAGGAGATTTAAAAAAGATAAATTGTTCTTCAACCCACTGTATTATAAGAAAAGGTTCATTTGCAAAATGTTCTGTTCCTCACAGAGGCCTTGGTTGCTAATTAGTCACCAATAAAGGGGAAGTTATAAGGGCAAATGTCATGTAGCAGTAGGAAGGTACTACCAGTGATGCCACAGCAAGTTGACTCCACTCAACCTGTGCAGGAGCAGAAGCTCCCATTGAAGTCCTGCAAGATTTTGGCTGCAGATGTTCAGTCCTAAGCGTGGCAATCAAGGATGTAAGTCAACAGAGTATGAGAGGCTGCCACATCTTGCCCCACACCAAATCCTGGGAAAACATGTGCCTTCTTAGTTTAAGGCACATACAGGCAGGGTGGAGTGTCATGCTGTTGCCTATTCAAGTCAGACTAAAGCCTTGGAGCATGTTTATTATGAGAAATGGAGCCCAAACGGGTAAACACAGGCTTTGCTTTATAAAACTGCAGAGTACAAATACAGCACAGACACTGGTCTCCACCATGAATCCCTGCTCACACAGGGCTATTCCCCAGCCTGAAAGACTTGACTCTTGGTGGAGTTCAGGTAAAATTTCCAGACCCAAAGTGGCATGTCTCCAACATTCTTGGTACCAAGCTGCCCTCCCAAAACCCAACGAGCTCAGCAGCAGAAAGAGTTGACCTTTGCTAAGGTACTTACGCTGGCACCAGGGATTGAACAGGATGTATGTGTCGGTTTCTGGGTTCCTGCGTGTCCGAAGGATGGCAAAGGGAGTCAAGATAGCAACATACAGGCGGAACTTCCCAATGATGCAGGTGGCAGAGGGCATGATGGACAGGTGAATGGAGTTGTTCTCCCTGTGGGTAATCTTGGCTCCCCACTCTCCGGGTTTCAGCACATTACCTACTAGGATTGGGATGTAGGTGCCTTTGTTTTGCTGTGGGTAGCGACCTGGAGAGAGAAGTGAAGAGGTCCACCTTGTTTTAACAGGTTTTTGTTTTGTTTTGTTTTTTATTTCCTAGCAGTCCTCTGCCCTTTTGTCTTATTTTCGGTGGAGTTGGCAAGTTTGTGCAGGCAGAAATCTCCCTCCCTCATTGCCTCACACAGCACTTGGTCACTTGGCAGTACAGCCACATGAACACACAGCACCTACCCATGGGCATCCTGCGCAGACACACCCACCCATCTCACTCCAGCAAGCTTCAGCCTTGCTGGTTCAAGCACTGCCAGGAGTGTAGCCCTGCCTGTGTGAGCTGGTGCTGTCCCAGCTTTTCTTACTCACCACTCTTAAAATGAGTGCAGCAAGCTGTCCTCCAGCAGCTTGGTGTCAGCTGGACCGATTGTAAGTTCAAGAGTTTAGGTAAGAGCCCCTTCCCCAGTTCAGATGCTCCCACTACCCTTGCCACTAGCATGCAGGTGCCCTCTGGGGCACAGACATCCACTTTGGGGCTCTTTAGCAGAGCAGAACCTTGTTCTTCTCACTGCACTACTGCCCTGACAAGCAGAGACCAAGCACTCTTTCATGAAGTCCACACAGGTGGAGGAAACACAAGTGAGTCCACCTGCAGACACCCAGTCCTCTGTTCCCCTGAGCATCCACTCCTCATAGACATAGTGGGAACCAACTCTGGGCACCCAGAACATAAACCACCACATCTGGGCTGAAGTGCCAAGCTTTCTCTGCAGGAAATGGGTCGCAGAGTTTGACAGACTTCCAAAGAACCACACGTGATAGTCTACCTCGCAGTAAGACAACTCACACCCCAGAGAATCCTATTTTACTCTGCCAACTATAAAAAGCAGCTAGACGGATAGGCTGCATGTAAACACGTACACTGCCAGGATTCGAAGTTGTGTGAGGCTCCACCCTCTGAGACTGAGGTAGAGCCAAACTGTATCTGGAAGCCAACCAACAGCAGAGACAGAAGAGACACTTGTGAGAAGGCTGAGTTCCTTATCTCATTCTCAAATCTATTCTTCGTTTCATATTTTAGGCTCAAAGTCAGACTCTCTCATTCAAAAATAGGGTAATGAAAAGCAATGATGGCAGACAGAGGGACAGACTTCTATATTTTTCATTCCTACTATTTAAGAACTTCAAAATTAAACTCACAAGGGCGTTGATTTTCTTGCTTGCTTATTTTTATACTGCTGATGTAGAGATAATCCCAGATCTGAACACTGCTACATTTTGGGAAAGGACAACTCCAGCTTTGAGTCTGAAGCTTGCAAGCTGCCACGACATTTGTGTTTCTGAGAAATCTGGGTCTACTGTGCTTCATCCAAGAGCTCATTCAGAGCACATGAATTTCCATTTTGCAGATATTGAGTGCACATAAATAGCCCTGCCCGCCAGGGATGCTGTAACACATGAAACTCATTCAGATCAGCGAGGCATGCAATGGAAGGAAAAGACCTACAGAAGAATAAAGGACTAGAATAAGAGAAAAATCAATAGAAAACACTAGAAGATAGAGCATTGGGCATTTCAAATATAAGCCATCAAAGGAAAGCCAGTCTAGAGAGGAGAGCCTACAGAGGCAACAGAGATGAGAGTCTTGCATCTGCTAACAATTGCGACCTGAGAGCTGAGCACATTCTTGTTCTTTGTAGTGCAACTGGATATGACCCAGCTTGCCTCTACAGTTGATATTTTGCTTCTAGTTTTGACATAATCTCTTTCTAAAAAAAGCAGTCCACGCAAACAAAGCAGCTGAGCAAACCAAGTAGTAGAGCTGATATGCTTGAAAACTGTTAACAAATGCTCCTTTTAAAAATACCTCCCTTACCTCCTTCAGAAGGGTGGGAGGGAGAAGAGATGACTATTTTAACATGGTTACGAACATAGTTATCTTCACTGGAAGCTGCATGGCAGTGTAGGAGCCTACTGGGGACAGAAGCAGCTGTGCTGTGGCAGTGGCTTTGCACTGCCATGTCCATGTACACCACATGTACGTGGGGAGGCTGCAGGACCACCCCCAATAAATCTGTCTGTAGGAACCAGAGAGGACCTCAAAGAGGCCATGAAACCTTTTCAAGACATCCTTATGGAAGCACTGTCACTGGCATCTCATGAGCAGCTTGAGCAAAGTGCTGAGCTTCTGGTATTCTCAGTTTCTCTGAAACCTCAACAAGCAAAATGCCATTTTGCTTTCCAAACAAAGGTCCCTCTTGCAAGCAAAGCCACTGGACACCCTCATATACCTGTTGCTTGACAAGGGAGCACCTGTAGTTGCTGTTGAGGAGTATGCAAGGTCCTTTCAGCCCAGAGCCCCACACAGTAAGGGGTCACTGTACTCCTTACTCATCCACGAGGAAAAGGTGCTCTGGGGTATAGCCTGCATCCCTACAGACACAGCAGAGATGCCAGGGAAGGGATATCCTGGAAGTCAGGATACTTTGCAGATATTGTAATAGTAAATACAAGAGAGGACATCACTTCCAACAGATGATCAGAATTTGGTGCTTGCTAATGGTTGCAATAAATCCTGAACTCACAAGGAAGCTTGGAAAGAAGGGCAGAGCCTTCAAGAGCACAGTGAGCAATTTCCAGTGTCTCCTTTGAAGAGGAGACAGGTTCCCTTACCTTCTGAAATAAAAACCAGAATGCAAATGGAGGAATAAGGGCTGCAAATGGAAGAGTAGGGGAATTGTTACTTCTGGCATGAGCTCATGGAACTGAATTGTAAACACACATCTAGACATCTGACAGCATCAGCCACACTAGTCTCATATACACACATCTGCTGTCTTGACACCAGAGTGTTATAAAGCTGAGTAACTTTGGCATTACATGCTAAGGTTGCTGGCAAAAGAATCCTTATGTAGGTTCAGCACTATATTTATCAACTTTGTAGGAAAGTCCTCTCAGGATTCCTTGTCCATTTGACTTTTATCTACATCTTGAGCACACATTTCTGGCTGCAGTGGAAAAGTAGAGCCACCTTTGGCTCATAGTTGGGGTATCTGTAATGTTGGCCCCTTCTCTGAAGGAATAACATGCAGCGGTGATTTCATTCTCCTGTTTAGTCTCTATGGAAGACGATTCAATGTTATCCAAACTCTCATTACCAAAAGGCTGTGAATGCCTGGCAGACTACTCTCTGCAGGGTCTCTGGTGCTAACCCAGCCCACAGAGAGGCAGGAGGGTGTTCGGGTGCATGTCAGGACCAGGAGCCATGTAGACAAGATAAACTCTTTTCATGCTGTCAGGAGGGTGCTGACATTCTGCCAGCAGCATCAGCTGGCTCAGGATCTCTCCGGCTCTGGTTTGCTCCAGGAGTTGGCAGACTGAACCATGTTCCACAGCCAGTTCTTTGTGGTTTCCTCACTCCCCAGTGCTCACGTTTGCTTTGGGTGTAGGAGGCCCTGGCCCTCACATGAGGACATCTCACAGCCAATTGCTCTCTGATAGACAAAGGCGTTGTGTGACATCACACTGTGGGGATGTCCCCGTCTGCACATGGAAATGGGAAAATCTAGCCTGAGAACTCAGAAAGTCTGGAGATTGCTGCGCTGGCTGAGTTTTTTATAGGCTCCTTTTGCAGCTTAAAAGATACCATGCTGATATAGGGGCTGCTGGCTGTCCTGTCTTCAATGCAGGAGAGGACAAGAGAGAACTCACAGTGACCCTCTTTCTCTGCATTTCAGTTCTAGGTACTGAGCCATGAGAAGAAATTATTTTTACAGAAACCTCGCTTGTACAGAAGGTCTAGTGACACAAACAAATCTATTTCCCCTGATGTACAATGCACAGGTCTGCAAGTCTTTGATACTTCTTTCTTACTGTTCCTTATCCTGCCTTGGTTTCTATAGCTGTCCAAGCTGAGCTCCTAAACCTCCTTCTCACTTCAGTTGCAGCTCAGCTCAGCTCTACACCTCCTGGGGTTTCCAGGTACCCAGGAAAGGATGAGCAAAATAGCTGCTGTCACTACTGAAGGAGTTCTTAAAATAAATATAAAACATGAGTAAAAGTCTACATGGCCAAAGGGACCATGACTGAATCCTCTGTGGATGTGGGCATATATGGGATGTCTCCTGCCACACACAGGCACTTTACAGGGGCAAAGAACAAAGTGCAGTGTTTGTTAAATTTGCCAAAGTCTATTTATGTAGCAGCAAAATAATGAGCTAAAACACAGAACTATGGTCACACACACATGGATTCAAACTGAGTTCCTTCCAACACATGCCTTAGCTCTCTAGCATGTTAGCTCTGGGCCCATCAGGCGTGGAGGCGAGTCGTGTTAAATTCTGGGCAAAACTGTCACACCACAGAGGGATTTACATCAACAGAGAGAAGGTGAGATAGGTGCAGAGAGTTCAACAATCAAACACAAGCGCTCCTCCCTGATGGAAGTGGGGTACCTCAGAAGAGAGGGAAGTGAACAAAGCCATTTTTCAGTAGTCTTTTTAGGAACCCTCCTTAGTAGATTGGCTTTTCAAGGAATCAATGAATCTTTCTCCCTTTGGGGCATATATTGCACACAGTAATTAAATTTTCCTGTAGATTCATTTGTTTTGTTTAGATATACTCTTTCATACTAAGGGTGAAGAATATATTTCAATGCCAGCCCTGGAATTATAATAATTATGACAAGTTGATAAATAAGTTTGAACTGGGAGCCACAAGTACAATAGCTGTGAAGCAGAGGTAAGACTTGTAGAAAACAGCCTGGAGATGGCTGTTAGTGTATGGGAACTATGAAAGGAAGCAAAAAGTAAAACAAAATAAAAACAAACAGGAGAGGTGCTCTAGTAAAATTCCAAGCAATCCAAATAAACAAGAAGAAACAATTTTTTCTAAAAAACAGTGTTCTCTAAGTTACTGTTTTAACATCCCGTCTGTGTTTCTCCCACCCTCAAATTCCATTGCCTTCAGAAGTGCTATGAAAAACTTGGAAATGTAGGAAACTCAAATAACTTGAAATAAGGTTTGCTCATGGTTCCAGTTAGGAATCCTTAACAGCTGGCCACTCTGTCCCAGGAGTGGATGTTTCTAGCACTTTACAACTGTAGAACAGACATCCGAGTCACGCACCTTAGCTATTAAAACAATTGAAGAATACAGCTAGATTTAATGTGCCACTTGATGCTGCTGCAGCAGTGCAAAAGGGAGCATAATAAAGATAAAGATTTCTTTGCATGAAATACTGCATTCATAGAGCACCTAGAGGGAGTCCCTCCTCTCCTCTCCTCTGGGGCCTGGCTGGGAATTCCAGAGGGGAGGAAAAATACCCAAATGCCTTTGTTCAGAAACTGGTTAGGTTTGTTATTTGCTAGGAGCTGGCCAAACAGGTCCCTTATCTGCCTAGAGTCAGTCTCTAGGAAATGTGTTCCACTGCTAATAAATTCTTTTCACTCCCACAAAATGGGACTTCAAGTTTAGACCATCAGGTGTTTCTGTATCTTTGTTCAATTTTTTGTAGTTCTTTGTGAAAAAGGGATCTAGGGATTTAATAAACTCTCAGTGTTGTTGAATACCAACACAGTTTGACCCCAGCACCAATTAGTTGCTCTTGTGTAGTGCCAAGAAGGTTCCCAAAAAATCAAGATCCAGAATTTTCCAAAAAGTAACTTTTGCCCAGAGGCAGAACTCAGCTCGACATCCCATCCCAGGTGCTGAGGCACATCTCATTTCCAGCCCCTCTGTTGGCTACCATTTGTCCTGCTCCAGAGCTGCTAAAGAGGACAGATGACAGCAGGGGTAGCAATACTTCCCACTAAGGCAGAATTAATCATTAAAATCTCAATAACCCTGGAACAACCCCGGGCTCAACAATGCTGTGGAAACAGGAAAAGGCTGTGGACACTGTAGGACAGTATGAAGATCTCCACTGCTTCTGGTGTGTGTACCCTGACTTAGACCCCTGGTTATTTAGTTGAACTCAGGTATTCCTCTGACCACCAGTGGGAATTTGGTGTCTCTTAAATAAGCCATACAGGATCAACTCCAACATCTTTATGTTCTTAGCTGCTTTTACGTGTTTATAACTATCCCTCTGGATCAGGCCTGGGAAGACTGTGGAAATAAGAGCAGTAAGTCTCTGCTCTCATCTCAGGCCAAAAGCCAGTGATTTATAGAAGCCTGATGAGGGTATATGGAAGGGTGTGTGGGGTTTCACACATGCACACGTGTGGAAGGGTGATAGTAGCCTGGGGGACTGGAATTTATGATCGTTCCAGAAGTATGTCAGTGAATAAAATGTTCATAATTATATTTAGGGCTAGACCAATATATATGGATTTATGAAGCCATTTAAGGAAAATCCAAATAGACAACAATTTATGAGGATGTGGGGAAATACATCATTAGTGTCAGGATGCACCATATAAACTCATCAGCCCCTCAAGGATTTACAGCCACGTACTGGAAACTACTACTAAAAGCAAGAGTGAAAGCTGTATAAGCCCATCTAATCATACATCTGCTTTCCAGAGAAATCCCTGCCAGTGCAGCAGTGCTGATGGAAAATGCAGCACCTCATGCCAAACTGGCTGCCCAAGGTGCAGGAGCCGAGCCAGGCTAAGTCCTGCATCCAGGAAAGATAAGAGGAGCACAAAGTATCCCCATCACCACAAAGGCAGCCGTCAGGAGAGACCAAGATGGGTGAAGGGCTCCATTGCCTCCTGTGGGCTCACTGGGGCTCCAAGTAAACCGAAATTTTTCCCACTGTGGGGAACTAGAAGCAAGCACCGCAACTACACTTCTCTTGTGGCTCTTTCGCCTCAACCCCAGATGAATAAAACGAGTGTCACCCAAGTGGTGATGCTCACCTTTCCTCTCGTAAAAGCCAGGAAGTGGGTGGCAAGGAAGGAAATACGTGGTGATGGAGCAGCTCTCAAAACAGAGGTGCTTGGGCAGGGCTGGGGTCCAGCACAAGAACTGGAATAATATCCAATTACTCTTTATAAGTGGATATTTTTCCATGCGCACTTTTTGGCACATTTATTGTTTTCCATCCTTTGGCAGGCAAGCATGGTCCTAATTTCTTGAAGGATTATGTGCAAAACGGAATTATAATAATTCACATGTTAGTATTTCAGTCAATTTCACTGATGATGACTCTACAGAAAACAGTCTGGTAAAGCAAGAACGATTTTAGTCATAAGCAAACATCACAAAGGAATATATGTAAAAGTGACTTTCAAGAGATTGGGGTGGCTTATTTATATATTTACGTACATGCACATATGTATTTGTTTATACAATTTAACCCATGAATTCTAAACTCTGTGTGAATGATATTTAAATGGACTGTGGATTAAAGAAGCCTGTTATTAAAATTAAAGGTTGTACTGTGAGTGTTTCAGACCTAGTTTCACATGATGCAAGAAGCATTTGTCCCAGGTACCCTTGATTCATTATCAATTAGAAGGATTAAGCAGTCTCTACTTGCTTTACTTGCTTCATTAATCATCTTTTTAATGATGCAAAAGAAGCAAAAATAGGAAAAAAAAAAAAGAGAAAGGAAAGTAAATTTTAGGCAATAATGGAAATAGAATATTTCTGCGCGCACACACAGGATCAATTCATTACCATTGTCAGATTCTTCAGGAGCAAAATTAGTATTTAATGGATAAAAATTCTGTGATGGATTAACGTCAATGTCGGGAAATTTCCCAAGGCTGGGAACTAGTCATTTCTGAATAGCTTTATACAGCACTGTTGTGTATAACAGCCCCCACTGTAGGCAAAGCCCTGCAAAAACACACTTTGAGTTTTCCCAGCTTCAGCTGAATTCCCTGGGAGCCAAGGCCAATCATCCCTAAAGAGCATCTTTGTACCTTACAAGAATAGAATCTTGAACCACTCAAAATATTCTGCAGTTATGGAGTGCCTGGTCCACATTGCCTGCAGGTATCATCCTCACCTGTGGAAATACTCAAAACTTGTCCCAAGGGCAAGCCCCAAAGATGTTGGAGTAAGCTGGACCTGCTTTGAGAAAGGGTTAGAGATGAGACCCCTGGAGGCCCCTCCAACCTAGATTATTCTATTCTACAGTTCTGCTGCACTATTTGAAATCTACTGCTCAGGCACACAGAGAGCTCCTTGGAAAAGGTCATTTTACAGCAACCTGCCAATATTTCTGTGTGTCCATGTCTTTAATCTCTCAAATTCAGCACGTTCCTAGGAGGTATACTCCCTTCAGCACAAGAAGCTTCTTTGAGCTCAAGCTGCCTCTGCTGTATGGCTGTTGTCTGAGCTGCTCCCTAGGGACAGCTTCTCCCCAACAGTACCAAAGGGCAGCATTCACCACCCCTGCCTTTAGTGTTCTTAAAGTCAGAGCCTAGTCTATGGGAAAGAGTCAATAGAGGATGAAAAAAAAAAAAATACAAAAGAGGGTTCATCCCGTTCGAAGACAATAGGGTTAAACTCCACTTGGGGGTGCCTTCCTCCCTCCCCTGCTCACAGCCAGCCATGGGGAGAGCTTTTGGACGGGGCTCTGGTGTTCAGGCAGCTGGCACTATGAGAGGTGAAGGCTTGCTCTTCAGGAAGACAAAAAGGAAAAAAACAGAATAAAATGTCCACATCTCCCTGTGCCAAAAGGCTTGAGAGCACAGCACTGAGACCGTCAGCACTCAGTGCTCTTTACCAAGTATGAGAAACCTCCCTTCTCATCTTAGCTTTAAACATTGGACTTGCCACTAAAAGGAGAAGTAGCAAGAATCAAACATATAATCTCTAAATTTTCCTTCCCCATTGCAGACTGGTTTTGTTTTGCTTTCTGTTGCTAGCCTCTGAGAACAAATATACTGCCTTTTCACCACATGTTCACAAAGAGAAAAATTTGTGGGGCACTGAGTGTTGACCAGTTCCTAAAAGAGGAGCTTGAACATCTCCCAGTTGAATTATCTGTGAACTGAAGTCCTTGTAGCCAGAGGGCAGCAGTGCTCACAGAAGTAGACACTTTAAAAGCAGGGGAGGGCAGTAGCATTGTACATTATCGTCTATGTGCAGCACTTTCCTGAAGCCAGTTGTCAGCCACCACACATGGACGCTGGTCCCATTTCACAGAAAGGGAGGGGGATTCCACCACAGACTCAGGGCTGACTCCAAAGGAATCATTCAGAGCTGAGTTTGTTGCAGTCTCCCCTCGCTCAGGCTGCATTTAAACCCTTTCCTACCATGTCTTGAGGATGAGGGGACTTTTAGCCATGCTTAGAGATTTCAGGTGCAAACCACAGATGGATGTATTAGGAAAGAGCAACAGAAAAATAAGTGAGCGTGTTCTCTTAAGTGGACTGTGCAATGTCAAAAGAAGTGTTAATTTTCTTCTTCCAATATAGAATATCTGATTAAAACAAATGCAAACTGCACAAAGTGCAATAAAAAACAAATGTTCCATTTTCGACTTCTTCTTGATACAGCTGTTTGTTTTAAACATATAAAGATTAAGGGAACAGTCTTGAATTTAATTAAATCCCAAAAGAACTAATGATATTTATGCATATTAAATTTTTAAAGGCACTTGTGGCTGTTCAGCCAATCATTCACTGGACTGTCATAACATGCCTCCCAACCCTAATTTAAATTAGAAAGAAAAGACCCATGAAAAAAAATGTGCAGACAGTAACATTTTCACTGCACATATGTTTAAGAGATAAACGCCCATCTAGCTCTAAAAGGCAACAAATCTAATAAATGGCCACATCATCATAATTCAGCAATGGAAAAGAATCAACGCCGCAAATTTCAGAGCTGCTTCTCACAGGAAAGTAAATTAAAACATCAATTATAACCTACTTTAAAGAGTTTATAAGGAGAACATTGATGTCTTAACACGGAAACTCCCAGATCACTCTAGATGAAGCTGGGCAATTCCCTGAGTTGTGCTGTAGAGACCAGCATTTGGTGGGGCCATCTTTGGAGAATAGCAGAAAACTCCACTACATGACTTGTTTTTCCCCTTCTCTAATGAGGTCAGGCCCTTCTCTAGTCCCGTACCTTCAATGAGTCAACAGGTACATTAGAATCTGGGTCTCTGATGAAGACCTTTCACTGAGAGGAAAAAGCATTCGTGCTCTTTCTCTGATATTATCCTGAGTAAGTCTCTTGGCACTGGTGAGGCTGCACCTCAAATTCTATGTTCAGTTTTGGGCCCTTCACTGCAACAAAGACATTTGAGGTGCTGGAGTGTGTCCAGAGAAGGGCAATGAAGCTGGGGAAGGGTCTGGAGCACAGTTATGATGAGGAGCAGCTGAGGGAGCTGGGGTTGTACAGCCTGGAGAAAAGGAGGCTCCATAGGGACCTTACTGCTCTCTACAACTACCTGAGAGGTTGTAGTGAGGTGCTGGTCAGGCTCTTCTCCTGGATAACAAGCAATAGGACAAGAGGAAATGGTCTCAGGTCGTACCAGGGGAGTTTTAGGTTGGATATTAGGGAAAATATCTTCACTGAAAGGGTTTTCAGGCATTGAAACAGGCTGCCCAGGGAAGCAGTGGAAACACCAGCCCTAGAAGCACTCAGAACACACGTGACTGTGGAACTTGAGGACATGGTCTAGGGGTGAACTTGGCAGTGCTGGGTTAATGGTCAGACTGAACAATCTTTGAGGTCTTTTACAACATTAATGATTCAATGATTCTATGATTCTGACTGTGGTCCAAAACTACAGTCTCTGAACCTTCTCTCTCATTACCGAGTTGATTGTAAATACAGGCTGCAAAGTTGCAAAATCCTTTCATCCTGTACAATTTCCCTTTGTGTAATCAATATTTTGCTATCCCAGTTCATACATAGTCACCTCTCTTACCTCAAACATCAGACTCCTCCTCCCTGCATCTCCTAAACACTAATAAAGATATTGCCTGTTCCACTTACCTTTCAGTATTGCATCACATTACCTAGATATAACTTTGAAAACTCAATAAAATACAGCTTCTTACTAAACAAAAAAGAAAGAAACTAAAGAAACCCTCAAATACTGCTCTTTCTTTTCTTATATGAAATTCTGCTGACTTTTTCAAAAAAGGTTTCAGACCTTTTTTAGAAAAACACGTCCTTGCCTATGGTTAAGCCTGTTTTTATGATTTATCAATTGTAACAGGAAAAGACCCAGCCACTAAGTATGCTGTGTTCCTGTTTATGACAGACTCTTCAACCATCCACTGCTGATAAGACACAGTCTTTGTCAGGCACTTACCCATCAAAAACTCCAGCCAGAATTTGTCTGTCTCCGGCCTGTAAGGGCGACTGAAGTCAATCCGGATTTGGAAAGGCTGTCCCCGACGCACTATCAGCCTGGGGTTGTAGTACTTGTCAGTGTGGTGCTGCTGCTTGTTGACCTCATGGGGCTCCTTGAACATATAAATATCCACAACACGCAGGTAATCTGCAGAGACATGTAAATGAACAGAGGGGGAAGGAGTCAGTAGGTTGGAATGTCAGCATTGATATCAACATCGTTAGAACCATGTCCTCCTCCTTTGTGGGGAAGGGACACCACACAGCAAGAGCATGCTGGATCTGGTGGGGCTTACATCCTCCTGGCTGAGCAGAGACTTATGGACTGACACTTCTCTGTCCACTTCCCATTTTCTCAGAGGCTTCTAGTGAGTGGTGAAAGCAATCACTGTAGGAGCTGGTTGATGGGTATGGAAAGCTGAGTGTCTCCAAGGAAAGTTTGGCTCCATCTCTCCTTTGGCATCACCTTTCCAAAAGTCTGGGCCTTGCTGTCACAAGTTTAGTAGTGCAATTAGTGAGCCTTTGACAGTTGCAGCCTCATGTCTCCCTTCTTACAGCCCTCCATTTGTAAAATGCAAATTCACAGGGGTTTTGTGACACTTAAATACATTAATGCTTGCAAAATGCTACCAGTATTGAGTGCTGAGGAGCCTGAGAGGCAGTTAATGATCTTGCATTCAACTGAGAGCTTGGATTGCCTGTATTAAATAAGGTTTGGGTGTACTGTATGTGTCTAGACTCAGCTTCTCAGTACACCTCCACTGCTATTAGTGTCTTCTTATGAAAACTAAATATACCATTACAGTATGTAATTACAGCATAGAGTTACAGGCAAGCAGCAGTAGGTAACTATAACATGCACAGGCAAAGCTTTGCTCTCTTCAAATTAGGGCTGTCTAAAGGGTTATAGCCTAACACTGCTAGAAGTAGTTTACTCAGCTAATGACCAGTGTGGGGTGGCACTGGGATAGCCAGAGGCATTTGCAGTCGCCATAAGCTAGGTGACTATATCATACCATGAATATTCACAACAGGAGTCTTCTCATGTAATGAGAAACCACATGAAAATGAACTGGACATCATTCTTTCACCTACATGCTTGGGCACATAATCATGAAATCTCTGTCAGGAGAAGGACCATTACTACTCACCACCAGGGGAGAGACAAAAGAGTAGAGTTAGATTTGCAGCTCTCAGCTTGTCTTTCCAGGTGCTGACAGTTCGAAATTAGCTAATTTCTGCATTTTATACTGACAACAAGAGAGCCAAACTCATGCCTGGCAAAAAGAGGTGCACATTTACAGCAGCTGGTAGAGCTGTGTATACTTGTGATGGTGGCTAATTTAGCCTGCTACTAAGTACACTGTGAGCAGGAATGATGTGCTCAGTGAACGAGCTGGATATTTAAGTCACTGAGGGCTCAGACAGCAGCTTTGCATGTTGTTTTCCTTTGAAGACAGGGAAACACTGCAGAGTGGCCAGCTCTGGACAGATAGCAGAGCCCTGCAGGCAGCACCTTCCCTGGACACCAGCACTGCCCTTCTCTTACCCCAGACAAGCCACCCACCCTGGGCTGTGGGCAGCAGCTAATGGGAAACAGGAGCAAGGGTAATAGGAATAGGTCCCACTCCCCCTGGCATTGTCACTGTCAACTCCCTAGTCCTTCAGGAAACTAAAGGAAAGGAATACGTTTGAGGACACAGCAAGATAAGAAACCTTTCATGAAAAACCTCTGGACAGCTGAACCCAAAATCATCTGCCTTCTGCTAACTGAGTCAGGCTTAAAGTCCCATGGCAGTATTATTATAATTCTCTGCTCAACTCATCAGACTTCTGAAGTAACTGCAAAACCCCACTGGCTTTAGCACTGGTTGAAGCTACAGAGATGCCCACGTGAAATATTAAGTGCATTTTGCTCAGAAATCATTCTCATTGCCCCCCATGAAGTAGGGCACGTCTTCATCTTCCTCCCTGCAAGACTGACCAATGCTCACTCAGAAAAATGCTGACACAGCTCACAATTAAATTACATGAGGTAGGGATAAAGCAGGGACAGGGGAGGGTTTCTCCCTTTACGTCTCCCAATTCCTTCCAGGCTGAAAGCACTGCATGTAAAAGCTGTGTATCTTGGGGTTCTGTGAGGGGTGAAGCTATCAATAAAAATTGGGCTCAGCTTCTCCCCCCTTCCAAGGAGGCATAAAAATGGAGTTGAGAGCTTGTTGTGTTTTCATCTCATGTTCTGAAACAAGAGGCAATAGTGACCCTGCCCTTTCCTCTCATGTTAGCCCCTTCAAGGAACTGCCCCTTCAAGGAACCCTGGGCTGTCAGTCCAGCATTCTCTTCATTTTATAGCAGGACTTCACATGGCTCCTGTCAGAGCACAGCCATACACATCTGCAGAAAACACACTTCATTTTCAATCTCAGTGTTAAAATATATGTTGAGCTCGCCAGATGAAGATAACCTGTGACTGAGCCTGTGCTAATTACAGTAATGGCAATTACAGAGGACAAAACATGAGCAGGGTAATGAGACGTGCTAACACCATCCCCAGGGTGTGTGATCTGATGGAAGACTCCAGGCAATGCTCATCTGTTTGTGAGGGACAGGTGCCCATCGAGGCCTCCTTTGAAGTCGGGTCCATTTGAGGGTTTGCCTGTAGCCTGATCTAATGTTCAGTGCAAGCAGGTTTGCTGCACAAGAGGCAGCAGTGTGATGCTTTCTTAAAGCTTTACTAATGTTAAGCTTGCATGGAAAAAAATGAGCACAAGCTTAAGCTGTTTTTCAAATAACAAGAATAGCCTTCAAACATCGGGTTTCCTTGAAAGACCAAAGAGGAAGGGCTCTGATTTCCAAAAAAATAAATATAATAAGAAATAACATGAATTTCCAAAGGAGATGCCCATCATGTTGCTAACAGGGGAAGCACGACTGCCTGGTGGGTCACTGGACTTTGCAAAGGAGGGTGTGTGGGGACCCTGCAGACCAGGGAGCCGCAGAGCTGTGTCCTCCCACCCAGTGCACTCACAACACACTGCAGTGAAATGAGCTGGCTTGGAGGAGCCAGGGGGAGGACACGGCACAGGCATGATCACAGAGACTCAGGCTTCTTGTTGAAGAAGCACTTGGGGACTGCACGTCCTCCTCACCGAGCATCTCCCCCTGCAAGCAAGCAGGCTCTGGCAGCAGGCAGCCCACTGCCCGTCCCTGTGATTCAACCCAGTAGATGTGGGTGTCAGCAGAGAGCTAGGCAAGCACAGGGTTTTACCTCATCCTAGAGTAGTAGCTAAAATAGGTCAAATGAATCACACCCTAAAAATGCCTGTTTCTCTCTGTTGGCTGTCAAGGGAAACGAGGGTGACTAGCTCAGCTGTAGACTCCTACACTGCACAGATCAAGGGCAGAATTCAGTTAAATATAGGCATCTAAATGATGTGAGTCTGGTATGAAACCTCTTATTATGGCCAGTTTGTGGCTGGTTGCTGCAGCCAGTGTAGCTGGGAAGGGTATGGATCACCCTGGAACTGATTTTCACTGTCTCTCTGGACAGTCTGTGCCCTCACCTCCACTCACTGGATGGCTCTGTGTTGACTATGGTCTGGCACAGGTGAAGACACAGGCATTTAAATGTTTATAGCAGGTGTTCAAAGGCTAGAAAACACCTCACCTGTAACAGCAGAGATAGAAGCATTTGCATTTTTTTCATTGTGTTATGGCGATGAAATATGGGAACTACTACAGAAAAATTTGGACAACCCAGAAGTGCAGAGGTGTGCAGGAGAAGGGGAAGGAGGTATCACAAGCAATCCTCTCCAAGGAGGTGCTCACAGCTCCACAGCCCTGTCACACCCTGCTGCTCCTGCTCTGCCCACAGACACTCACTTTATCCCCCAAGCACAACACTGGCAGTGCTCTGGGGCGAGTTCCTGAATGTAAGGTTGAGTTCCACTGGGCTATAAACCTTTAATGTGGTCTGACAGATGACTTAAGCATCCCACCCCAAAAAGCACATCCAAGGACCACACATGTCAACCGGTATCACAGGTTTAGGTCACAGCTTATGTACCAAAACCTGAATGCTGCTGCAGTCCCTTCCCTGCAGATCACTCCTTGCAAGTTTTTGCTATAAGAATTGGAGAGAACTGCACAGCAGAGCTGATCCAGCTGTAGAACAGTTGTTCTGCTGTTAGGCTCAGATTTATTTTTTAGCCATACTAGTCCCATAGTCAGGTTTACCTAATGGCCCCACAAACTCTTGCTTTGGACAAGGGATGTTTTTCTCAACAGCAGCATCCCCTTAAGCACATGTCATGTTCCTGCCTCAACTCACTTGACCCAACATTCCTAAGTTTCCATTGCATTTCTGAAAAGCAAGAGGCTGCCACCCACCAGCACCACACTTCCATTCAAAGCCTGATGTGAAACACATCAAAAAGCAAGAGGAATCTTTTTCCTGGTACTGGTGGGCTTTAGCTACAGGCTGCATTCCTTCTAAGGTATCCCACACTTACACTTCTCCAGCTTCTGTGAGCATATTGGGTTTGAAACGATGCCTAGCCAGGACCTGTACTGCATTACATTTGATAATTTAAGCCCCAGAGCTACAGGGTTGTTTGAATAGGTTCAAGCAAAATTTCTGCAGTCTTAACATGGCTGTTGGTTTGCTAAGGCATTTTAAAAAGAATTGCTTTTTAAAGAAATGTGTGTGTATTAAAAGGGGAGGGGTGGAGGAAGGGGGAGAGGAATGTGTGGTAAAGGCACATGATTAGGATTACAGAAATAATGCTTTTCAGCTTGTCACTTAAAATCTCCTTGCCTGTTTCCCAATGTGTAAAATGCAGTAATTAATGCCTGTCCACATTTATTAAGCACTCTTTCAACCCTGGATCAAAAGTTCCCGATGAGCATTAAGTATTATTACATCTGGCTACCCTGAGCTGCCACATTCAACAAGTTCTTCTGTTCATTTCAAGCAGGCAAAAAATTTAACATTATTTCATTAGTGATTCAGTCAGGAATTAATCGTGGTTTCTTTTAAGTTAAATCTTACATATTTTTTATTTCTGATTTACTCCAAAGAGTTGACACTGAGAACGTACTTCGATTTGTCCATATGATACTGTTTTGTTTCCCCAGCCAAACAATCAAACTCTTTTCACAGGAGAATAAATAAAAAGATGGGTATTCCTTTTAGTTTCATGCTCATTTTTATGAGCGAGCTGAGAATCCTGCAAAAGTTTTCCCTGCCAGACAACATTTTACAGCAGTTTCACAGCCAGTTTAAGACCATATAAATGAGAAGGGCCATTAAGAGAAGACACTCATTCTGCCCCTTCACCCTAGTGCAGCCTGAAGCTGGCAGGTCCTAAAGTGATTCTGTGATGGTGGTGAAACTGGGAAAACCCATTCTGGCCTTTTTTTGAGCAACCCCACAGTTTTAAGCAGAAAACTGGTCACTCAGCTTCTCCACTCCTCACTCTCCCTACCCATAACCCGTGGCAACATTCCCATGCACGTGGGTGTTTTTAGTAAGTTTTTTCATGAGCAGCAAGAAAAGCTATCTGAGATGAAAACATGTAAGGAAGGAAAAAGGTGGTTTGGATTTAGTTCACAGACCTGGGCTGAAGTGAGTATAGAAGATGCAAAAATAGACTTATGGCTTAATTGTACACTGTACCTTTAGGATTAAATCCTCTAGGTATCAACCCAAAAGGATCCACCTCGGGGACCTCATTTTCTTCATCATTGGAGTTGTTTGGTGGGAGGGCTCTTCTCCCATTCAGAGGAGGTTTCTTATTCTCCTCATTGGCTCTCGTCGTTTCAGACATCCTGTATTAAAAATGTTGTAATACCATGAAAGAAAGAAAGAGTGCAAGGAAAAAGCAAACATGAGCCAGCATGGCACAAGGAAGGTGGGACAAACCAAAAGCAGCGTGGGGTGCCGGTAAGCTACATGTTTTTAGACACACATAAATAAAATCTGAGAGGCAAAAAACATCAGTCTAATGGTGGAGCAGAGCTCTCTAAGGATTGGAAGGCATTTTGTGTGTGTCAAAACACATGAATAAGAGAAGAAGGGGGGGCGGGAGAGGGAGAGGGAAGTCTAACACAGAATTTGCCTAGCAGAAACAGGGCACTAAAAACATTAGGATGTTTCAGGTAAAAGAAATGGAAAATCATTCACTCTCCCACCCTCTATAACAGCATTATTGAATCCAAAATAGCAAATTATATTTCCAGAAAGTGCATCACACACTACCTCTCCCTAATAAAAATGACATTATAAGTTATACTGCAATCAAACCAAGTGCTACAGCCTACAACAGTCTGTGGATGATTAGTGGAGAATTGTATTTTTGTCCCTATGCACACAAACACCCAATATCCAAAGGGCTAACTCCTGCACCTAGAAAATCCACTTTTTAGAAAAAGAGAGGGGGGCAGGGGGAAGAGAGGGAGGGTAAAGGGAAAAAAAAAGGAAAAGAGGAAAAAAAAAGGAAAAGAAAAAAGCACTTATCCACTTATTTCTCTCCCACTAACGTCCTTAAGGGAAATCTTAGATGTAGGCTGATCACAGACTTTTCTTTGAGCTACTCAAAACTGCTTTCACATCTATTTCAGTGTAAGCATGTAGCAATGAAAAAGCCATGCCACCCTTCTAAGAAAATATTAATGACTGAGAAGACAACTTCTTCCCAAAGCCCCTGAAAACAGCAATTTAAAACATAGCAATTATTTAATAGCAATAAGCTCTTAAAGGAAGGGGTTTTTTAGTTAGCAAGGATACCTTCTTTTCAGAAAGTCTTTTTTTTTTTTTTTCTTCTGCCTTGCAGAATTTCTGCAGTGCAATAGAAGCAGGGAAAAAGTTGGGGGCTTTTAAGTAACCTCTGTATATCCTCCTCCTTCCTGTTGCAATAGGACAGTGCTGGATGGGTTGCCAAGCCCTCCCCACGCCACCTCAGAGGATCTGCCACCACTGCTGGCACGTCTTTTCTTCCCCTCTCCCTCTCCCTGGAGCATTTCAGGGTGCTTGGTCTAGGGAAACAGCTTGGGCACTGAAGTTTCAGTACTTTGTGAGACAAAGTAGGATTGCTCATGGCACAAGGGCATATGAAGTGGGAGGATTTCCTGAGGGACACAGTCCAAGAAGACATGCTTACCATGTTGCCAGTCTTTAATGGTGTCTCTTCCTCAGAGTGCCTCAGGTTTTCAGTGTACTCCAGGCAGATATGGTGATGGTTCCCCTACCTGGTCCTCACTGCAGTCATTTCAGGGGTCTGTGGGACACATGGACATCTCATTGGTGGTCCAGTGGAGAGCAGCTCTTTCTAGAGACCCTGTTCAGTCCAGGACAGTGAAGGTATTTTACACCAAACAGCTGTGCTCGGGGCAGATTACCTTCAGCTCTTGCCCATGATAAAATGTGCATCACCTAACAACCAAAGTGTGGGACAGCACCTGCTGGAAGCATTTTAGCTTCATGTCAACTTTCTTCAGTCCCACCAAGCTCTAAGGTAAATGGGGACTGTGTGACACCTCCTCTGTCAGACAAAACTCTACAGACCATTGGAGCTACATGGAGGAAGCACAATGTAGAGGGAAGAATTCAGGTCCCTTTTTCTGCCAGCTGCTGTTGTTTGGCAGCAGAGGTAGAAACCACCCAGTAAGAGCATGCATGGGCAGTGGAGAGCCTCTGTTACACACATGGGAACCATCAAGATCCCTTATTTGCCTTGGTTCCAGTGTAGATGAAGGAACAAGGAGACATAGCGAAGAGGACTCTACTCTCTTTTAGGCAGCTATGACTTCCAGCCCCATAGTGTCACTGAAGATCAAACCTCTGTGGGCTAAACACCCCCGAAATCAGGCCAGAGGGCTGAAGAGGAGAGAATAAGGTCACATTCCTGTATAGGGGAGCAGCAAGTAAATCATCTGGAAGACAGGGCACTCATCCTACCTCCCTGAGGATTTCCCAGCCACAGCAAGGTAGCTCCTCACAGGTCAGGACACCTGTGGAGTGTGGGGCAGAGATCCCAGCTGGATACCTGGGGGCAGCATGGCATTGTAGCTGGGCTAAGGAGCCTGCTAGGGCTGATTATTGCCAAGGCACAGCACCAGGGTACAGCAGGTTTGACTTTAAGGTTGTGTTTGTCCTCAGAAAAAACACAACTTATCACAAAGGTAATTGAAATATACATGCAAAGCTTCAGCAATCACACAAATTATGACCTAAACTCACTGTAGCCATGATATCTTTTAGAATTAACTCCTATCAGTCTGGTTATCTACATACAAGTGTTGCACTGTGCTTTCTCATAGCCAAAGGTAAGAGGTTATTGCCAAAGACTTGTTGGCATGTAGCACGGAAATCCACCGGGGTGGGGGACTCTCCTTCCCCTGTCCTGCTCCTCCAGGAGTGCATGCACCCTGCAGGGACAGATCTGGTCCCACCACAGGCATCCTGAGCTTCAATTTCCATTGACTCACTTTTACACAGATGGGCCCTGTGGTAACCATCTGGAGGGCAAGCAGCACCCCTGGCACCCAGGAACACAATGAGCTTTCTGGGGGAGGAGGCTGGTTGCCAATTTTCTTTTTTCTTTTTTTTTTTTTCCCCCCTCTTCCATTCCACATTTCTACGTGGCGTGTTGCGCTTTGTGCCTCTCTCTCCCACTTCCAGCCAGCACTTCAGTTCCCAAAATTGCAGCTGCTGCGATGATGTTACAAAAACTGAGATAAATATTGCCTCGGTGCCATGCCTGCTGGAGGCCTGCAACACAAATAAGAAAACACCGTCTCCCAAGGAAGTCATGTGCTTCCCCAAGTGGCTGCAGCGCTGTCAGAGCCAGGAGGAAAACTTTCCGTCAGAGCAAGGGCTGGAGGGTGTGGATGCAGCAGAACAGATCCCGCTCCAGCCCCTGTGCTCCCAGAGCCAGAGGTTGCAGGTGTCTCCCCACGCCCATGCACATCTCTCTGGGGTTTTTGGCACAAGGGATGATCACGCAGAAAGCATGGAGGCCAAAATTTTCGGCGGCAGCAGCGGGATCAGAGCTTTGCATCCGGGGAGAGCAATGTTCTGCAGGCTGTGATTTATTTATTTTGTGGGGAGTGGTGTAAATTCATGCTTATGACAGCTCCAGATGGCAGGTATTTTCTCATTACCTTGACTTCTTAGCATTTGCTGTCCCTTGCCTATTAGACTGCACTGGCCTTAATTTAACTTCCGTGGTTCCAAACTACTGACGTCAGGGTTGATGCAGGAGGGGGTATGGAAAACACGAAATCCTGATTTTCCTGTAGGGCTTTATATTTAATGAATGATGCACTGGGATGACCGGTGAAAGAGTGTTCTCTCTTCCTGAAGCCACTTCTGCACTGCACCCTGTGGGGAGCTGTGAGCCCATACCCATTTCTCAGAGGCAGCCTTTAGATGCTCGTGGCCTTTGCCAAAGACCTTTGCAGCCATGGGCACCCTTCCCAGAGCAATGGACTTTGGATAATGGACAGCCCTTCTGCCTGAGCCCCACAGAAAAGCCCTTAAATGGCTACAAAGCCTGCACTCCAAAGGGTTATCTAAAATGCACTTTCCTGTTGTTGCCAGAGCCAGTGTCAGTCTGTTCCAAGTCCTCCCATGCCAGACAAGAGTTTGTGGGGAAAAACATTCCCACAAAATGCACGAGTCAGTAAAGCTTTACAGCCAGAGGAGAGGGTGTGCCAAGATCTGTCACAAGCAAACTGATCAACCAGGTGCTCACATAAATGGATTGTTGTGCTGTGTGCCAGTGCCTAGATGGGAGGGATGTTTTGCCTATGCAGCTACACCAACCATTCCTCGGAAGCAGATGAGCATTGTAAAGCTCTGCAACAGGGTGGCTTTATTTCTTTTTTTTTTTATTTCTTGTTTTTAAAATATTACCCTCATGCCAACTGCAGTCTAGATGGGTGTTTGGATGCACTGGAACATTATACTCCATGTGGTCAGGAGTACCTGCTAGGACATCATCCTTGCTGCCCAGAAACCAGACTCTCTCACCTCTGACTTTCTATACATATTAATACAACTTTACTTCTCTCTTGTCTTCTCGGAGCTTGACTTGGGAACTTGCACCCTTTCTTAGATGATCAAGTCTTGTCTTCCCTGTTCCTCAGCATCAGTATCCGTCTCCCAGAAATTGATGTTCCTCTTCCTGCGATGCCCTGCCTCAAGGCTGCAGGTGGAGTAGAGCAGATTCTAGAAGGAAAAAAGCCAAACTAATAAAAATTGTTATTTTTAAACAGAAGCACATTCGAGAAATCTTCATTTGGTGGTTTTGTTTACATATTTTGCTTTGTGGTTTTTGTTTCGTTTTGCTTTTTTAAACAGCTAATATATCCGTCTGTGTGTAACAGCAGCTCTGGATACCACATACAGAGAAATATATTTTGAGTTAATGCTGAAAATTCAGGAGGTCCAGCTCTGAAACATAATATGTGTACACGTCTGAATGTGTGAAAGAGGGACAGAGGCAGAGAGAGATAAAATGGCAGCTCTTCAGATGGTAGAACATTTGGAGAAGGGGATATAGGGCCAGTGTTAAAAAGATATTATTGTAAATGTTTCTGTTGCAGAAAGAAAAATACCATATATGTATATATTCATACACACATTCTGCTAGGAAAACACGGCTTAGGAAATTTTACTCTTCCCTCACGATTGTTGTTCCAAACTGCAAGCCTAAATTCAAACTGTAGATCTTTACAAGCATCTACATCTGTGCTGGCCATCTTAGGCTCCCTTTATCGTCCGCACAGATCTAGTCTAGGCAGTGATTCATCTCCTCCTACAGCAGACATGTAAATAGGTCAGATGAATCATGGCCTAAAAGTGCCTGCTCCCTGTATTGCCTGCAAAGGGAGCTTGGGGTGATGGGTTCTGCCATATGTGTCTACACTGCCCATGTCTACAGTGAGGGGAGATAAATCCTAGGCTAGGTACAGAAACAGAAAACTGCTTTATTTTGGTTTTGAGGCCTGACTTTCAAGTGCTAAATTAGCCTTTGCTTTTTTGGAAATACTGCTGCAAGTCATTATCAGTGATACACAGTATACAGTTCAATAGAGATTTTTTTCCTCTCAGAATATCTGGCTGCCACTGTCAATTATGTAAAATATATTTCTTACAAAAAAGTGTCAGATTACAGTAAAGTACATACAAGCTCATAAGTTCAGGCTTGGGAATACACAGGCACCTTTTTGTACTCATCTGTGAAGGCGTTCTGTTTCTTCAGACAGAAATATAACTGTACATGTAACTGCAGCAAAATAAGAAAATAATCATAATGACTGTTATGAACATACAATCCAGGTTCCCACTGCTATTCTTACATCTGAATCCAGAGAATTCTGTTGGTTGGATACTGGGGGATGCCCTAGTTTCTTACAGAAAGTGTAAGAGAGAAGCCAAGCAAGGGCAAAGGGGTCTGTCATAAGAGACAATATTCACAGGTTTCAGCTAAATTTACTAGTTTGTGTTTTGCTGGGGTTGAGATCTTAAAGGATGAAAGAATATCTCTCAAAACCAAAACTGGGCAACCTCTCTGCTGGCCAGCTGACCCAGAAGCTGACAGGGACAAAAAGGCTCTGGACCTCAGATACTTATTTCAACTCAAAAAAAAAAAAGGACAGGAAATCAAAGCAAAGCCGTAACTACCTACTGGCTTAAGCAGAAAAGCCCATTTTAGAGAAAACATTTGTCTGAATAAATTTCACCACAGGTGTCATATGCTTGGGTTATGGAAAGATTCCTTTCTAAAGCAATTGCTTCAGTCTTCTTTAGCCCACATACCCAAATAAGCTCTTGGCCTGGGGATCAGCTCTACTTGATCCATCAGGCAATAAGACTGAGAAGAGAGACTAACTTGAAGAGCAGGGGGAACAGAGGATATGTATCATTCTCTTTCAGAGACTATTCATAGTTATCTACTCCCTTTTGAACAGCCACTCTATCTAGAGATAGGCAGAACAAACAGTATATTCACTCTGGTAAGACTTTGTCTATCATCCTTGCTATATACTCACAGAGCTCCTTGAATGTTTTCCAATCCATCAGTCTCCTTCTAGTGAAGGCTGATTCCACAATACTGAAACTTGTTCAAGAAAATGTCAATTGATTATGGTAAAACAGTTAGTAAGAAGTTACCAAAACATGCTTAGCTTTGATTTGGTCATTTTAGTTTTAAGTTTAAAGCCAGGCTGCAGTCCTCAGGTATTGGGATGGGGAGCTCAGGGAAGGGAACCTTAAAGTTTCTGCAAAGACCCAGCTTTGGGTGTTTGGTATTTGCAGCTGAGTTCTGCAGTCAGGCTGGCTGCTGCAGAGCTGAAACCCTCAGCTCCAGCGGGGCTCAGTTGTCCTGTACAGCACCAGATGTGAATGAGGGTTCTGTGCTCAAATTACCATGGCTTCTGGACAGTGTGGAGTCATTTTGGACACATCCAAGGCAGAATCGATAAGCCAAGGAAGACCCAAGCCACTTACAAGCACAAGCACAGGGTCTGTGCCCTGCATTCCTGAAGCACTTGCAACAAAGACCTGGTACAAGACACTTGAGAGGTCTCTCCATAAATCTGTTTGGACTGAGAATGGTTTAGTAGGTCCAGCACTACATCATGCACAGATGAATATCCTTGTTTTACTGCTAGGCTGGAAAACAATGTTCATGGAACACTGCACCTCAGCCAAGAAGCTAGAGCAGACCACAGCTCTTTTCTCTATCCAGTGAGTGGGTAATGTACAACGCAGGCAATCCCAGCATGCTTAGTTAACAGTTGGTTCTAATTAATTTAGTAACATATGTGGACATGCAATATTTCAATTTTAATGTCACAAAGCGTTTCAACATTACTGACACACAATGTTACAACTATGCTCAATTACAAGATTTTTGGAATTAAAAATTTCCTAAATTTCATCGCAGGGTAAAACTTCCTGTTCCAGTTCAGAACAAAAATGCATTTTAAAATGCCTGAATGTCTTGTAGAACAGCTTTTCTTCTTAATACAAACACAGATGTAGTGTGTAGGCCCATGCACAACAAGACACTCAAGCACATCTTAACTTCAGTCGTGTAATTCCATCTTTAGGCATATGCCTTAAACCCTGTAATGGGCTCAACTCAAAAAAATCAAGGCTGCACAATATCACTTTGTACAGAAACACTTAGGCTGCCTGTTGCTGTTGCGTTTCTGCAAGATGAAGTTGCAGTTTAATAAGTCTTTAGTGCAATTGCTTCTTGATCCATTTCAAGGATGGTTGCCAAAGTGGGTTGTTCACTCATCTTTCAGTCCCAATACTGACCTTATCTCCGTGCAAATGAGCTTATTTAAGGATGTGTGCAATGTTTTGAGAAGTAGGTTCAAATGTGGGTTGCAAAACATCACAACTGGTTGGTTTGTTAATGGTGGATGTTCTGGAGGGAGAAGGGAAATTGAAAGGATGCATCATTATCCAGATGAAGTTCAATAGCAATTTAAAATTCATTTCATAATCACAGATGTATGCCAAATAAACCCATGCAGCACAAGCTGTAGGCTTTGATTTTTGTGAAGTCTGCAAGTCCTTTCATTTGCTAGTCCCACTATAACCTTTGCAGTGTGGCTCAAAAAAATAAAAATAAAAAAATAAATAAAAAGGTAAGAAGAAATTAATGCCTTCTAAATGCTCCATATACCTGTCTCTTTCTACAACGTTGTGCTGCATCCACAAAATTACTGTCAATGTGCACAGTGGAATACAAATACTTTTCCCTTTGGGCTTGTAGTGAGCCCATGGTTGGAATAAAGATAAAAGTCAGGTCAGCTGAGAGAGAGTGTACCAGGAGGGCAACTCCAGCATGTACCCACGGCAAGGTCCCTGGCTCCCCAGCTGGTACTAAACCCCTAATATACAAAGAAGAGGCATGCACAGTATTTCTCTTACATGTCCAGGATCTGTGTAAATCCTGTCAAAGCTGTACAAAGTCCAAGGTAATAACCACAGTCAGCTGGCGCTCTCTCCATTTGAGGCTGAGCCATTCACACAATTCCACCTCCCTTTGTGTGCCCCTAACAGATGAAACCTACAAAGTTTTAGGCTGTAAGCCTGCAAGAAGCCATGCTAGGACAAAGTTCTGCAGGCAGATATCTTCTCCTTGACCCCTTGATCTCTCTCTGGCCCCTCTCTCTCTCAGCTGTAATCTTCACAAGCTTTTGCAGCTGTCATAGGAATGGTATGATCTTTCACTCTTTCCCTTTCAAGCCATTTTTTTCAGCAGCCTTTCACTGCTTTTGATTTCCTTTCAAAACATCAATGGTTAGTTGCTGGGGGAGCATTTACTGCTTCCCTAATAGATTGGAAACTCATCCGGAAAACAGCAGAGCAAACAAAACGGGAATTGATCTATCTCTTATATTAAATGATCATTTTTTCAAAAAGGCCCTTGGAATTCTTAATCTTCAGACTCGTAAAAAATTATGGGTTTTTTAACTCATATAGAAAGAAAGGTCTCACTGGCTGTGGCTGAGATGTCTTGACCCAAGTGCCTTTTTTTGCCTGGGATTCCTCCTGAGACTCTGTATTTCCTGTAACTAATGTGGATAATTCCTTAGAGATGTGTGTGAAACTGGGTACAAACAGCAGGTTAGGAAATTATAAGAAAAATGGTGGTAAAGTTAGGTTGAAGAAGTAGCCAATGGATTTTCAAGGAAGAGCATAAACATAAATCAGAGGCATCCATTGGAATAGGTTGAAATGGGTTCATTCAAAGTCCTGTCCCCTAACATGGTCCATGTCACCATCTTGCAGTCTGATTTCCCACTTCTTCCTTACCATTCAGACAGCTAATCAATGTACAGAAAAAATATCATAACACCCTAGCAGTTACTAGTCAAATAACCAAGTAATGAGAGTCAAGTAACCCGAACAAATGGCTTTTGAATGACTGATAAGCTGAAATTTTTTGCATTATGCCACAATAAATTTTAATCAAGAACATGCATTCATTAAAGGCAAAGTTGACTTGTGGGCCTCTAAGGAAAAAGTTGGGGCAAGTACACAAACTGTAATGACCTACTTGTTTAACCCTTCCCATTGGTAGGGCCACTGGCTGACTAATACTTCTGTTTTGTACCTGCTGACAGTCAGTGTTCAAATGTTGAATCTATAACTCACTGAAACTACCATTGCCAACATTTTCTGTTGCATTTAATGGCAAATACAATTTTTTGCCTGCTACTTGAAAAACCAGTAGCACCTCAAAATAAAATTTAAGATTTTTGGATATAAAAATTATGAAAACTCTTGGAATGTCTAGAGAGGCCAGTGTTGCAAGTGTTACCTGATGAATATGACTTTAAGGTTGTGTTTGTTCTCAGAAAAAACACAACTTATCACAAAGGTAACTGAAATACACATGCAAAGCTTCAGCAATCACACAAATTATGACCTAAACTCACTGTAGCCATGATATCTTTTAGAATTAACTCCTATCAGAATTCCTCATCTTCACAGCTATGAAGGCTGAAAACATTACACCTTTTCAAGACTTTAACCATGCCAAAAACAGAAGTGGTATCTCACTGTAATAATGCTGTCTTAATTATGTACAATACTTAGCACTGGTTTTACACCAGATGAGTCATAGTAGAAGCTTGTACTTTGCTGTTTGGCTAAATCCCACAGCCTGCAGTGAGTGCTTACCAGCTTGTGCTCAGCTCTTCTCTCAGACCATGTCTGCTGGATCCTTCAGGGAAGGTTGGTTTGAAGGGTGCTGCAATAGGATCAGCAGACACTGTGGCTAGAAAAAAAGGATTCAGAGTCAGTAAGAACATGTCAGAGATGTCCTGAAAGCTGCTCAGGTTTTTATGCTTCTCCAGTCCTGTCCATTTCAATTGATTTGGATTCTAGAAATCATAGAGCTAGATTTTGTTCCTTTCTTCTTAAGGGCAGTTTGTCTCCTGAGTTTAGATGTTTATCTCCTGAGTAGAAGATTTTTTGCCATCTTGTGCTGTTTCTTGTAACAATTAAGACAATGCCAGACAAGCAATTGAAATACTTGCAGTTATTTAATCTCTCTTCACTTGCCTTATGCCATCTATTCTTTTACTACTAAAAATAATCCCACAGAAGCAAATACTTATCATATTAAGAAAAATTTTTATGACTGGGTTCTCCAATGGGATAGAATGGTCTGCTGGACACCTCTCCATTTGTACAGACTTCTTCTCCTTCCTTTGTTTTGGGGCTTGATGAACTCAGTGAAATTTCCTGGTAAGCACAGGATTTTTTTCCCAGGTCCTTCTGATATTTTGGACAATATGGGCTGTTCTGAACTCAGTTGTTACCTTGACAATTCAGCTCTCTTTGTCTGAAACAGGTGAATAATACTGCTTTTGAGCCTTCATAAATGGTGCTGGAAACTTCAAAGGGAAAACACTCTTAGGCAGATATTTTTTAAGGTATTTATAAAGTTAAAGAGCAGATGGACTTGTAGTAGAGTCCATCTTCATTCACAGTCAGCAGGAGAGGTATGTTCCAGCCTCTTTGAATCTCTGTCTGGAAGACCATGCAGGAAATTTAATGTTATACATTGTGAAAAATTGGTCCCATCTGCCTCCCCTCCTTCACCCAACAGATACAAAGAATGCTTAAATACCTGACTATCACAGATCACTGGGAGGCACTTGCTGAAGCCTCTGTCTATGTGGATGACAAATATTCTACTCATTAAACATCCCTGCAATGAATGCCCTTCTATGGTAGCTTCCAAGAGACTCCTGATTAATTGAAAGAAGTAAACCACTTCATGTTGAAATAACAGCTGGCTGTGGTATTTATCAGGATCAGCTGATAGTCTAAAGACATACACTTCACCAGGAAGCTTTCACTCCTACACGTTACTTAAATAGAAGTTGTTTTTTTTGCAAACTTAGTACCTCTAAACTGAAGTCTATTCCAGTAGGGTCTTTCTAGTTAACAGTCAGTGTGTATTCAAAGTGCAATACCTGTCTTATCAAAAGCCTTAACCAAAAGAAACCCCGAGGAGTGGTGTGCACTCCATACTATTGTGTGATGAGAAAAGGATGCACCCAAGTGAAAGGACAGACAAATCATTTTGCTCATGGAAACATTTCATTTCCATTTTAGCCAGGAATGCACTAAATAATGCATCATTCCTCGGCTACTCAAAAGGTCACCTTTTGGTCTACAAGCAGCTGCAGCAGTTGTGTTCCCTCGAGACCCTGCTCCGAGCACGGAACAAAGCATGAGAGCTGACATCAAGCTTGGGGGATGCAGGTATGGGACAGGCTTCTGGAAGCCTCCCAGCAGCTCCAGTTGAGAACCACTGCCAAATTTCCTTTCCCTCATTTTTTACTTCAATCCCGAGCAACCTTCTTCTTTCCCCTGCCTTCCTAAGTAAATTAGTCATATGTAAAATATGAGAAAATAAACAGCCAACTCAAATTTTGACACCATGCAGAGACAAGTATCCATGGAGATTAGGGACCTCCTGTTCATCACTGATTTCCCATCATTTTTGACAGGAAGGTACAACAAAGAGAATAAACTAGCCCCCCAGACAGGCACTCTGTGAGGCCAAATTCAGCTTATAGGCTGCTGAGTCTCTTATTCCCAAACTATATTGTAAGCAAGACAATTCTGTGACAAAAATACATACACAGTAGAAGCATCTGACCCACAGCTGGTTTAGATATACGCCTCTTAATTGAGCCTTTCATCCAGTAGATCTGGATGAGAGAAATTGGTGACTTTTTACATATTCTCTCATTATCAGGAACACAAATATGAGTTTTGCAGCCAGGAATTACTTCAGCTTGCTAGACTGGAGTGCTGGTTATAATATACAGACCTTAGTTTGGAGACAGTGATTTTGCAGGGGAAATAAAATCAGTATCCATTATCACCCAGTTCAGAATCTGTCCTCCTAACAGGTAAATCAAGGTGGTACAGAGGAGACATCCTGACCAGACCTGACTTCAGTGGGATGGTGGGTGAAGCAACATGTTGTTGTTGTGGGATTTTCTAAGGGAAGTTTTCCACGTATCTAATCCTGTTCTGTCTCCTGAAAGCCTAAATCAAAATTGCCTACAACCAAAATAGCTTTTGTTTCAAATTAAATCAAACAAGCAAGGAGAGAAATAACAACTATGCGAGAGACAAACAAGAGTGTAACTCACTGTAAGGGCCATCTTGCATTGATGCATAGCAATCCCTCCTAGACTGCAGCCTGGGGAACACTTTATTTTTAAAGATCTCACACATAATAACTGAATCATAGTAGACATACATCTAACCATATGCAACACTCATCTTTCCTTACCCAGAATAACAAGAAAATCTTAAAAAGAGACGTAGAAAACCCCACAAGAAACAACTAACGCACAAGCACTGAATTAAGTATTGAAATTCCAGTGTTTATGTATTCCTTAGCCCATCCAGATGTGCTTTCATCTCCTCCATTCACTCACACATCAAGATTGCAGCAGAGCTCCAGGAAAACCCTCTGAGCTCTGGGATTCCTGTCCTTGATCCTGGGTGATGTAGGATCCAGTAACTGCAGCTGTTGCTGTTAGCTTTTCCCCACTGCAATGGAGAGTGTCACTGCCAACCATCACAAAATCCATGCCATGTGGCATCTGAATGGCATGTACTGCATGTCAGGAGAGAGTCCCACATGCTCTGACAGCAGCTGTCTGATCCATTTTACAGCCACGTTACCATCAGGAATTGGTCATTACTGGGATATCAACATTACGATATCTACTCAACTCAACATTTGGCAGATATTTCAAATGGGGCCAGGATACCACTGGCATCACTTAGATCATCCGGCCAAGCCTAAATCTGCACTGGCCTGCATTAAAAAAAAAAAAAAAAAAAAGAAAAGAAAAAGAAAAGCAAGTTCATCTGTGAATCTGGAAAGTAGAAAAGACTAAAGATACAGAGCAGTGAAGCACCATTTATTTAAAATGTGTGATCCCAGAAAAACTGAGGACCCTTTCTGGCTAGAAATCCAAGACAGAAAACAATAATGCCCGCTAGCCAGCCAACAATCCAGGGTTTATCACCAGACCAACAAACATCTAAACCAGTGTTTGTCCTAATGACAAGAGAATGGGAACACACAGCTTTTGCTCTCTATATCTCCTTGTCCTCAAAAGCCACGTGCTTTTGGGCTTCCCTACCATGATTTTAGAGTCTTTAATGTGTTATCAGTTCACCAAAGAGCTTGACATCATTACAACTATTTTAAGTCATGTCCTTGGGCTGCCTCTAAAAGTCAGCCTGTCTTCACCTCACATATGGGCAGTCTGGTAAGAGGAGGTTTCCAGTGCAGACTCCTACACAAGGTGCTTCAAGTCAAGCAGTGACAATATTACTCCTGTTCCCCGCTCTTCCACCCCTGTTCTTCCCTCCTTGGCTATGGAGGTGATTTTCTTTGGCAGAGCAAACTACACCAAATACATACAACCAACCACCAGACTGGGGTAAGAGTGCATCTGCCTTCCCAAATCAGGGTGAGCAAAGCTACCATTTCTCAGCTGCACAATGACACAAGACCAAGAGAGCATCAATGTCCTTCATCCCATCTCCAGGCCACCACAGGTAGGAGAGCTCAGCTCAGCAGGTGGACTGGAGTCCCTCAGTGCTGCAGTGAGCATTACACTGCACGTGGCATCTGCTGACCAATTAAGGCACAAACATGGCAGTTTTATTTTTTTTTCTCTTGAGCATATTTTCAGAGTTGTCCCCTTTGACTTAAGTATTCAATGGCCTGCAACCCAGTTAATACATTTGTGCACACTCAAAGGCACACACACAACACACACAGAGCTGCTTACATATGGCTTTTCTCACAGTTCTGATAATCTGGGTAATTTATTCAGGTTGGCAAAGTTTGAGTGTTTTTCCATTTCCTCTGCAGAAGGGGAGCAATGTGATTGTTGCTGTGGTGATCCTTCCCTTAATATTTTTAGTCATAATCTGTCTTAAAGTCATGACTGGTTCTGGAAAGTGTCATTTCATTAAGGCAAAATACCAAAACATTGGCGAATAGCCTTTTATTTTTCACACTGAATATTATATAAAAATTATTCCTTGAAATTCACATTTACAGATGTAAACACGTAGATGTTCCTATATCATAAACAGGCCTGGTTTCAGTCTTTCTTTTGCAACCCCCATTCTCCTTCATCCACTTGGACTAAAGCTGCACAGTCAGAACCTCTGCTCACCTGGGTTAGGTTTTTTCAGGAGGGTACATACTCAGAAATATCAATGCTGACATTAAGAGTAGTTGCATGTGTAATCCCCCAGGCACAGGGCTTAAAAAAGCTACCTCCTTCCCTGTTAGTGAGGTTAACGAGTGCTTTGCAGAAGGGGAGCAAGGCGATTTAATTTTTTATCTTCATCCAAGAGGTTGCAGAGCCAGCATTCCTCTCTGTGCTGAGAGGACAGCAAATGTCAGTTCCCTACCTTCATTTATACCTTGATCAATGAAGCTGTTGGCAGCGAAAACTGTTACACACAGTGAGGAAAGAAGGACAGACTTTCTCCTATGGATGAAAATGCCTGATATTATTCCCATTTGTAGCATGGACTGGAGACACATCCCTGCAGGACAAAGGAAGGGTGGTAGGACCACCCCAAAAACCCCAGAGCTCTGCCATTGCATGGCAGTGGTGCACAGCACAAAAGGAGGTGAGGTGGGTGGTCCAGCCCTCGAGCATCATCTCCCTGTCCCCTTCATTCTGAATACCAAACCGAGTATCCTGGAAATGGCTGTGTCCTTAAAGTTGCAAAACTGCTTTCATTGGTCTGCTTTCCAATAACCTATTTCACATTGAGTTATCCCATGGGATTAATCACAGAAAAGGATGCCAGGGAGTATAGATGAAAATAAACTCAGTTGGGCCAATGGAAATCAGTCCTCTCATTTACTTGTAATTTTCTGAAAATTATCGTTTGAAATGAAATTTTGTTAATCATTTAAAATCCAGGGTTAATCATTCGGGGAAGTTGAAAATTCTATTTCTTCATTTTGTACCTCCTATGGGTGTTTTCCAGCATTTAAAACAATTTCCAGATTATTATTTTTGAGGTGGGGAAAAACAAGGAGCTGTTGATTTTCCATTCAGGCAAAGGAAAAGTGACATCCCAAAAGATTATATAACTTCCATCACTGCAATTCAATGTGTTTGGTGTATCTGAATATACCAGATTCAGGTTTTTGTTCTTGAAATGCACTGACAGAAGCTACCACAAAATTTTTCTTCTACAATGGGATTGCAAATATAAGTGATATAAACCCATAGATTTTCTTCATTTTAATATGAAAAACTTCTAGAGTCACAAGTAAAGAAACTATTTAACAAACAGATGTATATATACATACATTTACTACGAACTGCATTAAATATAATGACAAAATACCACACCATGAATATGCCCACGCCTTTTGTTTTTCACTGCTTTTCTAAAAAATTGAAGATTTTTCGTACTTCTTCTGCAAGTTATGCCTTCCAATAAAGCAATTCAATCCTCCATGAGTCTTAACACTCCCTGGACAGACTGTGGTAGATTCAGCAGCCTGCTGATGCAGCAAATTACGTCAAAGGTGCAAAAAACCCACCTGTGCCACACTGGTGAAATTAGGAATTGCTTCCTACCACCCCTCTAATACTTTCCCACCATTGCCAGCCTGGTGAGGGCACTTGGACTCTGCCTTCCCACTGATGACATCAGACACTCATGTGGCTAGATTGCACCCTGCATGTTGTTTTAGGGACATTCTGGATCCTACAGAGTGGCTGAACAGTGACACTGCACTTGTGCTCATGTGTACAATGTCAGCAAAGCTCCCACATCTGCAGCTGGTATTATGGCTCTCCTTGCCAATTCCCTCACCAGACCACACAAGGCACCACACAGCTCAGGATATTCATCATTCACTGGCATGGGAAGGGTGGGAATTGGCAGCTGATTTGCTTTCACCTTGGCCCATTTAATGCCCTGTCCCACACTGTGGTGCCACCACAACCATGCTTGCCCACACTACAGCGAAGGAATGAAAGGATTCTGCAAAGGAAGGAAGGGACAGCCCTGGGAGCTGGGCATGGAGGGTCAGCTGAACCTCTTTTATGGGTCATTTTAAGGGATTTCACCCCACAGACCCACCATAACTTCAATCCAGTCCCACTGTAAGAGGAACAAAACCAAGACTGCTGGATGGAGCTCTGCCTGCCTAGAGCTGCTTTGACACATTTCATTAGCCATAAATGCCAGGTTCTGCTTCCCATGCTGAGCCAAAGGTGCTGGATTTTTGGCTCTCTTCCCAAGGGTGCACCAAGCCTGACCTAAGTGCAGCTTCACAGGACCAAACTGAGTCTCCAAAGTCCTGGTTTGCCACACTCATCTTCATTTCCATGCAAAGTCTTTGCATTGAGGCAACCTTCCACCACACACTCCAAGCAATTAGAAGATTTCCTGCATGCTGTAAGGCAGCCTTATTGTGAGTGTATATCACAACACAGCTTTTTATGTGTTATTCCGCATTTGGGTTGCTGCTTTTGTTGCAGGGGGCTGAGCTACAGCCCCTGCAGAAGCTATGAATGGTGCATTTGGAAGCAGAATGTAGGTTTCTGTGCTATTTCTGAAGCTCTGCAATTCACTTCCTGCCTCGCACGTGGACCAGGGTTTTGCTTAGATGCAAAGCTGAGACTGAGCTCTCAGTCACAATATACTTCTCTTTTCCCCATTTTAGAAAAGGGATTCATGTCTGTAAAGGATGCACTCAGCTCAAAACCCTGTAGCCTTAACTACCTTGGCTCTGGAGTGGAACATCAAAGAGAGATGAAGGCATGTGACAGAATTAAGCCTGTGCTATAAAACAAGACTAATTTATGTCCTAATCCTGGCCTTGCTGAAGTTCAAGCAGCAGTCTCCATTTCTATACTGGACATGGAATAAAATCCCTACAGAGCCTGACAAGAAGTTGTGCAGGTAAAGACAAGCTGATTTTTTCGACAGTGTATTTCCTAGCAATTTCAATGATTTCTGCTGACAGTTTAGTTTTAAGGACCAAATTCTCAGACAATAACTCATGACCTAATTCTGAAGCCAAGACTACAGTTCACAGATAATTTTCCCCATACATCCCTCAGCAATTTTGGAGAGAAAGGATGCTGAAAGAAGCCTGTAGTAAGCACAAAAGACAAAAACAGTTAACCAGATATTTAAACAAGATAAACTCTAGTACTGAATACACATTTTCAGCAGCAGTTTTTCCAAACCCATAGAGGGGAATTTAGTGGCTCCAAAGGCAAGGCAGGTGAGAAGCTGGAGAGTCTTAACTAGTTACTGCATTGCCACACACCACCTGCTCTCCTCCACCCCATGTGAAATGAAGGCAGAAGGTAATTCTCAGTTAAAACCAAAATGAATGCATTCCCCCTTCACTACCAAAAGGTATTAAGATGTTTAGGTATCTTTAGTCAAATCCATGTTATAAAAAACAGAGAAAGTGCTCAATTTTTAAAGAAAGATAAAAAAAAAAAAACACACCAAAAAAGGCAGCAAGACCCAGATATCTCCTGTCTCACTTATTTCCAGAGCTTAATTTTGAATGAGCTCTGTGGCTTGGCTACTTAGTCTTCACACTGCTATTTTAAAATCATGATTAATTTTACCAGGTCCTTAGAATACAGGCTAAATTCTAGTAATCACAGATGCTCAACACTACAGCTTGGTGAAGTGTATTTAATTTTTGAGACCCTAACTTCAAGCCTCCATCTCTGGGTGCCTTTAAGGAGGGGTTTGAGACACCTCTATTAGGGATGATGTTGATATAGTTGCAGTGGCCTTCAGAAGGAAAGATGGTTTAATGATCTCTTAAGGCCCTCTCCAGAGCTAATTTTCTGTGAGAGTCCAATCACAACACAACCTAATTGCAGTAATTTAGGTAAAATTTACCCCATCACAGAGGTTCTCTGCTCCCTGGTCCAGCTTCTCTTCCATTTCTATTTTAATAAATCCTTTCTCTGTAGTGTAGTTTGGCCATAATAAAAGTAGGAAGCACATCTTTGAGAAACTACCCCTAGGCCAGGCAGACAACTTGAAGAAGACAGATAAAGAACCATCAGCTTTATCTTTCTATTGTACCATCAGTTGTACATGACATACAACTGGGAAATTCCATACTGTGAGGAGAGAGGTAACACAGAGTTTCTCACTGGGGTTTCACAGTCACAGGCTCTGGGTTTCCCCACCAGCAGGCAGCTTGGCAGGGGAAGTTTGATCTGGGTAGAAAACTGCATTTCTATCAAGCTAGTCACAGTACCTTAGACATAGGTAACATTTGCTCCAGCACAAAATTTATCATTCTTATTTCCAACCTTAGACAGTCTTTGGACATTTAAAGCATACCTGGAGACATGTGAATGATCTCTATGGCACCAGCGCTCTGCATTGTGTGCCCACTGTATCTGTAAAAGACTCCTGGCGACCCTCCTGTTGGGTTTGCTCTACTGTCAGAGCCTGGTCTAAAGGAATGGGAGCCTTGGCCCCCTGACAATTCTGACAGACTTTTTGAGGTAGGTCCCATAAAAGTTATGAAATAGTTCACAGCCCACATGTGCCTATTTTTGAAGCATAAAATATTTCAGAGTTTCCTGGTGTATTCTCCATAATTTTTACCTTCTGTGCTGTTTTCCTTATTTTTTTCTGATTTCCATTCACTCACCACTTCACTAAAGATCAAAAGTCACTATATTGTTCTGTTTGATGGACCAAATCCCCCTAGAATAATCTTTGCAATGGCATGCAGATCTGCAGATGTATTTTTCTGGAAAAAGATAAAAAGCGTTTGAATATTGTTCAGAATATTATAATATTTTGTCTGTTCATTTTTAATTGCCTCTAGAGTGAAGTTTTATGCTTTTTACTTGAACACAAAGATTTCTTTTATGCCTGAGATTCAAATTAGCAGTGGGCGAAGCAATTCTGTAAAAAGCAAAGGAGAGGGGCTGAACATTTCACCCTCCATCAGAAAATAGTGCACCCCAAGCGAGCTACAGGGGGATCTGTGCCTTGAGCTGGAGCCCCCCATCTTCTCACCACTCAGTCCAGTGCCTTGGTGCAGACCAAGCCTCCCCAGCCCCATGTGAGACTCCCACACAACTGCTCTGGCCCTGGGAGAGACTTTGGAGAGCAGCACAGAAGCTTTAAACCTCCTACGCTCAAACGGAGAGTTTCCTTTTGCTTCTCTGCCAGAAACATCTGACAGGACCTCAGTGGCACTCTTTTACAGATCCTGTTTCCAGAGCAGGGCTGTGCAGTGTGGCAAGCCATGGTAGCAGGCAGCTGAAGACCTTCAGGTGCCAGTGTTTGGCCCCAGAAAGGAGCACAGGCATGAGAGGAGGAGGAGGAGAGCACTTGGCCTGAGTGGAGTCACCAGAGTTTCAGCAAACAGAGTGAACTGGAATGGGACACTTGGTTTGTAGCTTGTTGTCCACTACTGAGAGAAGGAACAGATTTAGGAAGGAGCTCCTTGGCTAGAGAGGAAGAAGAGCACTAGGTTATCAAAAACATGTGGATGTCAGGGAACCATCCGGACCTCTTTTTGCATTTTGCAGCTAATCTCCAAATATTTAGTGGAACGCTGCTCCCCAAGGTTTGTGGATCCTTACAGGGGAAATAGTAACACACAGTAAGAAGTGTGTTTCATAACACTGCATTATTGACAAACACTGACTGGGAAAGGATGAAAGTTGGTGCTGGTTTTAAGTGATTTTGGTTTATATTTCAGTTCTCTAAAATTAACTATGGTAAGCCTGACTGCATCTGAAGGCCAGATATGAGGGACTCAAAACCTTAATGTCTGCCTCTAAAATAAAACAAACCAAAAGTGGTCATTTGATTTCTGTTCCCTCCTTTAAAATCCTCTGACTTCAATTGCCTTTGACTCTTAAGATAAAGTGAAGGGTCTGATTCCCCACCATTGCCTGTACACAATCCAAGGGACAGAACTGAATATGATGGCATTTTTCCAAATGTATATGAACAGCAACAAAACCTGTCTGTGTGACTTCAGAAAGAGTTTTCCTTAGTGGTGCATCTGTCCTATAACCTGTAAGGGGGGACAGCAAATCTCTGTCTTCATTCTTGGTACAGCATATCCATTACACAGCCCCAGACAGATGCATGTGATAGCACTGTGACAAAACTATGTAATACAGAGAAAGTGTCAGAGATAGGAAAGGGGTAGTGGAGAATAACAATTTTTCTTCTGGCAGATGTAATGTCAGGACTGAGCCTTCCTTGCCCAAAGAAGGATCAACAACTAACACACAGCTGCCCTCCTACAAACTTGTCCTTTGGAGCAGGGCATGGTGGGAGCCAGCCCATGTCCAATTCTTCTGCCATCCTCCTGCCAGCATAGATGTTTTAATTGATAAGGTCCTAATGTGCTTTGTACCCAGTCTCCACTGCAAAAGCTCAGTCCTGTTCATAAGCATCATTTCATCAAGTATTTGTGCATCTATGCTGAGAAAACACATGGCACAGTCCCTCAAGGAGGTCAGTTTCAACCTGATGAGACACACCAGTGATGCTGCACTAACACACAGTCCTCCTTTCATAAGACCCTTGGTGTTGACAGAACGTTGCCTGGTTTACACTCAGATGACAATCTCTCAATTCATTTCTTAGGTAGCACATCATTCCTCTCTTTGAAAATATTCTGTGATTTGTCTGGGTAAGGTTTTACAGCAAGCATGTGCCCCTGTCTACTGCTTTTGTTCCAGTGTGAGGTGGCAGAGCTTTCCTAGCATAGCACTGGTCACACTACAAAACAATCTCACATATCCCATCCTAAAGGCTGCAGTATTTTAATGCTGTTTGAAGTCATTGTGCCTGTAATGCTGTGCCTCCAAGGGTCTGCTAATGGGCAGCAGCCTCTGCAACATTTTCTAAACTGCAGTTAGGGAAAAAAAGACATTACACATGAAGTGTCGTTGCTGTGAGTTGGATTTATAGCACTTAAAGAACTGAGGGGACTGGCAATGTGACATACTTAGATTCAGATATTAACTTCTCATGAAATTAAGTACTTTCATTGAGTGCTGAAAGCTGAACCTGGTTATAGAAGAGCTCCTAATTGTATTCCAGTCTGACCAAACATAAAATTTTGTTAAACCAGGGGTTACTGGTTTTGCTAAAGATATAAAATAAAGCCTGCATTACACTAGAAGCTGCAACAGGTAGCCCAGTGGAGAGTTCCAGCCTAACACCTAAAGAAGAATCTGGCCTTTACCATGAAGACAAGAGAATGTGAGGCTGCTGTGGCCCCACAGCAGGGTCTGTCATTTAACAAAGCAGTCCTGGGAACTGCAGTCACATTCCCTGCCTTGGGATGCCCAGGTAGGTTGGCTGTTGATTCCCTTGAAGTATTCAAAAACATTGAGGGGTCTCAATTATAACCCTTTACAATGGGAAAAGCAAACAAACAAACAAAATAAAGCAAACAGAAGCCACAGAAAATCAAAAAACAAACAAAAAAATCCACTCAAAAAACACACACAAAAAAAAAAAAGAAAGAGAAAGATAAATCAAGTACATTTGGACTGAGATGAATTTTGTTTTGATAGAGAACAGAGTATAGGATGGTTCAGCTGCAAATAAAACCTAACTGCTCTTAACAGCATCCTGCGAAGCTGCTAAGGACCTATACACGGACAGCAGGATCAATATAAGCTAAACTTGCATTTCATAGCTGAAATCAGAGCCACTTCACACTGACAAAATAATAAAACAGCAAAAGAACAATGAGACACTCTGGCACATGTGTACATTTTCTAAAACCACACATAATGAAGCTTTAGCAATGCAGAACTCAACCTCCCAGCTCAAAGTTTTATTGGCCATTATCTCACTGGATTTGGAACAGTGGCTCTGAATGCAGTAAAAGACATTCATTTTTCACAATGTTTCCCCACATAACTGACAAATTTATTATTGTTATAAAAAAGGACACTATTTTGAAATCCTCAGGGTGTTTGACTTGTAATGGTGCCAAACATCTTTCTCTTTTCATTGGCACTGAGGGATCACTATGCCCAAATCAACCGCATCTGCTTTTTCCATTCACATCATTGCAGCTGATTTTGGATCACCAGCCATCTCGGTTCTGGTCCAAGGCAATAGTTTAGGCCCAGAGCCATCAGATATACTGAGAGGCTGTTTCCAAATTACAGTGGAGACTGCTAGGCATCCCCAGCAAAGCTTCACACTGGCCTGTTTCAATATGGTGTGAACTCTGAAAATCTTGTGGCCACCTCACCTCACAGAATGGGTAAGATTGGGAGGGACCACAGTAGGTCATCTGGTCCAAAATTCTCCCTGGTTGAGAAGTACAGACACTTCTTTCGGTTTGTAGAATGGTTGCAAAAGAAGATTTATTCAGAAATTAAAATGATAAAAAGCTTCACAAGTATTACCTAAACCTCTGTAGTGCCCAAATTCTTCAACAGGTTTGCACATCTTCCACCTCCACTTGAAAAAAATGAACAAAATGGCTGAAGAACATGTTTTATTTAGGTGGTGTCTGCAGAGGTCACAGGCAAAAAATAAAATTAAAAAAAAAAAATAAAAAAAAAAAGCAGAGAAATTACCAGACCATTAAGGTACTTAGTTACCTAAATTCTGCTTCTCCCAGGGAGAACTGCTGTCCTCCCTTTTTATCACAACCCCTGTGAAGAAAGCAAGAACTCAAAACCCAGAGCAGAGATCTCCTGTTTTCTACTGGCCCTGCTCAGCTCTTTGGTCCTCAGCCTAATGACCTGGACAGCACATAACCCTGACATTATCTTTGAAATCTTGTCTCTCTCATTGATGAAGTCACTTTGGGGACCTCATACAAGACATGAACATGATTCCCCTCAGCAGAGCATGCCTACATTTCCTTACTGGAAGAAGGCTTCTTCTGGAAGCTGGACTCCTTTTGTTCCATGACTTCCTCACTCTGCCCTCTCTCATCCTGTCCACCCTTCTGGTCAGCACCAGCCTCTGTCTCCTCTTTGCCCACAGCTCTCTTCTCTCTCAGAGACCCACCCTGGAGCTCCCTACATCCACTGACACCAGGGTGGTGGTCATTTATATAATCCTCTGCCAGCCCTTTGGATAACTCTTGCACCAGTTGTCTCCCTGTCCTCTAGGATAGCCAGGCTTCAGCAGGCAGTGGTATCACAGCAAGTGTCATTAACCCAGTCACATCCACAGATTATATTTTACATTACTGAGCCTGAAGTAAGGATTTTTCAGCTTTATTTTCACTTAGCTTCTTCTCACCCACCGTCACTGTAGCCCTCACTCTTTTTTTGCTTTCTCTGTCATATTCAGACCAAGCTCCAGTGAGCTAGGGTTGGGTTCTTCTACTCTCACCATAGCCATAGGAGTTTGACATAGCCTAAATCAAATCAGTTCTTTATGCTTTCCCTGCAGGAAATGGAGAGAGACAGGTCCAGAGGGCTGTTCCTCCCACTGTATCCAGGTATGCCAGGGAGAAGGGGAATGCATTGTTTTGTAAAGAGCAGGAGATCAGGAAGCAAGCTCAGCATTCACATGGCTACAGTTCAGTAATGCCAACCTTACAGCAGGAATAATCAAGATCAGAAAGACAGAGTGACTGACTGATTAAGAGCTTCGCTGCCCTGAAAGCCCAGATGTCCTCTCTGTCCCATTATCACTTTCAAGTTGAGGGGTGGGGATGGTGTTTTCTGGTATTCTCAGGCTGTGAAGATCTTAAGGGCATATTCAACACCAGCCTGTGGGGTTGACATCAGTTCTGTGCAATACCATACTAAGTGCTAGGTTATCATTTGGGTCAACAGCCACAAATGTTTCTTTCAAACTTCTTTTCAGACTCTGCATCAAGGTTAAGCCTAGTTTGCCAGGATCTACAGCACCCTCCATTTAAGGAAAGGAAAACAAAGGAAACTTTCCTTTGAAACTACTAACGATTGAAGCTTTTAATTCTTTTCCTGTTTGCCATTAATTTCTGCCCCTGTGAGCCTCAGAGCTTGCTGCTTTATCTTCTAAGGCTTAGAAGCCTTGTTTTCCTCAAGGACACCTTGGATTTATGAACATTTCTTCCTTTGTTCACCATGCCTTTCCAATTTTTTTTCAGAATCAGGAACTCATTATAGCACCAGTTGATTCTCTCTCCTTGCCAAGTGAACCTTGAGTATGGAAAATAAATGATTTCTGTAAGCAGGGAATCCTTGCTTGATAATTTTCCAGCTAATAGAGAATGCCTATTACGAGACAGAAATCTCTGTATATTCTTACAAAAACATAACATTAATAAAAAGAGATAAATCTAGACTGATCCTCAATTTCCCTACCCTGATCTTCAAAACAACTAAATAAAAATTATATAGTATCTTCATTCAGTGAAAAGATCATCTCCTTTGCAAATCAACAAATTCACCTTTTCTCAATCCAGGTTCTCCTTAGTAGTTTAATACAAACTTTCCTCCTCACTATGATTCTTCTCTCTCTGCTTATTGTCATTAGGAGTTCTATTCTTACCAGGCATTTAAATGGAAATCTTAAAGACTTTACTGGTTCCCCACAATTTCTCTTTATGACCTTATTTCTGAGTCAAACCTAAGCAACACACAGTCAATTCAGGGGCTGCATATCCTTACTCAGTACTATTTACAAACACTAAATGATGCAATCTCTTATCCTGGTTTCACAAGTCTGCGTAAATGGATAACCCTTCAGTTCAAGATATATCCTGAAAATGGAGTTAAAAAGTTATTTCAGGTCTCTTAATTCCCCTTGCCGATTTGCACAGGCAAACATTGTCCAAAATACCGTTCAAAATAATAACACCACCACCCAAACAAATCAATAATTGCCTCACTAGCTAGACAAACATGAGAAAGAGTCTGACAGATCACCAAATATGTTGTCAGACTATCCATGCTGGCAAGGAAAGAGTAAGTACTGCAATAATGAACCAATGCCAGGCTGAGTTACTCCATGTGGTTGTTCCCAAAAACATGCAGTCACTCGTGAAGTGAACAAAAGAAAGGCACCTTGTGCACTCAGTGATGTGCTGAGGAAGGCAACAGCAGAACCAAGGGCAGAGCCTGGCCTCATGCATGAGAATGATGGCATCCCACTTGGCCTAGAACACCATGATCATTCCCCTGTTTGTGTCTCCTCTTGAGTATTCCTTGAGGTGATGAGGAGGTGCAGGAAGGTTACAACTTTCCTGACAAGCTGAGCTCAAGCCTGAGTTCAGATAATTTATGAGAGTTAATACTCACAGTCCAAAAAAAGCTGCACAAAGAACAAGGTCTGGACACCTCCTCTTGCCCCCTCCTGGAGCTCTCCTTCCAAGTTACAACATCAATATTAAGTCAAAAGTTATGAGAAACAAATTCACATCAGTGTCAAAGACCTGAAGACAGAAAAGTTGGGGAGGAAGTTGCCAACCCTGGAAAAGAGTCAGCCCATATGGAATTTAATTGTAAAAAAGAGAGCATAATATATTGATCTGATCTTTGCCAGAATAAAATATTCATCATAAGACCCTTCCCTCACACCAACCACAACCATTATAATGATAAAAACCCCAGGAAGACAATAAAGTCGTCTCACAGAAGAGGAAAGAAAATATCCCAGGGAGACACAGAACACCATTTATCCAAAATCTGTTTTCTTAAAATATTTTGCCACAGATAAAAGCCTAAATGGAACTTTTTTTCATTTGCTAGAGTTTCACTTCCTTTTCTTGGGCAAATGTTTATAAGTCAGAGAGGAAAATGACCAGCAACAGTCACTTGCAGATTTGCAGGAACCTTTTAGTTGTGTATTGCAGGACCCAAGCTACTATGTGAAGGTGATGTCCTAGCTGGGGTCACTACACAATAAATCATAGAGAATTCTAGGAAATTAATATTTCCTGGATCTCCCCCTGTCCTCTGTCTAGTCATCTATATCTCTGAGATTAGCAGGATAACACATCACAGTTCTACAAGTAACTCTGATTAGCAGCAGGTTATAAATCAACCTGGTGAAGCTGCTCTTCTACTTGCCCTAAATGAATTGCCTCCCCTACAATCCAGGAAACATAACTTTTTCACAGTTTCTTCTCCCATTCTACAAACATAAGAAGAGTTCTTTGACCAAGAATACAAGAGAATTTCAGTTTTTTTCCAGGAGGCAGAAATGACTTAGCCAAACCCTGGATAATCCTGAGGCTTTCATTTAGGGTTATGAGGTTGTTTAGATTTTTCTGTGATTTTTGTGCTCACTTTTTAACTCTAAAAGCTAGAACTTCTAACCAAAGTGTTTGTCTTTATGGACAAAAGAAAACAGTTCCAAGATATTTTCCAAATCTGTCTAAAATAGTACTCAATACCTTCTACTGAGTTATGTTCTTGCAAAATCCACATAGCTTGTAAGCTGTACAACTGGCAAAGCCACAGCCCAAATAATACGTATAATCCCACACTGACCACAGCACCATGAAGTCCCTAAGTGACTGAGCCTGTTTGCATGCTCATACACCCACAGGACAAAAATACTCAGGCATCAATACTCCTTCCAGACAGACCACATATGAATGCATGGCTGGTGACTAACACACAGTAGATAAAACCTTTTGGTTTACATTTTTTCCCGTGCCCTCACTCACACAAGTTCTCAAAGGCATTTCTGTGGTGTTT